>OESE01000185.1:0-301967 GCA_900240875.1 Crithidia expoeki
GGGCCGGCCAAGTTACCGGGTACGACCCATACTTGAGTGAAAACACCATATCCCGTCCGATTTGTGAAGTTAAGCACCCACAGGCTCGGTTAGTACTGAGGTCAGTGATGACTCGGGAACCCTGAGTGCCGTACTCCCAGTAACCTTTTTCCGGGCCGGCCGTCCGCGCGGCTGGCGGGTCCGCGCGTGCTTGCCACGCGGGCCACCGCCGTGCGGCCGCCGCGCAACGGGGCCGGCCAAGTTACCGGGTACGACCATACTTGAGTGAAAACACCATATCCCGTCCGATTTGTGAAGTTAAGCACCCACAGGCTCGGTTAGTACTGAGGTCAGTGATGACCGGGAACCCTGAGTGCCGTACTCCCAGTAACCTTTTTCCGGGCCGGCCGTCCGCGCGGCTGGCGGGTCCGCGCGTGCTTGCCACGCGGGCCACCGCCGTGCGGGCCGCCGGCGCGCAACGGGGCCGGCCAAGTTACCGGGTACGACCATACTTGAGTGAAAACACCATATCCCGTCCGATTTGTGAAGTTAAGCACCCACAGGCTCGGTTAGTACTGAGGTCAGTGATGACTCGGGAACCCTGAGTGCCGTACTCCCAGTAACCTTTTTTCCGGGCCGGCCGTCCGCGCGGCTGGCGGGTCCGCGCGTGCTTGCCACGGGGCCACCGCCGTGCGCGCAACGGGGCCGGCCAAGTTACCGGGTACGACCATACTTGAGTGAAAACACCATATCCCGTCCGATTTGTGAAGTTAAGCACCCACAGGCTCGGTTAGTACTGAGGTCAGTGATGACTCGGGAACCCTGAGTGCCGTACTCCCAGTAACCTTTTTCCGGGCCGGCCGTCCGCGCGGCTGGCGGGTCCGCGCGTGCTTGCCACGGGGCCACCGCCGTGCGGCCGCCTGCGCGCAACGGGGCCGGCCAAGTTACCGGGTACGACCATACTTGAGTGAAAACACCATATCCCGTCCGATTTGTGAAGTTAAGCACCCACAGGCTCGGTTAGTACTGAGGTCAGTGATGACTCGGGAACCCTGAGTGCCGTACTCCCAGTAACCTTTTTCCGGGCCGGCCGTCCGCGCGGCTGGCGGGTCCGCGCGTGCTTGCCACGCGGGCCACCCGGCGGGCCGGTGCGCGCAACGGGGCCGGCCAAGTTACCGGGTACGACCATACTTGAGTGAAAACACCATATCCCGTCCGATTTGTGAAGTTAAGCACCCACAGGCTCGGTTAGTACTGAGGTCAGTGATGACTCGGGAACCCTGAGTGCCGTACTCCCAGTAACCTTTTTCCGGGCCGGCCGTCCGCGCGGCTGGCGGGTCCGCGCGTGCTTGCCACGCGGGCCACCGCCGTGCGGGCCGCCGTGCGCGCAACGGGGCCGGCCAAGTTACCGGGTACGACCATACTTGAGTGAAAACACCATATCCCGTCCGATTTGTGAAGTTAAGCACCCACAGGCTCGGTTAGTACTGAGGTCGGTGCTACGCGGGAACCCTGAGTGCCGTACTCCCAGTAACCTTTTTCCGGGCCCGCCGTCCGCGCGGCTGGCGGGTCCGCGCGTGCTTGCCACGCGGGCCACCGCCGTGCGCCGCGCAACGGGGCCGGCCAAGTTACCGGGTACGACCATACTTGAGTGAAAACACCATATCCCGTCCGATTTGTGAAGTTAAGCACCCACAGGCTCGGTTAGTACTGAGGTCGTGTACGGCGGGAACCCTGAGTGCCGTACTCCCAGTAACCTTTTTCCGGGCCCGCCGTCCGCGCGGCTGGCGGGTCCGCGCGTGCTTGCCACGCGGGCCACCGCCGTGCGGGCCGCCGTGCGCGCAACGGGGCGGCCAAGTTACCGGGTACGACCATACTTGAGTGAAAACACCATATCCCGTCCGATTTGTGAAGTTAAGCACCCACAGGCTCGGTTAGTACTGAGGTCGGTGCTACCGGGAACCCTGAGTGCCGTACTCCCAGTAACCTTTTTCCGGGCCGCCGTCCGCGCGGCTGGCGGGTCCGCGCGTGCTTGCCACGCGGGCCACCGCCGTGCGGGCCGCCGTGCGCGCAACGGGGCCGGCCAAGTTACCGGGTACGACCATACTTGAGTGAAAACACCATATCCCGTCCGATTTGTGAAGTTAAGCACCCACAGGCTCGGTTAGTACTGAGGTCGGTGCTACGGCGGGAACCCTGAGTGCCGTACTCCCAGTAACCTTTTTCCGGGCCGGCCGTCCGCGCGGCTGGCGGGTCCGCGCGTGCTTGCCACGCGGGCCACCGCCGTGCGGCGCCGTGCGCGCAACGGGGCCGGCCAAGTTACCGGTACGACCATACTTGAGTGAAAACACCATATCCCGTCCGATTTGTGAAGTTAAGCACCCACAGGCTCGGTTAGTACTGAGGTCGGTGCTCGGGGAACCCTGAGTGCCGTACTCCCAGTAACCTTTTTCCGGGCCGCCGTCCGCGCGGCTGGCGGGTCCGCGCGTGCTTGCCACGCGGGCCACCGCCGTGCGGGCCGCCGTGCGCGCAACGGGGCCGGCCAAGTTACCGGGTACGACCATACTTGAGTGAAAACACCATATCCCGTCCGATTTGTGAAGTTAAGCACCCACAGGCTCGGTTAGTACTGAGGTCAGTGATACGCGGGAACCCTGAGTGCCGTACTCCCAGTAACCTTTTTCCGGGCCGCCGTCCGCGCGGCTGGCGGGTCCGCGCGTGCTTGCCACGCGGGCCACCGCCGTGCGGGCCGCCGTGCGCGCAACGGGGCCGGCCAAGTTACCGGGTACGACCATACTTGAGTGAAAACACCATATCCCGTCCGATTTGTGAAGTTAAGCACCCACAGGCTCGGTTAGTACTGAGGTCGGTGCTACGGCGGGAACCCTGAGTGCCGTACTCCCAGTAACCTTTTTCCGGGCCGCCGTCCGCGCGGCTGGCGGGTCCGCGCGTGCTTGCCACGCGGGCCACCGCCGTGCGGGCCGCCGTGCGCGCAACGGGGCCGGCCAAGTTACCGGGTACGACCATACTTGAGTGAAAACACCATATCCCGTCCGATTTGTGAAGTTAAGCACCCACAGGCTCGGTTAGTACTGAGGTCGGTGACTCGGGAACCCTGAGTGCCGTACTCCCAGTAACCTTTTTCCGGGCCCGCCGTCCGCGCGGCTGGCGGGTCCGCGCGTGCTTGCCACGTGGGCCACCGCCGTGCGAGGCGCTGCGGGTTTTGCAGCGTTTTATACCGTCTCGCGCTCTTTTCGTTGTTTTGTTTTTGTTGTGGTCTGTTTTCTGTTGGTTTGCTCGTTGGTTTTTGCTTTGGTGTGGTTTTTGTTGTGTTTTTTATTGTAGTGCGTTGTGTGATGGTGGTTGTGTGTGGCGTGTGGTGTTTCATTGGTGTGTTGCTGAGTTGTTTTGTGTGCTTGTTGTAGTTGTGGTTGCCTTTTCGTGTTCATTGTAAGAGGGGGTGGAGAAGTAGTAGTTTACTTTGTGTGCGTGTTTCGTCTCGTTGGGGGAGTTCGGGTGTCATGTTGGGTCAGTGTTGGCGCCTTTTCCACGGTATTCTGTGTATCGTTTCTTTCGTTAGTGTGCGGAGTTTGCGGGTGTGTTATATTTCACGGGTGGTGGTCGTTGACGGTCGTGGGTAGTTATTTTGGTGGGCCGTCGTGTTTGCGAAGTCACGTTTTCATTGTTGTGCTTCTTTTCTGTGCAGCATGGGTAGAACGAAGGGAGGAGTGAGTTCGCGTCGGGGTACGGAACGTAACGGGTTGCGGTAGTTTGGACGATTCTTCTCCGCTCTCCGTGCCGACCAGTCGTGAGCGTCATGGTGTACAGTCCTCTTCTACGAACGAAGGAACAGTGAGAAAAGAACAGTTTAAGAAGTTCTGAGGGAAAGGGAATGTAGGAAAAGAGGGAAACGGGTCTGAAAAGCGCCCCGAAGGCCTTTTCACTCTTCAAGAAAAAAGTTGTAGGTGCTTTTGTTCAAAGCCAGTAATAAATAAACAAGTAAATAAGTGGGTGTATATACGTAACCAGAAAAGCAAGATTTCGAGGAAGTACATCACGCAGGTAATGCTCTAATAAATCTCAAAAATAAACCCAATTATAGTAATAAGCGTAGTAGCAATAAGCGTCGAATAGAAAAAAATCGTGTCTTTGCGAGGACGACGTAATCAAAGTGATGACGAAAGGAAATGCGGAGTATGTGATTTCAGTGTGCGCGTACACACGTGCGATACATGCCCGCGCGTGTGATGACTTCAAAGCGTTTTGATGTGCACAGCGCAAAAGGCAGTTGGACTCAGGGTGCTTGCCTTCGTCTTACATCGCACAGTGACTCACATTTCCGTATTTACCCGTTGTTCGTTCTAACACATTAAAAGAAGAAAGCAAAAGGATCCACGCCACCAAGCATGGCAGCACGCTGCTGCGACATGCGCTGCTGCATCGTTTTCATCATATCAAAAGGGTCGCGTGGGCCTGCGAAAAAGTCGTCCATGAAAGGGTCTCGCATCATTCTGTTCATGTGCACAAACGGGCTTAGTTGGAACATCTCCGGTTCCTCGCGGTAGTGATGGGACGGCGTGCTGAGATGGTGGTGGTGACGCAGTGAGGGAGAGCGATGGTGGTCCATTTCGTCGCGCGACCGAGGCGGCCGACAGTCGTCGAGGTACACTTCACTCACATCGTCGTCAGGCTCTTCGACGATGGGTTGCGCCGCAGGCGTGGTACGATGGTGTGGGGTGCGCCGTGTTTCTGCTTCTTGTTCCGGACTCGCCTCCTCCACAATCGCCGTCGGTGCACGTCGCGAGTTCCGTGCACCAATGTCGCTACCACTGTTGTTGGTGGACACGAAAGTAAACGACGAGGTGGTCACGAAGGCGCGGCGACCGTCTTTGTTGTAGCGTGCCTGAAAATCAGGGTCCTCGTTGGAGTTGTAGTAAGTCCCGTAAACTTCACGGCCGGTGCCGTCGCGTTCATAGAAGGCCTTCGCGTGCGTGCGATCGTCGGTGTGGACGTGGCGCTCGACTTGAGAGGCAAGGTAACCTGCGCGAGGGACGGTGGAGCGCTCGGCGTTCACCAGGGCGTTCGTTGAGCGGTGAGAGTGTTCACGTTCGTGTGCCATGCTTTTGTGTGTTTCTTGGGTATCAGACGACGAATAAATAAATAAATAAATAAATAAATAAATAATATATATATATATATATATATATATAGGTTAGGCTTTATTGTTGTGCTTTATGAACTACCTGAAAAGGTAATTATCGACTGAAAGCGCTGTGTGGGACAACTTGTGACACGGGCTGAAATGACCTTCAGACGCAAAGAAGCTTTTTAAGGGTGGAGAGCGATGTACGTGCCACAAAAGCGATTTACGCGCATTCAGAAGAGAGGATAAAATGAAGAAAGAAAATGGTAGTCATAGCAGCACTACAGCAAAGAAGGAGAGATGTTTGCTGCTGTACACAAACAACCGAAGCTGATTTCAACGTTGATCAAACGTTCTTCTGATGCACAACTGAAGCGGAACAAAGCCTGCCTCGCTATCCAATGGATGTCAAGTATTTTTTTCTCCTTTTACTTCGGCACAGTTTAGCTGCTTTACAGAACGGTGGTTGCTTAGACAAGAAATAATAGAAGACGATGGGGACCTGGCCGAGTAAAATTCATAAAAGGGACACGAAAGGAAAGAGAACGCGATACCCGATATGCCAAGACAAGAGAGCAGAACCAAATCAGTAGCGGGGTGGTGTTGACTGTACGGACTTATCACACACGCATCAAAAACACATTTAAGCGATAGAATAGGAACCACTACTTCTGAGGAGCAGGTTGCGTAAACACGTCGGACTCCTCTACGAAGGAGAAAAGAGCTGCATTATAAATGAATGCCTGAAAACGCAGAAAGAGAAGGAAGGTGTGCAGACAACGAAGCTCAATAACAACAACAAAGTGAGAACAGCATCGGTTTTATTTGGGAAGGTCGAGAGCGCTGCTGTTTGGGGGAAAACCAGGAAAAAAAAAGATAAGGTGATAAATGAAACAAACGAGTTTTTTTTTATAATTTGTTTAGTGAATGGAGAGCGAATGCACATGCAAGCACGAACGTAGACACACACACACACACACAGAGGACAAAGAACACTGAGTAATAAAAGAGACGCTGACGACAAAGCAACGTAAATGGGAGATGGCGATAAATCACTGTTGTCGGTCTAGAGCACAAGTTTAAATGTACGTGGGAGTCTCTTGGAGCTTTTCGTTAGCAACGCTTGGTTCCACTTTCGTTTCGGCTGTTTGTATATATATATATATGTGTGTGGGGGGGAGGGGGAGGTATTTAGGCACAGACGGAAAAAAAAAAAACACGCCTGTCTCTGTTGCTACTCGCGTGTCGTTTGGACAGCCGTCCAAAGAGCTCCCTCATTTCGTAACTTAATCAGTACCAAAGAGAGAGGATAAGGAGGGGGGGGGGGAGACGGGGATAGGACAACTACGTATTTGCATGTCAAGTGGAGATGGCCGTTCAGCAAAAGTGAAAAGGAAAAGCGAAATCGGACGACGCAGCTTCTGCCTCTTCCGGACGGCACACACAGCAACAGTACCACGCTAAAACAACAACAATAATCACGATTACAAACCCGCTGGCAAAACTGAAAAGAAAAGAGCGACGCTTGCACTGAGGGAAACCGAAATCGATGTTGAACAGAAGCACTCTTGATCAAATGTACTTAGGTCAAGCAGGAGAAAGAACAGAATAGGAAAAAAAGAAAAAGAGCATTTGAAGTGCTGCCGCGATAACGAAGTACGTCTTCTTGCAGTGCAAATTCGCCCCAGTCAAGAGAGGAGTCCACAGACTTGTTTTTTGTGGGCAGACTTTCAGGCCACCGTTAAAGAGTGATTTCTGATAGGCAATTTCTAGCAAAAGTCTGATGGACAAGAAAAGTTCAAGGGCTTCACTGCATCCAGACCAGCTTACTTTGATGCAAACACAAAGTCCCGGGTTTTACGTCTGTGCCCGAGCTTTCGACCTGACGAACAACGATAGCGTGCAAAGCAATACAGTGCATTTTTAGAAGTAGTCAATGCAAATAAGCAGAAGAAGAGGATTATTATTGTGTCGAACGATGTTTTACAGAACGCGATAGTCGCCGTCGTGATCGCGGCGCTTCTTTGGTCCGCGCCTCGGCGGCGGTGGCGGCGACGGCGGGCGCACGCCGCGGAAGTTTGGATCATCCGTTAACGTTGGTTTTGTCTTGTTAGTCTGCGCGGACGTGGGGGACTGTGCCGACTTGTGCTCCTTGCGTTGGTGACACGAGGAGTTGAACATGATGCAGGTTAGGAGCACCGGGCAGATACTAAAAGCAGCAACAACAGTAATGCTAACAACGTGCGCAGATACGCTGAAAGCAACAGAAAATGTACTCCTAACAGTGTGTTTTGGTATGACGGTTCTTTTGAGTGTTTTTGGTGGCAGTGAAAGGGTAGGGTGACCGGTGGTCTCTGTCAAGTGGGAGGCACTTTGGTATTGCTGATGCACTCGAATTCAAAAACAGAAAGGAAAGGAGGAGAACGAATTGTAGGAGATAAACTAAGGTGTGAATTCAAAGAGTTTGTTACATGGTCAGGTGAAACCGAAATGATCCGGAAAACGAGCTATGCACTTATTTGAGGGCTTTCAAAAACTCGTGACAAGCATGGGGGGGAAAAAAAAAAACAACAACGTCCGAGGCAACTCATAATAAATATTGTGCTTCGGTTGATTGCCCATTTTTTTTTCTTCTTGGCTGTTCATCAGGCATTTGTAGGGAATGCGAAAAGTAGCCTTTGCTTCAGTCAAACAGCGCTTAGTAAAACTCTCAACAGATTTACCCTTAGTAGTGAAATAGGTTGCTGATCAAAGCCCGAAAACGGAGAATAACCTCTGAAAACGAACCAGGTAAAGTAGGACAGTTCCTCAGCGACCAGAGATGAATCACACGCGGCTGATCTAAAGCGCATCCGTGCAAGTCAAGACTCAATGCATGGATAGAAGAGTGTTTCCATCTCTGTATCTCAACAATAACGTAAAAGAAAGGAGTACATGAGAGGGAGTTTTGGATTGTTATACGTAGGAAAGAAAAACAACAGCACTTGGGGAAACTTGAGTGTGTGTTGAGAAACTGAGGATGCAGACACGAACAGACTCAAGCAGAGGAAAAAGAAAGAGAAAAGATGCCGCTGAGACTTGATTCTAACGTCGCATTCGATAGCTGTTCTTCCGTTTAGGCAACGGAGAAAAGACGAATGCTCCGTAGAGCAAGACGAGTGATACATTTCGTATCTGTGCGTTTGCGCTCTCCGTCACACTACGGAATGGGTAAGACACAACAAAGAAATCTGATCAAGCGAGCAAAACAAAACATGTGCACTTGGTCGTTTGCTTTAATGAAACTCAATTTTCAACGGTCGGTTCTGAGAGAACAAATGTGGTGCGGAGAAAACCACACAACACCTACATCGTCCCCCTCTACGCTGGCTGTCCTTCTTGCTTTTTTTCTCCTTTCGCACTGTTATGTGCGTACGGGTGTGTGCATTTCTGACGTTGTGTCTCAAGAACTAGTTTTCCAAAACGTAAGAGAAGACCGCGCTACGCAAAAGTGGTTATGCACTTCCTAAGCAGTGCGTGGACGCTCAGGAGCATGCACTACCTTATAAACGGCTTTTGCTCAGTGTTCAAAGCCGGTCAAGCCAACAAAGCACCCCACGAACAACAACAGTAGATCGTGTTTATGTGACTTATAGGCTCCGTGAAGGGGGGCGGGGTGGTGCGAAGCGATGCTCCAACACAGAAGAGGTCTTCGTACTCAGTGCGAGTAGTGTGTAGACACACACACATGCGTATATGCAAACACTCCGTAAAGAAGACAGCGTCTCAGCCGAGTCTGGCGAAAACAGAAGCATATGTTGACCCAAATGCGGCGTACGTACAGGGAAAGGGAAAGACGCACACACACACACACACACACACGAAGGAGAAAATCAGCAGTAATAGTTTTGCCGAAGCAGAATAAACTCCTTGACGCGTTTGTTATCACAAGTTGTTGTCAGCGTGGATCGGAAGGCTTACATTTTTTCCACTCCCCATCACCCGTGCGTAGGCACGTGAAAAAAAAGGAAAAAAAAGCGAAAGGAAGTTCAGTGAACCTTGGAAACGCGGTTTTCATGGTCGCGCATGAGAGCGTGAAATTGAAAGGGGAGAAGTTAGAAAAAGGAAAAGACAAGGCACAAAGGAAGAGATGCTCTGTTTGTGTAAATAAATTAATAATATCCACCTATCTACCCACCTGTATCTATAGGTATATATATATATATATATATATATATAGGTAGAGAGACAGGTAGAGAGTTGTTTTCTTTCTTTTGAATAGTCTCAGAGGTACACGGAAAGCAGAGGACGTGAACGGTGGAAATAAAAAAAAAAAAATCAGATAAATAAACGGGAAGTTGTAAAGAAAAGTGGAATTATCACCAAAAATAAAGGCCTCTGCTCAAACTCAACCGTTTAGCTCCTTTTCTCAAGTATGCGCACAGTTATCGGAAAGGGGGAAAAACACAGCGGTGAGTAAACAAACGCAGAACGACCGTGCCGCTGTAACGTGCAAACGTTTCGGCGGAAGTAAAAACGCTTCTTATAATGTCGCAGCTCTGCTTTTCGTCCTTCATTTCGTCATGCTTTATTTTGCAGCAGCCACTCGTTGGGTAGTTGTTCCTCTTTTCAGTTACGTTTTATTACGCTTCTGTGGCTGCAGCAACGAGCGAAAAGACGGAGTTCGTCAGCGCACTGACGGCATCGCTGAGCGCATCGCCCACATCGTCCCTGCTGGTTGGGCTACCGCTTTTGTAGTTCAGCTGCTCCTCTACCACACGCACACGCCGCGGTAGATTCGTTTTCGTCACAGGTACGGAAGTTGTTGCTGTCGTCGCAGTGGTGGGTGGGGCGTTGATTGCTCGCGGACCGGACTTATAAGACCGCACTGACACTGTCCCATCGGGCTGCCTCTGCATGCTGATGGCCGCGGTGTACACCACCGGCATCGTTTCGGGGCTTGACGGCATCTCGTGGATCGGCGTATTGAGCGTCCGTGTCATGGATGATGTTTGCTGAGGTGATTGTTGTTGCTGCTGCTGGGACGGCTGATTGCGGGCTGTGGAACTCGTGTTGGACGACAGGTACGGCTTTGATCCAGCTGGTGGCGGCACGAGGGAGCTGGACATCATGCCCATGATCGAGTCAAACACGTCTTCTGTCGAACTCATATCTGCGGGTGTCCGTGCATACCATTGCTGCGGAAAAGACGACTGGTAGAGCGCTGTGTGGCTGCGCCATTTGTGCGTTAAATATGCGTTGTAGAGGCGGCGCTTCTCCGGGTTGGACAGGATTTCGTGTGCCTTGTCCAGCACCTCTTGACGTGCCGCGTCGAGGTCTGAGGACGGGTTGTATATAGCGCTGTCGTTGTCGTGGTAGCAGCGGTCCGGGTGGAAGCGCAGGAGCAGCCGGCGGTAGGCATTGTGCACGTCGGCTTGGGTAGCGCTGACGGGCACACCGAGAACGTCGTAGAGAGTCTGCATGGTGCAGCACGTGATCTTCTTCCTTTGTAAAGATAGAAAAAGGGGAGGTACGGATATATGTGGAAGAGCAATGGTACGTTTTACGGAGAGCAGGCTGCTAATGAAAGCTGAAGTTCAAAAAGCTGCCGGGCGGGTAGATGACACACGTGCACGCATACATCAGCGTACAGACATATATATCTTTTTATTTTATTATAAACTTTTTTCCTTTGGAAGTGCAGAAGAATGAACGCGGAAGGTAAAATGGACGAATTCGACAGCACAGAGAGAGACCGAAAGGGCTGTCAACTTCGTGCGAGTCGAATTAACGTAGTTGGTATAGTTATTTGAACTCTCTTTTGTTTTACTTATTCAGTCGAAAGAGTTTCAAGGCAGTAACAGCAGAAGCTCAGGCCGGCTAGTCAAAGCTGATTGGCACACCAGTAAGCGTAGTCGGTGCACGCTTTATCCTCTTCTAGCTTTTTGAAATTACTTTGCTTTGAGGACCTATTGTCAGTTCTCCCATTGAGACCTTGGGGCACGGTTCGTGTAAACGCCAAACAGCTGATCCAGCGTCTTATTGATCGCGTTTATTACCATTGTATCACGCACCGCGGCGCCGGCAACAGTGGTGTTGAGATCAAAGTCGTCGTTGAAGGTGCACTGCACAGGCCGTGCGGTGGCATCAGTGTCAGTGGAGAATTTCTCAATCAATTCCTTCATCTGTTCACGTGACTTCAGCGTTACGAGCAACAGTGCATCCGTCGCCGCGGGTTGTCGTTGCACGAGCGGGTGCACGTAATCCATTGCTTCTTCTGCCCTCCACGGTAAGTCATCGTCCACTTCACCCAACGGCCAGCCATGCCGCCAGTGGTAGTCCACGTCCAGGTACAGCGTCTTCCATGGACGGCTGTGCTGCCCCACACGCCTCAGCTCGTATTGGCGTTTCGTTAGGGTGTTTGCGTCATTTTGTCTAGAAAAGATTCGGCGCACGTACAGTTTTGGCAGCGGCAACGTGCGCCGGAGGACAATCGGAAATCGCAGGAGGTCGTGCCGAACCCGCGGAGCAACGCGCAGGGGATTTGCTTCACAGATATTCAACCTCGGTGGATTCGTCAACGGCAACGGCGACGCGTTGCTTTCTGTAAAAGCTCTAGCGAGGTGCGTAGTGCTGATTTCGCCGCTGCTGCGCGTCCACTGAACGAGGTCGTGCATCCACCAGCTGGCGAGGTGGTCGAACAAAAAAGGGTGCTGCGAGTGCACACCGTGCAAGTCGCCGTAGAGAGGGCCGAGGTGGTCCATGCGTATCGGTGAATTAGTAGAGTCAACGTTAATACGCCTGGTAGCCGGGCTTTTGTCGAACGGTGGGGGACGACGGCGGCAGAGCTCCAGCTGTTCTGCGGCGGCGGCGGCAGCAAAGGCGCGCTGCTGGACAGAGAGCTTCTGCTCTTCACGTTGCAGTCTTCGCTGTACTTGGAGCAATGTGCTATCTGCACGCTGTTGTTGTTGCTGCATCCCTTCGTCGATGTGGTAGTGGTTCGTGCTAACGGTCGCCACGGATGGTGACGGTGGCGTACGCAGTGTCGAATGCGCTTTCACACCTTCCTCACGAAACAGTCCATTCTCGATTGTTTCGTTTTCTTGAGAACCCGACGTCTTGAGAGAGAACAAAAATGGTTCTAGCAGAGAGGCTACGCGCCGCAACGTTGGTGAAAGGAAAGGCTCCATCAGCGTACTATTCAACAAACAAGCAAAAGAGGGGCGAATCAGCTCAGAAGCTCCGGGTTTTGACGAAAGCTGATCTGGACAATGATGGCTTGCACTTTCCTGACACCCCGCACTTTGTGAAGGGCTCAACACTGCTACTGCCCACAGTTGGCGGTCGATCCACCGTCGAAGCGCCACTGTACCGAGCACAAACGCGGTGACTGGGATGAACTCCCCTTCATCTCTTCTGATCTGATGCAGACGCATCACATCCGTTTCAGCACGCAGAGTGTGTTCAATGAGGTCCGTCATCACTACACGGTCTAACAAGACAGTAGCGTGGGGGTGAGTGAGGGTAGGAACGAGGCCATCGAAATGCTCAAGGGCCATAGCCCACTGCTGCTTTCCGTGTGGGCTCTGCGTGACCCACAACGGCACGCGGAAGAGTGATCGTGTAGGGAAGCCGGAGAAAAGGGGCGAAGCCACGGAAGGGGTGAATGAGGAGTTGAGTCCGCTGTGGGCAATATTTGCAACAGCTTTTCCAAAAACGCGGTTGGTTGTGAGGACTACGCAGCGCTCAAAAGTGTCAAGACGGCTTCCTGAGACTTCAGCTCTGTGTTTGGAGTTACCGTATGCCGTGTAAGTTGAATTCAGTGAAGCAGTGTGGGAGCTTGGTACTTTCAGGACGGCGCACTGCTTCATCGCAACGGCGGTGGCGCGCCACAGTATGCGCATGTGCGCGTGCACGCTTGCCACCCGACGTCTTGCAACAGATGAGGAGTCAAAACTGATATTTGTACAAGTATTGGTATTAGTATCACGCAGCGCCGTCGTATTGTTTTCTGTCGCGTTGTGCGTTGTCAATGCGGCGGCTGCAGTCACTGTGTCCATCAAGGACGGCTGCCAGTGGTTCTCCATCGCTTCTCGTTGGAGAATCGGCTCGAAAAACAGCGCGGCACGCTTCTGCTGCGGATGCTGCTGAAGCCGTTTTTTGAATGTTCTCGACGCATCTTGTGGTGCGTTGAGCGATGAAGCCATTTCGAGGTTTGATAGCGTTTTGTACCCCGCAAAGCGCTGCTCCTGTCGTGCTGGCGCAAGAGGCCGCACAAAGTCAAACGGCGTGACAGGTTGCCCAAAGAGGATGTCGTTGTTCATGTAGAAGTAGAAGCGAGACAGACCGCGTATGTGGTGAAGCAGCGACTCAATTACTCTAGAGTTGAGGGTGGGCAACACGTTACCCTTGATACTTCCTAGCGTTTGATTGACAAAGAACAGGCACATCTGTTGCTGTTGCGGTTGCAGCACAGACGTTGAGTTCGACGTCGCAAGTTTCTGTGCTTTGAAAGCCCGATGAAGCAACTCTGCATGCGTCACAACGTGAAGGGCGTGCGCCGTGCTGCCGCTCCTAACTTTATCTGCCCTTATCCACATTGGAACTTGATCGACATCAGCGACAACTAAGTAAATATCCCCCAACAACGACACGGTGTCTCCTTCAAGATTACAAGTGTATTGTCCTGGTAAGTTCGCTTTACTTCCATTTAATTCGCGAGCGCGTTTTCTTATCCAACAGGGCAAATCTTTATTTTTCACGTACAAACCCATTTCATCGGCAAGCAGTCGTGCGTCTTTGGCAAGCTGTAGTGTGTGCTGCTGCATCGCAGGGCTGCTTGCGACAAAGCGGTCGACACTGCGCAACGCGTACCGCAACTCACCCCAGTCCCGCATTCGTTTTCCGCGTACGCCGTTTTCCCCACCTGACGGCTGATGACGGTGCTTCTGCTGTGTTTTCTGTGCGGCAGCTGCGAAAGAGGGTGTGTTCGGGCTGACGTACGTGATGACAAGGTCGATGCGCAACGGCCGTGCGTAACGGCGCGAACAGGAATGGCAAGCGGACGCGTCGGAACCCGCAAAGGATTTTGCCGCACTGTCTCTCACGGTTTCCAGCGTTGTTGTTGTTGCTGCTGTGTGTGAAGTTGCCACGGTTTCCAATGAAAGGTGGGTGGTAACATCGGATTCCGTGTAGACTTCCCAGAAGGTTGCTCGTTGCTGTCCGAAAAACGAAACATAAGGGGGTGGATGGCCAAACATGGAGGTTTTGCGAGATGCAGCGCGCCCAATTGGATGGCGGTCGGATACAAACACTGCGGCTACCTGGCGAAAGGTACGCTCTAGCGAGCGCCGTGTGTAGGAAAAAGGAGTTTCTGGCGTCTGGCGTGCGTCTACTGATTCGTTCTTGATGTCATCGGACACAGTATCATCGTCGGGGTCTTCCGTAAGAATGTCAAAATCAGCAACAGCTGCCGTTTCCTTCCATGGCACACCTTCGTAATAGCCCCGCTTGTCTGCAAACACTTGCAGTCGATCAAAGAGCATTAGCACAGTGCTGTCGCGTTTTAAAGTACGTCGCAGGCGCTCTTCAACAGTTGTGTATGTGTTGCGTTCTAACGATTGATCATCGGTTGCCGCTGAGGAAGGTGATGAGAAAGGTGTCTGCGGCGACGCCAGCAGATCCAACGCTTGCAGTGATGTGTTGCCGGCTTGCACCGCGACGCAGGCGTCTCTATCGTAATTCAGCGCGCCTTCTCCATTCACTGAACTGCGGAGGGCAACGTAGTCTTTTTCAAATTCATGGTTAATAAAATACTCAAAAAGCTCGCGTTCGCGCGCAACGAGGTCCACACCGATGTAGTCCATCACGTGCACGAAGAAAACGCGCAGTGCTCGCAACACGTGTCCCGACACGCTCTGAAACGCATTGTCCTTCTTTGGTGCATTTCCGTTAAAATTTGTAGGGAGGTGGAGTGAGAGGGTAAAGTCAGAGAGGTGTGGTGATGGTGGTTGCACCTTTGCGGTGAGTGCTGAGACAAGGACGACGTACTCCGTGAACAGAAAGAGAAGAAAAACAAAAACCGCCAAGGTCACACATACGGCGGCGGCTATACACGCTGTGAGAATAACAGGCCGGTACTTACGTCGAAAGCTGCGTGTGCGTCGCTTCACTCCTGTAAAGCTGTGTTGAAGCGGGGAAGATATCTTGGAGAGGTACAGCGTAAAAACAGGCGCACAGACGCGCAGGCAAAAAAAACGCGCCCTCTTTGGATGAGCTTCTTCGTATACCCCGTTGTCTGAATCGTTGCCGCTGGAGTGTTTCACGTCTTCGAGCGCATCGTATGCATCGTGAGGGAACCGTCCTCGTCGTTTAATAAACGTTAACATTAGATTTCCAATTTCGATCCGTTGATTTGGGGCTAGGTTACATGAAGCAAACAAGTGTCAGCAGTGCTGCTCGCTTTTCTTTCTTTGCTTTTGACTGTGGTGTGGTGCAGTTTGTCGTCTGCTGGGGCCTTATCGGACGGTGGCGCGTGAAAACAGGCAAGAAAAGTAGATTTTAGCGTCTGACGACGCAGGGAGGGCTGAAAAGAGGGAATCAAGTAGTGAAAGGTGTCGCACAAGAATCGCAATGAAAGTTGAGACGCTAGAAGGGAGGGCAACCCCACTCTACGAAAACGACACCTTGGCGAAGGGGTAGACCTGTCAGATGGGCACAAAGGTAGAGATTCTAACCATATTCAGGGCAGACTTTGCCGCCCTTCATTTCTCTCAACACGTGAGCGTCAACTGAAGAGGAGGTAGAAGCGAAAGAGTTCTCGCAACACTTTTTGAGATGCTGCTGACCACGCAATGGCTGATTATAATTACATGTATGTATATACACGTATTTTTTTAATAACAAAGTAACGCTCAGCACAATGCACTAAAAGGAAAAACGAGCGTTGACCTCAACGGCACGGTCAAACAAACAGAAAAAAGGCACGTCTCCTCTTATCTATTGCTGGATTTGCTTGAAAAAGCCGATGCCGTGTAGATCATTTAAGGGGAGAAACAAGAAGAAGTGAACAGCAAACGAGACTCTCTCCAAAACATAAAGAAAACGCGTGTGAGCTTCTTCGTTGCCCAAAGCAGCGAAGGTAGTAACACGCAGGTAGAAAAACGAACAGAACACGAAGCAACGAGCAACCACAGCGCCGCAGTTGCCGGATTTGGCGTTATTACGACGTAAATAAAACGAGACGAAAAATATACTGTTCCCTCCAGCTTTGTTACTTTGCTCTACTGGCAACGAACGACACGAATAAAAGCCGGGGAGAAGCGACAACGGGTACGCGTTCACTTCGTGCCGTTCCACGTCCGTAATTTGGCACGCCTCACAAACTGTGACGCCCCCCTTTTTTTTTATATTCCCTTTCCCTCTTTTAAAGCCATCCGCGTTCGTTTTGCGCCGGTAAAACTACGGTAGCTACAATCACGGCGAGAGCGCAGAATAAAGAAAAGAGAAGGCACAACACCGCGCATCACAGACAAAAGAGGCGAGGGTTCGTTTTCAGTTGGGAACGGAGACGGTTTATGCGTACGTTCTCATAAATAGTGCCGGGGCTTTCGCCGTGGTCCGTGTTTATTTGCTCTTAAATCACACGATCTTCGTCGTGCTCATGCAACAGGCTCGCTGTCTCCTCGGGGATGCCAGCCTGCGGCACCACACTTGCCGCAACGGCCAACGCAAACATTTCTACCACCAGGCTCAAAACGGCGATGCCGAGGGCTAGCCAGACTGTCGTATACCCCGCCGCCTGCTCAAAGCCCATATCGCGGAACGATGAGATGCAGTCATCGAACGGGTTGCACTTCTTACCATCCACCGACAGGGACGCACGCCGTGCGTGGGGTTGGTAGTCGAAAGACGGAAGGGCATTAAGCGGTACCACAACTGCCACCGGCTGTGGAGCATCAAGCACGCGGCGCGCCGGCGCACCTGCAAACGGTTGGGTGTGCTCGCGCAGCAATCCGGGCATCTTCCATGATCGGTCGTACGGCTGCACGGTTTCCCACGGAATCGTTTGTGTGTCGTTTTTGTCCTGTGTCGTGCACCACGTATCGTTTTCGTATATGCGGCGCAGCACATACCCGTTCACACTCAGCGCGGAGATGGTGAGGAGAAGAAAGATACTGGTCAGCGCTCCCCACGCACGGCAGACGCCGCGGTTGGTCTTGTTAAAACTTGGTACGATGTGCAGAACGCCACACACAAAGGCGAGCCCCAGGCAGATTAAGGCGGCAATCGTGCATCCTTGCGCGACTTTGAAGGCCATCTCCAGTTGCTCACACTTCTTTGTGAAGTCCAGCACTGAAATGTGTTTCTCCGCGACAGGGGTGTAGATGTCGGTGGTAAAAAGCGACTGTGTGATGGAGGATTTCAGGCTGTCCACGTGCAGCTCGAAGATCGGCATGCGGAGGAAGCCAATGACGGTGAGCGCAACCGTAGCTGTCAACAGGGCAACGAAGGCGCGGGCAACGCTCATTTTGGTTTCAGTGGTGACCATTCCGAATTCGAACAAAAGAAAAAAGACGAAGAAGCAGAAGAGTAGGTGTAGATGACTCTGAAACTGAGTTGGTTGAGAGTACTTCTGTTTAGCGGAGAAGCACTAGATAGAAGAGCCTTATATGATATCTCAGTGCGATGTGGGCAATAAAGTCGTTATATTCCAAAAAGGATGGGTGATTTTTAGAAAGGGAGATAAGAAAAAGGGGAGTAGATGCAGAAGAAGATCTGCAGAAATCATAATACTAATCCTGGAAAGGAAGCGGGGAGAGCCAAATCCCTGCTACATTTCCTTTTTTGTTTTCTTTGGAATATTTACACGTGGACAAAGGCACTTGTGGAGGGGGCGCACATGGAGTTCCACAAGCAAATAAACTAGGCGGCAGCGCGCTTCTACGTGCAGCTGCTACTGAGAACTTCTTCACGGGTATTTTCATTCATGCACCTGTTACCCGAATACGGAGTTCATTTTCCCATGTAGCTATCGCAGCTAGGAGATGTAAGACACCTCATTTTCTTCCTCGCTTTGCTTTGCAGTACCTCGTTTTGACCGTCGTTGCAACGGAGCGTGTGGCCTAAATGTGAAGTTCTTGTTGTGCGGAGAGGCACAGATGTGAACAAGCGATAAATCAACTCAGCGAGGTGAAGTACAGATTGCTGGAAAAAGGGCACAACAGAAGCAGCAACGTATAGATCAGCGCTCTCGACCTCACCCGTTTATATATAGTCTGCTCATTTCCGTTGAAGGACGAACAAGGGGGATTGGCTCACAGGCTGCGGGAGCATTTACTACATTGCTTGTGCTTTATAGACTAAAGATGAGCAAAAGGCAAACGTTGTCAATAGGAAAGGCTGTATACCATTTTGCGTTTTCAGGTAAATCAAGGCACACCCATTTCATCAACTACTGACGGTCCAGCAAGTCACAAAAATGAAAGGGCGAAAACAGTTGATCCTGTGCGCAATTCAAGTTCGAAGAAAACACCGTCACTACAAAGAGTTTGGGAACCGTCACTTGAGATGCACCTGTAAACAACAATTGAAAACTGAGCACATCCATGAAGCATTTGCACGGAGTATATATATATATATAACGGAAAAGGCGGACACAGAGAAAAGACTGCGGCGCAACTGTTCACAAAACACATCGTAGCCAAACTGCACTTCAGTGTGCACCCCGACCTTTTCTTCTTTTTAAATCTCCGTTACTCGTTTACACGGTACGGATCCCAGCGGTAGCTCGTCCTCTCGGCATCCATCACCCGTGGCGTCCCTGCCTTCTGCAGCGGCACGTCACACGCCTCCACGCTCTTCTTGTTGCTGCTGTGGTGATGAGACTCGTTGCTTTGGCTACTGTGGTGGTAGTGTGTGACACCGCAGAAGGCATCCGCAATGCCCTTCACACCCCTCTGCACGTCCTCGAAATCGACTACTCGTGGCTGGCCGGTGCCATGGGGGCCGATCGGCACGACAAGACGGCGCCGGCACGACGGCTGGCCGGCCAGCGGAGGTCGTTCCCACCTCGCGGCGCTTAAATTTAAACTGCGCGGCAGCTCTAAACCACCGCTGCTTGCGTCGTTGTCTAAAATGTTCTTGCTGCTTGTATGGCACCGAAGGTGGTGACTGCTGTTGCTTTCTTGCACGAAGCAGATACCTCGCGACGCCTTCCACAGCCGGTGTCGCTGACGAAGTTCGCGCATCTCGTTGCACTCTTCATCAATTAAGCGGTCTTGTGCGGTCAAGTGAAGAAGATCGTAAGACACGTGCTGAGTTGTGGTCGCCTGCTGCGGTTGTGATGCTGGTGGTGGAATCACCTCTTGCGCAGACCGCTGTTGTTGCTTTTGCTGCTGCTGTTGTTGCTGCAGTGACTGCTGGTGGTAGTGCACGGCGTCGTGAGTGAGGCGCACACTGTCCGCCGCCGTAATCGACATGCTGGCGCTGCCGGAGAGAGAGGCAGTGGTCTCAACATTCCCGGCAAACAAGGTCAGCGGCACGCGGAACGAGTTGTTGTGGTGGATGATATCGTTCCTGCTACGCAAGCTGCTCTCGCACTGCGTCGCTTTTTGCCCATTCGGCGTTGCTGTGGTACCTGTTGCCGTGCTCGTCGTTGTAACCGCGGTAGCAACACTTGCGCTCAAGTCTGCGCATTCCGGTGTAACGAGCATGTTGTCGTTGTCGTTATTGTTGTTCTCCCCGTTTGCTGGTTTGTTGCTTGTGCTCGCTGTTCCAACGAGCATGTCGCGCTCCTTCCGCTTCTGACGCCGCCGCTGGTTCTGCTTTTGCCGCTGCAGTGCCAGTCGAATAAACCGCGGCTTTGTGCCAAAGAAGTACCGCTGGCCCGCCAGAGGAAAACTCCAAATGAAGTACGAGCCGCTCTGCATAAACCTGTGGCCCGTGAAAGCGGTGGCACCCGGGTTTTGTGGTCCGAGGGTTGTGCGCGATCTTGTGGACGAGGCGGTGGTCACTGTTGTCGTCGTTGCAGTGATGGTCGGTGACGATACCAGCGACGATGGCCCCGTCGTGCACGGTGGCTCGTGCAGCACCAGCCACCCCTCATTGTCTTTGTCTTCGTAGCCCTCCGAGTCCACAATTGCCCGCAGTCGGTCGAGCACCAGCTCAACAATGCCGTTGTACGAGAAGAAGTTGCGCATGTGCAGCATGTGGCACTGCATCCCCTCCGAGTCTGTGTTTTTGTGCACTAAAGACTCGTAGCAGACATCAACCTCCGCGGCGAAGTGCTCATCGCTGAAGAGCTCTAACACCGGGACCGGTTGCACCAGCTCATCCGCCCCGTCACGGATTTTCTTGTGGACGAGCAACAGCGAGGTGATGAGCATGAGGGTGGTGATGCGAATCCACCGGTGCGTGCGGGGGCAGACGACCAACACGTCACCATCGCAAGGGGCTGGGGCGTCCAACAACGACGGCCAGCTTGCGTACGGTGAGGAGGTGTAAAGAGATGCAGACGAAGAAAAAGGGTCGACACTGCTCGGCGCGGGTGCCGGGCCTGCGGCCAGCGTCTTGCGGTACCACTCCAGGGCACACCGTACATCTGCCTTCAGCGGCATCTGTGCAAAAACCAACTGCGACGTAATGCCAGCCTCGATGGCCTCGCTCATCAGTGCATCGTCTCGGCGGTGGTTGCGCATACACGACGTTGGCGGATTCGCCGCGTGGTCGTTCAAGTCCACAAAGACGTAGCAGCTCACCTTCCCCTGTACGTAGGCTGCCAGTGCCGTCTCAATCTGCGCCGTTGTCGGCGGCATTAAACCGTTTTGTGGAGCGTCGGACTTGACTGCAAGTGCCCGTGGCACTCGCAGCACGTTCTCAAAGTACACGTTCGGACATTGCTGCGGTGGTCCGACGTACGGCAGACAGAAGATCGGGGCGGAGGCTTGCGAGAGGTAGTACAACACCTTTTGCACCGCTGCGCCGCTGTACCGAACAAGCGCGAGACGGCCGCGCATCGACAGCCGCACCCCCATCGCCGCCAGCGCCGCGTCCTTCGTCAGCGGATTCACCATCGGCATCCACTTCTCCTCGCTGAAGTTTGGGTTCACGATGACATCCTCGGTTAACCCCAGCCGGCGGCGCTTGAACGACCACGCACACAGAAGCTCTCTCGGCGGCGGTTCGGTCAAGCATTCGAAATCGTCGTCGGGCTTCTGCTGGACGGCGGCCTCGACGCAGTTCTGCGACATGCCAGCCGTGAGCATCACTGTGGTGAGGGCGGCGCTGTGCTCCACCGTCTCTGGTGGCACGCAGCCGCCAATGCAGGTGCGACCGTCGCGGGAGCGCTTCACGCGTGATGCACCGCCTGCCATCGGTATTGTTCTTGTTGTCGTCGACGCATTTAACTCAGCGTGCTTGCTACCACCGCTGATGTTGTCTACGATCGTGCTACTTGCGTTGTGTCCCGCGCTGCGTGCACTCGTGCTGCCGCTGCCCTCGTCGCGGCTCTCACTGTCGCTGCTTGGGTTGCTGCTAGCGGCGGCGACCCTCGTTGTTGCTATTATCGTGGTGGCCGCGTTGGTATTTGTTGCCCCGTTCAGACTGAACGCCAGTCCTGGACACACGCCGGCCCTGTTGCTATTACTCGGCCTGCGCGTGGGATCCACCGGCGCCTCCGTGCTCTCCTCTTCTTCCTCCTCCTTACGCTTACTTGTTTGCGTACTGTTCTTATCACCATTGTTCGCTTTCCTGGATCGCGGGGCCGCGGCACTCTTCTTGTTGCCATATCCTCGTGACTGCTGCTCCTCGCATTTCTCCCATTCGTTGCTACTGCCGCCGCCGCAGCTCTCCTCGTCGTCCTCGTTGTCTGCGCAGCCAATCTCACGCAGCTTGCCGTCCGCGCCGGCGCGAAAGCGGCGCTCTGGCGGCGCGCTGACAATAAAACCGTACATCGGACTGTTCGTAAAGTTAGTGTAATCGTTCCACTGGTGCTGCCGCTCCAGAGCGTCGCGGATGCGCATGTCACCGTCGTCGATTTCGTGAATCGCGGCGAGCAGGCGCAGCTCAATCTCGCGCTGGAACTGCAGCTGCGGGATGTCGTTCATCGTCAATACACCCCACAGCGGACACGCAAAAGCGTCCGGTAATCCCGCATTGATGCAGCGCTCGCGAAACGTCATGCAGCCCAGCACTGACATGCGGTTCAGAATCTTATCGCCGATCATGGCGTGGATAAAGCGGCAGGCGCGCAACACCGGCGGTGGTGCTACGCCGTACTTCTGCAGCAGCGTGCGCTCTTCGTAGTATTCTTCGGCTTCGTCGTTGTCCACCCCGCGCATCCACGCCGCCCCGCGCACCTCGCCGTGATCCTCGTCGTTGCACGGGGTAAAGCCGTCCACACCGAGTATGCGGACTGGTATGACTGGGATGTAGTAGCGTGCATATACTGGCTGAAATATCTCATAGGTACGTCGCTGGTTCGGGTCGTCGAAGTCGTCGGCCTGACGTGTGGCGACGGTGTGCGTGGTGGTGAAGGAGCGGCGGCAACGCTCGCTCTGCACCGCGCCAGAGCTACGTCGACGCTCCTCGATTAAGCTGCCGTCCACCTTCACTGTCTTTCCCATCGCTCGAACATATTCAGGGTTGTACGCGAACAGATAGTTCACGCCATCGTAAGCGACCATGTGGACGCGGCCGTCCATGTACTGCTCGTCCATCTCAAAAGGCAGGTTTTCGCCCTGGAAGTTCGGGTAAGATGTCAGCAGCTCTTCGTTCAGCGACTCGCTTTCCTCGAGCAACCGCCGACCCTGCTCATCCAGCACACTTAACGCCACTTCGTCCCTTCGATGGTAGTAGTCGGAGCTGCTCGGTACACAACCTAAGTTACCCTTCGAGTCCCGCCGATTCAGCGGGGTGTCCCCGGACGGCTTCAGCGGCGGTGTTGTCGTTGTCCCACTATCGGAGTTGCGGTGTCGGCTGCGGTACGCGCGGTGCGCCGCACAGGCATCTTCCATCGACATCCGCTCAACCACAACTTCAGGGATTGGTCGGAGCCACTTCGGAGGCGGCGGCACCGCCTCCGCCGCCTCCAGCTCTGCCTCGCCCACATCGACCTCTACAACCTCTTTACTGTCGAGGTGACTCCGCTCTAACTCGGACATCTGTTGCTGCTTTAAAAAGGCGCGGTGGCGGCGGACGACGTCGCGGGCGGCGCGCCAGCGCTTCTCCGCAAAATAAATTTCACGCATCTCCATATCCGTATCGACCAGCGCGTTTGTCGTCGGCTCCACCACGAGCTTTTTGTATAGATCCTGCCGGCATTCCACCGGTGGCCGAATGTGCTGGTTTTCGATGCAACTGCTCCCGCTGCTGCTCTTGTGGTGATGCGGCTTTTCAGTCCGGTTGAAAACGTTTTCAACGAGTCGAGTCTGCACTTCCTCGTCATGGTAGTACAGGCTGGGGTCGACGGCCTCCGCCTCTGGGCCCCAGTCCACCTCTTGAGAGGCTTTGAAGTCCTTCGCGAACGCGTCAGGCAGCACGGCGGACGCTTCTCTGATGTTGAAGCTGTACTTGCACGACTGGCTGTTGCGGACACGGTAGACCTCCTTAAATGCCAGGCAGTCCGCGCTGGGGAAATAGTGCGGCGTCAGCGGGAGGCGGAATGCAACGATGCCGGTGTTATTGCCGAAGTACACAGTGTTCGGCCCTTCGTTGCTCTCTCTACTCGGTAGTGCCCCCATTGTGTGTGTGTGTGTGTGTGTACGCGCTAGGGTTTGCCCCCTCCTTTTCTCTCAATAGGAACGCAGTAGAGTTATTTTTGTTTTTGTACGTGGAAGGGTACCGATGCCGTTCTCACCGAAGAGAGGAATGCCGAGTTCACTGTTTCGTGGTTAAATAACAATGCGGGAGAAGCAAACACGAAAAGCACAACAAACGAGACGTGTATCCTGATTTCTCCGTTGGATTAGGCGGAGAGACGTTAGAAGGAAAAACAACGCAACAGAAGTACCTCCTCCGAAAAAAAAAAAAAATACGCTCTGGCAAGTGCGCGGTGGAGGAAAGGGTATCGAGATCGAGAAAAGGTTGTTAGAGGAGCTTCGGCTTATTGTCGGATACGTTCTTTATGTTCGATCGAAGCCCCTTTTCACGAAAAAGGCAACTTCTCTGCGAAGGTGCAAAGTAACAGATGTGAAGAGAGAAGGAAAGAAATACGGGAAAAGTCGACGCAATTGGTTGCGTCTTCTCTCTCCCGGTTTCTTTGGCGGACACACCTTAGAAACTACTTGGCGTCTGAAACGGGCGTCAGCCTAGCCAGCGATATGTAGGTGTGCCCGGTTGTTGTGTCCGCTTCTCGTGCAACAACCCCACAAACAGCACCTTGCTGAGCACGTCGAACAGAAGCCCTGAAAAAAAAATATGAATATAAGTATTAGTAACTAAAGCAAGAAAACACTCTTGGTGTGGTTAAGTAGGTCTGATAATAAGAGTAAACAAAACACTAAGCGAACACTGACGCTCAAAGACACGAGGCGAACGCCACTTTTGAGGTCACGCACAGAATCCAAATAAGAACAATAGTTGAGCAAAAGAACCGGAAAACGTGCCTGTGGTATAACACTTTTTCGGGAGTAATCTCAAGCATTAAAATAACGTGGGAAAGCACTTGAACATGCGTTTTATTCTGTCCCAGAGAAGGAAGCTGGTACACCTGGTTTGACGCCCTCGAAAGCAAATCAGCAGAACAACAACAGCAACAAAAAAGAAAACGTGGCGGTGGTGGTGGTGGGGAGTCAACTGTCTTTCGCGAAGTCAGCGACACTAGAATAAATGAAGTTTAGAAAAGGGAAAAGAAAGCAGGTAAAACAAAGCTGCCTGACTCACGGGAAAAAGCACCGGAAGGTAATGGAACCACCCAAGGATTCTTGTTGCTCGTGCGTTGCTTTTACTAGCTGCAACGCCAACAAGAAAGGCCACTACTTGTGTGAATACTGCTGTTTCTCTTGTCTGCTTAGTGCGACGTCAGATACAAGAGGAGAAAGAAACAAAGGTAAAAAGAAATCTTGCGCGAGTGCTTAAATAAGAGAAAAGAGAACGAAGAAAACCGCACGATGGAAAGAGCGCCGCTTGGTTTCCACGCCAATTCAGATTTCCGATTCGATTTAAAGCTACGCGCACAGAGACTGGAAAAGAAGAGTGGAAGAGAAAGTAGAAGGGCAAATAATCGATCGGATGGAGCGCACAACACAACGCCGACAGTCTCGTGTTTCTCTTCGGTTCTTTACGGTGTAGCTAGAGGCGATATGAGGACTTTTGTTCAAGAGACATGAACAAGAAATAAAAAGAGAGGTGTGCAACGATGCGCTTGGCAAAAGACCGAAAACAGAATTTATATTGCACAACGCGCGCGCGCACACACACACACCAAACACTGATTTATGTTAATCAGTTACCTTGTATGTGTGGCAGGATTCTCTCTACCTAACAGTGTACTCCGAGATGGCAGTGGTTTTTAAAACAAAAACAACAAAGACTTGTTAAAGCGAAAACCAGTTTAGTCGGGGAAGACGGTAGAAGAAAATGGTAAACTCAAAAGCCCAACTTATAAGTTGTGGGCCAGAACAGTCGCAAGTTGCGTATTGCGTTTGTCCGTAGCAAACCGAAGAGGGATTAAAGGACAGAGAGAAGAGGATAACACGGAGTCGAAAGGGCATGTTTTTATAAGCAGTCCAAGAACAGAGCTGGTGAGTATTTCTTGGCATCCGTGTGAAAGTGATGACCGCGGTAAACCAGCAGTCCCCGCTTGTTCTTTAAGACATGGTATATTGGTATTTTAGCTTGCACTTGAAGTCCAATGCATTACTGTCCCAGGACAATTAATTGCCAGTCGTGCGCGCTCATGAGAGAGAGGGACTGAGAGCGTTAACTACGGGTACTCCCTCTAAGGCTCGGAAACTAATCATCTTCTTATGTGCTTTGACATAAATTACTTGTCGGAACAGAGACAATAAAAACGCTTAAACGTAACAAGGTGCTTTGTCACGAAAAAGAACGACGCCGGCAAAATACAGGACCACGACGCCACGTGGAAGGAAGCAGGAGTGGAAACGCAAACCTCAGGGCAGCGGTCAGCTGAAAGTTCGTAGGAACGAAGCGACAGTAACATAACGATAATAAAACAAAGAATTCGCAAAACAGACGCTTAGTAACAACTAGCGGATCTTCTTCCTCTCATTCCCCTGAACGGCCGGTCTCGTGATTGCCAGACGACCACTTCGTCGAAGCGTATGGGTTCCACCGAAACGCCTCACGCTGCACGTACAGATCCTCATCTACGCGCAGCACCGACTCACCTTTTGTCTTCGAGCCTTCGTTAATCAAATTGGCGGGCAACATGCTCGTTGGCGAGAGGTGACGCGTCGCGCCACTAAAGTGGTCTGCATCCGAAATTCCACCCGGTGACTTGCTGTCGGTGGCCCGGCAATATTCCCTGCTACGCCTCCATTCACCTGGGTAGTTCTTGCGAAGAACCCCGTGCCCGTAACGCTGCACGGCTGAGCCTCCACCTGCAGCACTGGGGTCGCTGGGAAGCTTGGCGGACCGGGATGTGTCGTCGTGCTATTACTATTATTGTTGTGGCTTGAAATGATCGTTGTAGCGGGGTTCGTGGGATTAGTAGCGAAGTTAAAAGAACTGTTCCTGCCTGTCGGCGCAGGCCAGAGCGCCACTGTGGTGACGGAAGCAGAGAGGGACGAAGGGCCAGACGGGGCTGCCGACGATGTAGCCGGTGCCACTGCTGGCACAGCCGCCGCGTTCATCCCACGTCGTCGCACACGAACGGTCAAGTTGCTGCTCGTCACCACTGGCGTTCCAAGATTGACGCCGGTTGACGTCACCGTCATTGAACCGGCCACGCATGGATTCGTGCTCAGCCGTTCTGAATGATTTGTCGGGGCAGAACTCGAATGGAAAACATGCTGACAGCTGCTGTCGTCCAGCAGCTGCGACAGTCGTTGCTGCGGCTGGGTGAGGGGAAGCGGCAAGCCGTTCCGTGGCAGCGTACTGCTGCGTGAGATTGAAGACGGGTGGCCGACGGGTCCGAAGTAGCGAAACATCGCCGGGATGCCGCCACGCTCGCTTTGCGGGTGTGGCAATGGCACCAGCTTCGCCGCAGCGGCTTGTGAGGCCGTGTGAAAAGGTGTATTCGGTGGCAGCGGCGGGTAGTACTCGTTTTCGTGTCGTTTTCCGTCCTGAATGAACGTGTTGCCGCCGTACTGGTAGTAGTAGTTCGGGCCACCTACTCCACCAGCAACAGTAGGGGGCTGTGCAGGGGAGGTTATCGACGGGCTGCGCGGAATGCCACGGTGGTGGATGGACAGACCTTGCGGCTGCGACGGCGGAGGGCCAAGCAGCGGTGCTCGCCGGGCCGACAGATCTCTCGTTGCTGTTGCTGTTACACTGACGGTGGAATTGGAGCCGGTCAGGGAGGCGGAGAGGGCTGGACGGACACAGTTATTTCTGGTATGCGTGCTCGGGAAGCGACTACTGTTACTGTCCGTTGCCGCTGTTGCCGATCTACCCAACACGATGGTTAGCTGTTGTTGATGTTGAGCGAAACCTCCTATAACAGAAGCCGCTGGCGCGGTGTCGCAGAGCGGAGAATTGGCCGACCACTGCCGCTGCTGCTGTTGCTCTGGTCGATAGTTGAACGCGCCAGCGGCGGTGGTGCCAGGAGCACCTTGAGTACGAGCTGCACCAGATAGAACTGACTGCGAGTGCAAAAGCTGCTGCTGTTGCTGCTCCAGTTGTGTCTGCATTGCACCACCACACCCGCTGTTATTACTGCCGCTACGTAAGGAAGAAAGACCAGCGTTCAAGTGCGTTGGGTCTGCGTGTGAACTGGCGTTGCTGCTTTTGTTGCCCCCGGCACTGCGCTTGCCGTTGCTGTCGATGCTACGCGGGCGTGGTGTGGACCGTCCTCCATTAGCTGTGGTGGAGAGCGAGCGCGATTTGCTCTTTTCACCAAACCGCTTCTTCAACTTGGTCTCGTTGCTGTCACTATTGTTATTTGTTGCTGCTCGGTTGGTGTCCTCATGTGGCGTGTCAGCCTCTTTCTTCTTCTTGCGGTTCCGCTCGATCAGTTTCAGCCGCCGCAGCCGCCCTTTCGCAAACTTCGGAATGACACCGTAGAAGTAGCGCTGGTGGTTGTGCCGGAAGCTCCAGAGAAAGTACCTCCCCCCAAGCTGGATCGGGCTGCCGTCTGGCAGCTTCAGCCACCCCAAATCGCTGCGGTCCTCGTAGAAGCGGTTGTCCACGACCCACTTTGTCCAGCTTAAGAGTAACTCATCCAGCCCAACGCAGAGCAAGCGAGCCGACATGGAGGCGTCGGGAACGAAGCTAGCACCGCCGGTGCTACCGTCCACGACCGCGGCGACATCGTCTTGCACGCGACCTGACTCACACCACACGCCGTCCTCCCCGCGTATGCCACCTCCGCCACCATTAACGCTGTTTGGGTGGATAGCGGACGACATAAAACCCAGCGCGTCCGTGGAGTTGAACGAGGTCGACCTGACGGAGGAGTGGCTCTCCGGGCTGCTGCTGATGCTACTGCTGTTTCCGTCGTATCCGCGGAGCGGGCTACTCGCCGCAGCGGCAGCGGCCGCTTTCGCCGCAAAACGACGGCGCAGCTGCACGTGTTCATAGTGTTCCCATTTGCGCTTCTCAAAGTTGTACACAACCAAGTCGCCGTCGCAAAACTCGTGGACGGCGTATGTGAAGGTGTGGCCGTACTGTGCGGCCTCGCGTGCCTGACGCAGCGCCAGCGTCCGTTCTTCACTACGCAGGTACGAACTCAAGTTATTCTGACTCCCGTTGAACGATTGGGCGGGCGGGAGGATCATCTTTCGCAGCCGGTGCGCTGCACTAGGGCCTGGGGCGATGCGGTCCACGTCGCTGACGCTGAAGCACGTGATGAGCCCCTTGCTCTTGTAGTACTCCGCCATCACCTCCATCCCTTCCACCGGTTCGATAATGACGCGGCGAGCGTTGCTACTGTCATTTCTGTTGCTGCAGCTGACGCTGTCTGCCGATAACGCGGCTCCTGCACCACCGTCCCCCACCCGCTTCGGCACTGCAACTCTAGCGCCTTTCTTTGCCCTACTCATTTCCTTTGTCAGCATCTCACCACCGCTCTGACCACTTTTATTGTTGTTATTCTGCGTTTCGTCACTCTCCTCTCCTTTACACCCCGCATCCTCGTCCTCGTCTTCTTCCAGTGGGATGTCTAGCGCGCTTGGCCTCTGCAGCCGCACCGCGCCACCGTAGCTGACACTCGTCGTATCGACCGGTTCAATATACGCGCCAATAAAAATGGGTGCTGCTGCAGAGGACAAATAGTAAAGCAGCGCGTGCACGCAGTCTTCACGGAGCAGAAACAGGAAGCTGCGCCCGCGCGTCGTTGTGAGCATGCCGCACTCGTACAGAGCATGGCTGGGCCGCCGCAGCAACTTCGGCTCCGCCTGCCGTCGCTCGTTTTCAAGCAGAACGTCGTGTTGCACGTAACTCGGCAGTACTGTGTTGAAGCGGTTAAACTCACCGGAGCCATTGCCAACCGCAGTGACATTCATTGCGTCTCCCGTGCCGCGTTCACTGATCACCGCCTCTGCGGGACTGCCTGCTTCACTGCTCATCGCGGCGGCGGCTAACGTTACTGCGTCAGCGCTTACGTCGTAGTCGAAAAGAGAGCAGAGGGAGAGCGGCGCGTGCGGCTCCAGGCGGGAGGAGAAGAGTTGGAAGTTTGGCCGCAGTGGCACGTCATTCCGCTGCGGCGGTGGCGTCAGCGGCGATGACGATGATAGCTGATGTAGATTGTCTTCGATCATCAGTGTTCCTGCATGTGATTTCTTATTATTGTCATTACTACCACTGCTGCTACTGCTGAGGTTCAGTGTTGGCTTCATCTTCGTTTTGCCACTGCTACCAGTCTGTCCTTCTTCCTCCATACGTAAGTCGAAGTCGTCGTTTTCTTCCTCGAAAAGCTGATCTTCACCCTCGTTGCGGCGCCGTCCAGCTGCCACATCATCTTTTGTCTGCGGCGACAACGGTGAACGTCCCGTGGAGCTGCAAATATAATGAAGGTGTTGCTGTTGTAGCGCTGCGCTGTGCGCTAGCTCTGTCGGCTTGCCTGAAGCCTCACTTCCATCGTCATTTCCCTCATCAGTATTCTTGTTGCTAACGTTGCTCTGTCCGGCGGTTGTTAAGGGGGGCGAGTGCATCGCCACGCCGGCCGTCACCGGAATCGGCCACATCGCCCTTTCTTTAGACACAGTTCTTATTTTCGTTGCTGCTGTTGTCGCTTTAACAGTTGACAACATACCGCCATCGCTTCTCGCCTCCGCCTGTGATTTCTTCGACTTGGTCTTCTTGCTTATCTTGGCCTGACGCTTCTCCTCTTTTCGACGTACCGCGCGTGCCGCTGCGTCATTGCCACAGATAACGCCGCCACTCCCGCTGCCCGCCAAATCAATTTCGTTATTCTTACAGTCGCTGCCGTCGCTGTCGTCCTCGAACTCTTCCTCCACGACATCATGTGGACCGTAGCCTTCCGGTCGACCAATCGTGGCGACCTCTAAATCGCGCGTGAGATGGTGCCTGCGCTGCTCCGTGCTCTTAATCGTACCGTCAACGCAACCACTGCTGCCGCTGCTCTGTGGGTGGGACTTGCTACTCGTTGCTGTCGCTTTCGCATCTCCATATTTCGCGTCTTTTCTTACGTCATCTCTCGCAGTGGCAGCGGCGCCTGCTGTTGCGGCTGCTGCCGTATCGGGAGTGCGTTCAGCGCGTGAACTGAGAGATCTCGAAATGGGCACGTTCGTGGCGTTTACGTAGCATCGGGGCTGCTGCTGCTGCTGAACGAGTGTGGATTTGTGCTTGGTGGGTTGCATGGATCGGCCTGAAATGGACAGACCATCATGGTGCCCCGCCGCTGTCGTAAAGGTCGTGAGCGTTGTTATCGTTGTTGTTGTTGTTGTTGTTGCAGCTGCGGAAGAGGATAAGGACACTGACGACGGCACATCACCTCCTGCACTATTTTTATACCAAACTTTCTCTTGTAATTGCTGGTAATTTCTGTTCCCGTTATTCGACCTCATCACCAAATCGTCGCCGTGGTTGGCTTCCTCGTCGTCGCCGCGTTCCTGTGCTTTCAGCGGACTCGCTCCTTGCTTCGCGTTGTTGTCGTACGGTGGATTTGATGGCGGGTGCGTCGCGAGGCGCTCGGCAGCACCACCTTCGAAGTGACCTCTCGTTCTCCCTGTCGGGCTGCCCAGTATCGACGAGGAGGCAATCGAATTGCTGTGTTCCGTGCCAATGCTGCCGTTGCGAAACCTGCTCGCTGCTGTTGTCGTGCTGTTCATGTCATCTACCAGATCGTGTTTTCGCACCGTCCGCTCTGGCGGGGTAAAGTTGCGCATCATGTACAGGTTCGCGTTGATGAAGTTGTAGAAGTTGTTCTCGCGGTCGACAACGTCGAGCCAGCGCCGCAGCAGCATGTCCTTGTCGTCGATTTCCGCTACTGCGGCTTTCGCACGGAAGAAGGTCTCGCGCACCATCTGCAGATACGGAATGTTCGACAAAACACAAGTGGACCAGACAGGTCGCGTCAGTGCGTTGCTCAAGCCCGCCTGCCGGCACATCGGACGGTACGACAGCATCGTTACCAGCGCCGCACGGTTCACGATTTTATCCCCAACTGAGCCTTCAATGAAGCGGCAGGTGCGCATAACGGGTGGTTTTCGTTCCAGCTGTTCCACGTACGCGTCTGCCGCGGCCTCGTCCTCGTGCTCATATCCGCGCAGCCACGGCGTGCCACGTGTGCGGGATGGCAGCAGGCCGTCCATGCCAACAATCCTGACTGGCGCAATGTTAATCACAAACTCCGTCTCACCCTCCTCCTCTACTTGCTCGGTGTGTGAGACAACTTCCAGGTCACTGTCGCTTCCGGGTGCGTCGCCACTCTGGCTATCGTGCACATTGTTGTTATTGTTGGCGTGATGTTGGTGATGACCTTCTCGCTTTCCCGCCTCGCGCGCTGCTGCGAAGGCAGCCCAGGCCTCATGCTGTGCAGCCGCGTTTTCACTATCCTTCGAATTCAATAAGCACGGATGTTCTTGCTGTTGCTTTGAAAATTCCTCGGCACGGCGCATCTCGCGTCTTGCCTTCCGTGTTGCTTTCAGTCGGCGCAGTTGCGTGTAGTCCATGCGCTGTTCAATGCGTGCTCCACAGCGAGCACAGCGGCCGTAACGTTTTGCCGGCGCAGCTTCGGGATCGTTGTTGAAGTTCGACGTCGTGCCGAAGGCAGACGTTGATGAAGAGGTTGCTGCTGCTGCGAGTTGCTTATTGTTGGTCACGGACGTGTCGGGCTCCTCGCTATACACAACGTCGTGTAGGCAACGATCCAGCACGATAGGGGTATTCGTGACCCCACCGGTCGTGGCGGCGGTGCTCGCTTTCTGGTCCGTGGCGTCGTTGTCACGCCGTTTCTTCGGAAAGTAGGCAAAGTGGTACAGTACGCCGTGCTCCTCGACTAGGTGTACGCGACCGTCGCGGTACCCCGGGTCATCTTCGAAGTGGTAGCGACGGCGCTCCACTAGCGGCAGTGGCGTCGGCAGCGGGCAGGCGACAAAACACGTGGAGGTAGACGTACGGGGCACACCGAGTTGCGCCAGCGATGCCGTGTTCATCATGGGTGGCGTAGCACCGGGTTTCACTTCGTGGAAGTGCGGGGCAACGTAAGGGATTTTGTGGAGACGGCAATACTCGGCCCGCATCTCTTCTTCCTCTTCGGTTGTCATGCGCAGGGCAATGGCGTGGGGTAGGGGGTAGAGGAACTTCTTAGGCGGCGGTGGTAGATTCGCTGTTGACGGGCCGACAACTGCAGCATCTCGATTAACCATGTCACTATCCGCCTCTTTTTGATGCTCACTGTTGTAGTTGGTCGTCGCGTTTTGCGATTTGGCGGCTTTTGCGAACTCGTGTGCCACAGCCGCACGCCATTTCTGCTCTACTTCAAAGATCTCGCACATCTCTGCATCGGTGTCCAGAAGGGTACCAGCGGTCGGTTCTTGAATTAGCACTCTATACAAACTCTCCGGGTCCTCGATCGAACGCTTGAAGTGCTTTCCAACCAATGGCTTCGCGTTGCTGCTGCTGCTGTTGTTGCTATTCAACGTTCCATTACACTCCCGTATTTTCTCATTGATTTCGTCGTCGTAGTAGTGCACACTCGGGTCGGCCTCTTCAGCTTCAGAGCCCCAGTCCTCATCCTGGGCCTTGCAAAACGCTTCGGCAGCCTTCGGTGGGAGCACCGACGACACATCCTTCATGTCAAAGCAATAAAGCGCGGATTGGTTGTTGCGGGCGTGGAAGAGTTGCTGAAATGCGAGCCCGGCTGGTGAAGGGAAGTAGTGCGGTGTCATGGGAACGTGGAAAACAACGTGCGAGCCGCAGTTGGCGAAGAAGACGGTGGAAGGGTCCTCGTTGGACTCCCTGCTCGGTAGTGCGCCCATTTCCGTTTTTTTTTTTTCTGTTGGCCTGACGAAAATTCTAAGGTGAGCACAGGTAGGGCAGAGTAGAAGCACAGATCTCTTCGCAAACACCCTTGACGGTTGCCCGGCCGTCTGACGTTCTGCAACCTACAATCAAATAATCTAACGGGAGAAAGGTACTGTTTGGTGGATGCCGAAGACGTTAGGAAAGGAAATTGGAAAAAAAAAAACGCTGTTTGTCTCCGTTAACGACGAGACCTCTAAGTATTATAACGGTAGCTAACAGACACGTATGTACACCACTTGATCACCTCTCTGAGGTAAAAAAGAGAACATTAACGAAAAGAAGGCAGTTTGTACCGAATACGGCAGGAAACGCACGTCAAGCGGATTCAAAAGAAAGATCCCACCAGTGAGCCACAACACTCGTGGTGACAAGGAAAACGACGAAATTGTAAACGACGCGCAGGTGCTACTGTAAGTCGCACGCAAACTACTATTGTATTGTGAGCACTAACGCTTGAAGCCAACACACACATATATATATATATATATATATATGTTCGGCTCGCGGTAAGGGGAGGGATGGTTAGATGCTGTGCAAACCTTCTCTCCGCCTTCTAGTAAGGTTGTCAGCAATAATGAACGGGGACAAGAAGGATAAGAAAGCGGTCCAGCCACGCTTATTAAGTTGAATTAACGGCGTCTTTTGGTTTTTCTTTAAGGGAACTGTTTAAAGTCCCGAACAGCAGTACGGCCAGGCGGAATGTACAGAGACGAAAAAGCAGGCAAACAAACAAAACCGATTGTAGAAGCGACAGTCACACCTGTCGTTTAGGGGGAGGGGGAAAAGAGGGAACAGGAGCAACTGTGGCGGGTGTAGCGCCGTTGCGCATCACGTCGGGTTCTTTGAAAACGGGAAAGCGAGTGGAGCGAAGCAAAAAGTAGTAATCAAAGGGGTCCAAGCAGCGTACGTTCGCGACGCCTTCAGTTTAAGTAGAAGTTTGATGTGAGCAAGAAAACAACAGACAATTGCATCTTTAAAATCAAATCAGCAAACCGACAAATTATAGGTGTAGGAGACAAAAGAAAAACAAACAGCAGTCTTGGTAATGTGAGAAGATTAATTCAACAACAGTTCACAAGAGACTGCAAACACTCTTTAAAAAGCTGACAACACTTCAGAGCTTTATACAGAAAAAAAGGAGAAGAAAGAAAGATGCGGATCGCTTTGGCGAATGCTGATTATGGAAGGAATGGGGAAGCCAATACAGCTTTCGATGGTTTTAGAAGTAGGGGTGGTGAAGAGGGCGCTCACACTCGTAAAAGTTTAGGAGCGCACAAAGGACGCGAATAGCAACTAAAACCACAACTCGCTCTGCTATGAGTTTCTTTTTTTTTATCAACTTAACTGTGTGTGTGTGTGTGTCGGTGTTACACTATGCGCAGTGACACGCGTCGATGCTGACTTGAAGAGGAAAAGACAGTCAAACGGGGCGGGATTGAGCTGACACAAATGGAGGAAGCGGTTGTAACGTGTTTCGTTGGTGTAACACAAAGGTGGGAAATGAATGTGGGATGGAAAAGCAAAACAAGGTGTTTGAGTTCATTCTAGAGTTGAATCAATTAGAGGACTGCGCTCGTGTGTGTGATTGTGTGGTACACGGCATCCAGATCTTTTTTTTTTCGAAAGCTTGTAATTTGCTGTGCGATTACCTTTCCAAAGCGAGTTGGCGGGACAATTTCCCTGTCAATTCACATTAAACATGAACTCTCATGTGACGATTGCGTTCAATTTGCAGGGAAAGCTGGGGGCATTGCCCGGGTGAGCAGGAAGCACAGTGCTTTGGCGTTGCCGGAAATACTCCTTTGAAGTAAGCGGTTGTCCTGACTCTCACACATAGCTGTCCTGTGCACGTAGCGGCAGTCTTTTTCTTTTTACTTTGTATCAGATCTCGAGGCAGGGACACGCCGTCGCCTGATCTGTGGCATGTTCAAATACATCAACACACGTGGAAAACGACAACCAGAAAAAAAAGAAAAAATTCTGCAGGGCTAAACGAAACAGGGGAGAATAAAACTGCCCGGCAAAGCACCAAGAGATGGACCCAATCGTCTTCCCCTTTTCCCGTCTGCATGCAACGGAGAACAGACGAAGAACAGCTTATTCCAGTAAAGTACTCTTTGCTTTCCATAGAGAAGGGGGGGGATGTCCCGCTTCAAACAGCAACAACGGAAGGGCTTCTCGGAACCGCGGAGGTGCCACTGCAGGGTAGAGGCAAAACGAGGGGTACAAGTTAGGTTGGCTACAGCAACTTCTAAAGGACCATCACGCAAGTTTCAAATAACGACAGCACAGAAAAACGGGCACCGCGTACAGTTTGAAGGAGAAAAGCAACGAAAGGTGGTGTTTTCTCGCAAGATGGAGAAAAACAGAGAGGGAAAATAACAACAGGGTGCAAACCAAGAAGCCAAACAACGCCGAACAACGGCGGCTTCTGCGGTCGCCTTAGTGAACGAAGAAGGCCAGTACGTAACCGAACAGCCGCTTTGAACTAATGGGGAAAGCAAAATAGAGCAAGCAAATACACACACACACCACACCACACACACACACTGGAGAGAGTGGAGATACAGAAAGAAAGCCCAAAACAAAGAGAAAAATGCAAGGATAGAAATACCAAAGCCAACGAACGTGAGTAGTCCAGAAATCAACTCGAGAGCACACAGAGAGAGATAGAGGTAGATGACAATCAGCTAATACACACCTGTTTATTAAACAGCTGATTTCACCGGAGCCTTCAACTTACCCAATAAATCATGAAGTAAAAGAGAACAAGCGATTTCTACGTATTTTTTTTTTTGCAGCAGCTAGCTTTCGAACAGAATAGCCTGAGAAACACATATTACGTTGCCAACTTCAACGCCATTCTTACACCATTCCCTTTGCCTTATTGCATGGCGTATGGGTTGTGAGCGAAACGCGGCAGCTGCCCTTGACTGTTCATTGGGTCGCAGTTGCCGCTCTCGCTATAGTTGTCACCTGAACGCTGCTGCTGCTGCGCACCGCCGGAAGGGAAGTGGCTGCTGCTGGGCGAGGGGGACGGTGAAGCGCTTGGCTGCTGCTGCTGTTGCTGTAGGGAACGGGGGACGACCGCGGGGTTCGACGACGACAGCGGGTAGTTGTCAGAGGGTCCGGCACCACTACCAGGGGCGTGGCGGGCAAACGACGATGTGTTTCCGGTTGGCGTGACGAGGTGATGCTGCTGCATATTCATGACGCTGCTGCCTGACCGCGTAGAAGCAGTTGCGGGCGACGCACGCTGCTGTGGTTGTTGTTGCTGCATCGGCGGAGCATCTTGTAGCGGATGCGGCGGCGTCGAACCAGCGTAGCCATATGGATTGTTAGCATTGTTTGGGGACAGGTAATGTTGCGGTTGCAGCTGCTGCGACAACTCGTGTGCAGATGACGCTGAACGAGAGGTGTAAGAGAGCGGTGGTGATGCCGTCACCAACTTGCTGTACGGGTTGTTGTGGGTGGAAGGGTGGTGAGGGAGGCTGCCGCGTTGTACCGTACACTGTTGCTGCTGCTGCGGTGGCGACACCGGCGTAGGGGTGTAGGAAGACGCAAGCGAGGGTGCGCCGTTCATCTGGAGTTGCTGCTGAGGATAAGACGAACTCAACGGACGGTTATTGTTCACGCTAGTAGCAGATTGATTGTAACAGTTGTGTCCGTATCCGACATCACAAGCCTGCTCCGCATATGGACCCTGTTGCTGGATCGGTGTGGCGCGGTTGCTTACCACGTTCGCCGCGGAGCCCCAGGTTGGGTACGCGTTATTGCGGTTTCCCATCGGTGGGACCACGTTGCTATTGCTGTTCCCACTTCCGCTACTTGGGCCGACGCTCATGGTGACTTGCAGCGGGTGGGGATTGGCGGAATTCGGCATCAAATACGGACCCCTGTTTCCTGCTGGCGTACCAGCAGCACGTCCCGCACCAGCCGGATTTGGCGTCGACACTTTGCTGCTGCTGTTGTTGTGCGGCAATGGCATTCCATGAATCCCCCAACCACCCACATTATTGTTGTGGGTGAAGTTGGAATAGGTCGGTGAAGCTCCAGCAGGTCCTATAACGTTGCTGTTGTTGCTGTACATCCCCATATCATTTCCACCGCGATTACCACCGGCATTAACAACTGATTGCTTCATCGCTGGATTGGTGGACGGCGGCGGGGAGGACATGTTCGGGTCACCCATCATCTGACGACGCGGGTAGGCAGACGAGTTCGGGTTTCCTCCAGGGATTCCCAACTGCTGCTGTTGCTGCGGTAAGGAAGACCCGGGTACCACGTTCACGTTCCGTGTGACTCGCGGGGGCGGCATGGACGCGACTGCACCGCACATGGAGATGTTCATCGATGGCTGCTGCTGCTGCTGCAGGGGAGAAGCTGGTGGCATCATGCCAGCTGCCGTTTCGCCGTGTATGTTATTACTATAGTGACCCATGTTTGAGTTTTCATGATACGGTAGCTTCTGCTGCTGCAGCTGTTGTTGGTTGGAGTGGCGTGTCATGGATGGCTGAAGCGCAGACTCTGCACCCGGCACCGCAAGTTCTCGCAGCGATTGTTGCTGCAGCTGCAGCGTGTGCAGACGGGGATAATTTTGCGTGAGGAAGTTACTGTTGGCGATGCTGCCGCTCGATGTTTCTCGGCCGTACGGAGAGTTGCTGGTGTTACTAAGTCCAGACATCGACTGTGGCGGCGGTCCAGCATAGAAGTTGCCTGTCTTTCTATGCTGCTGTTGCTGGTGCTGCGACATTAGGGACACACTGGGGTAGAAGGAGGAGTGCAGAGACGGGTTGGGTGACGGGTTACTCGATGGGTCTGCGTACATGCCATTGCCAGCAACAGCACTACCGCCACTCATCATACTCAAATTGTTGTTGGAGTGTCGGCATCCGTTCATCTGCATTGGCGGCGGCGGTGGTGGCGATGGGAAAGCATCATTGATGATTGGGGGCTGCATGTACTGCTGCTGCTGCCGCTGATGTTGCCGTGGGGGTGGGGGTGACGTGTTTCCTCCACATGGACTAGGAGTTGACATCGTGTTCATCTGCGGCTGATGACCGTAGGATTGTTGTTGCACTTGCTGCTGCTGCTGCGCTCGGCGGGGCTGTGGAACCTGTTGTTGCAGTTGTGTTTGCGTGCTTCGGTGAATGTTAACGGTGCTTGTGTTCATGTACACCGTTGGAGGATGGAGATGCGGCGTTTGCTGCTGTTGCTCAGAGAGCGTTCCGTTAACGTAACAGCGTGTGTTGTCATACGTGGTGCCTTCTGTGGGGCCGGTCGAAGGTGGGGGGAGGAGCGGGCTGCGGTCGTTCGACGCGCCGTGCGCCAGGTACCAGCCATTATTATTGTTTTTATTACTTAGTTGCTCACCGCGCTGGATGTTGCCGCTGTGTGTCGCAGAGCAACGCCTGTTATTGCTGTTGCCGGGAGTGGCATTTCCTACAACCGGCGTGTAGTCTGCTTGCTGCTGCTGGCGTTCTGCCGGGTACGACGCGGGCTCCTTCGTAGACTGCTGTTGCGGCTGCTGCTGTCTCACGCCGCACACGCGTGCGCCGCCTTCGTTAAAAGACGACGGCGAATGAGGCATACCTCCTGAAGCAGCAGGCGGAAATACCTTCGTTGCTTTTGCAGTACTGGGTGTAGCACTACCAGTACTGCCTTTTAATGAAGTGGATTGCAACGGTGCGGACACGACTCGGGGCGGGTGCGGCGGGTTCCCGCCACCCGCACGTTTCAACGACAAAAACGACGCGGAAGAACCTTCGGTATCCTTTGCAGTTGACTCAGCCGACTGGGCAGCGGTGGCAGTGAAAAACGTGGACACCTTCGTCGGCGGCTTCTGCCCTGCGCGGTCCGATCGCACCGCGCTGCTAATGCTCAAGTTACTGTTGCTGTTGTTGCTATTGTTGTTGTTTGAATCTACCGGCTCTGTTGCTGCTGCAGCTGAACTCAACCGGCTGTTAACGTTCCCCTTTGCTGACGCGAGACCACGATCGTGTGACTTCGTCGCGCGGCGGCTGGCGCTCGAAGTGTTGCTGTTCACCGGCGTACCCAATTGCTGCTGCTGATTACGCCAAGTCTGCGAGTCAGGAAGGGATACAGGGAGCTGCGCATCCACCTGCACGTGACCGCCGTTGCCACTCTCGCCAAAGTCACCGCCACTGACGCTGCTGCCATGACGGTTGTGGTGACTTTGTGGGGTCCGCGTCTGCTGCGACTGCGAGCTACGCGCGCTACGGGCACCGGGTGAATTGCTCTTGCGTTGACGTCCACTGCTGCTGCCGCCTCCGCCGGCGCTGTTGTCGCGGTGCCTGCTGGTCGTCAGCCGTCGCAGTTCATGGGCGCTGATGTTGCTTATGTTAGGCGAGATCGACATGGCTGACGGGGTGTTCGTGCTGCTGCCGCCGCCTCCGCCGTGACGATGGTGGTGACTATTCATCGAGGTCATGCTCGCGTGCGCGTTCATAGTCTTCTCATTGTTGTGCCGCTTAGCCTTTTTCTCCTTCGCGAACTTCGGGATGAGGCCATAGAAGTACCGCTGGTCGTCGTGCTCAAAGCCCCATATGTAGTAGCGGCCTTCTTGCACAATGTGGCCTTCGTTGTCGCGCAGCCATCCAGGGTCTTGGCGGTTGCGCATCGTCGCACATTGCAGGCGCCGCTTGATCCAGCACAGCAAAATATCTTCCTGGTGAATGTCCTCCTCGTCATCGTCGCTCAGTTCCTCGAGCACGGCGTGATTCTCCCCGCTTGCACCTTTCTGCAAGACAACTATTGCAGTGGGTGTCTCGCCCTCCTGACTGTCCTGTTGCTGCTGTTGTTGTTGGAGCTTCAGCTGCTTTTGCCGCTTCCGCTGCGCACGGCGCCGCTCCAGCCGCTGCCGGTGGAAGTACTCGAAGTGCTCCCAACGGCCGGCGTGGACGTTGTAGACGACCATGTCACCGTCTACAAAGGCTCCGACGTCGTAAAGGTACTGATGTGGGGCGAAGACCGGCTGGGCCGCACCGTGCTCGCTGTCTGCACTATAGCACGTGCAGCGTGTCACATTTTTATCATCGGTAGCAGTTAGTGCGGCGGGGTCGCACATGGACGGCAGCTCTGCGTCCGTCAAATCCACCGTGGACGCCAGGTCGTTTCTGTCCTCACCACCGTTGTTGATCCCCCGCCCATCCGGCCCCATCATGATGCGGCGGTAGTGCTCCAACGAGGGCCCTTTTGCGGAGGCGGAGGGCTGGACAACAGTGAAGACGAGATAAGGCGACAGGGCGGTGACCTCACGCTCTTTTGCAGACTTGCGCACGGCTGACTTTCCATCCACGAAGGCTTCATTTTTAGCGTTCATATTTGGCGCGGCGTCTGCCCCTGCTGCGTTGGTGTGGTTCGGCGTGGTTGCGGCGCTGACGCTGCTGTTTTCCTTGCCGTTGATGTTGTTCTGTTGCTGCTCCGCCTCTGTTGCTGCGAGTCTCCGCAGCTCCACGCGACGCTGATGATCGCGAATAAGCTGTGCCACGTCTTTCGGCGGTGGCAGGGTTTGCCCCTCCACTTTACCGGTAAATTTGTTCTTCAGCAGGTGCAGCCGAACCGCACCGCCGTAGTCGTACATATTGAGCTCCAGCGGTTTCATAAAGAGTGACGTGGACACCGGCGCAGTCGCCTCTGCAATTAGGTGGAAAAAGGAGAGCTGCGACTTAGTGCGCACGCGCGAAAGACACTGGTTGCCGCGGATAGTGAGTTGGGTGTAGAACTCGATAGGCCGGCGCGGAAAGCGCAGATTGCGCTGCACGATGGGTTGCGAAGCTCGCGTAGGGAGGACATATGGTTCGTTGTTTCCGGCAGCAGCAGCGGATGCGCCGCCTGCGGCATCTTCACGTCGCTCGTGCTGTATTTATGCTTGCCGTCCTGGCCAGCACCGGGGGCAGCTGCGTGGGCAGCTTCTTCCTCCGCCACCTGCTGCAGTTGCGCCTGTGAGGTCCGCTCCAAATACGGCAGGATATCCGAGAACCCGTAGATGTACGATTGGAGGTCGTTTTCAGTGCCTTTGATCATGTCCCGCAGGCCCTGGAAACCGAACTCAACTTCCGCCGCTGCGGCCCGCATGCGGAAGCGCATCTCGCGCGAAATCTGCAGTAGTGGAATGTTCGAGAGCAGCCCCAGCGTCCAGAATGGCCGCGTCAGCGTCTCGGGTAAACCGGCGTCGAGGCATACGTTGCGAAACACCTGCAACCCAAGCAGGAAGGCTCGGCTCAAGATCTTATCACCAATGTTGGCGTCAATGAAGCCGCCACCCGACATGACAGGCGGACGAACAGGGAGAGATTCGACGTACGCGTCCTCCTCAGGGTCATCGTCGTAGCCACGCAGCCATGGCGTGCCACGGCAGCTCGACTCCGTGTAACCGTTGCAGCCCACAACGCGCACTGGGCAGATGGGCAGAATAAATGGAGCAGCTGTGATCAACTGCAGCTGCTGCACGTCGCGTGGCCGTTCTACCGGCGGCGTGGCGGGCGTGCTCTCAGAGCCGAGGCTGGTGCTGGCGAAGCGGCCCTCGTGACCATGACTATTTCCGCCGCTGTTGCGCTCATCTGCCGACTCGTAGTCGTCGTCCTGGTCCTCTTCATCATCTGTGGCAGATTGCGGCGCGTTCACCGGGCGGTGTTGCGCCGGGTCGTCTACGAAGACGGCCGTGTCCTGCTGACGCTCGAGGCCACCGTGCTTTGCCGAGAAGGCAGTGTCGGCACTTTCCTCTTCCTCGTCATCTTCGTGCTCACCTACCCCTCCGTCCTTGTTTCGCTTTGCCTTATTACTACTGTTTCTGGTATTATTATTCCCTTCGCTGCCGGTAGTGACCGCCACCGTATCCACCGCCGTCGCAGTCTTTTTCGCGCCCTCAATCGACGTGACTTCAGCATCTTCGGAACCAAATGCGTCGACGGTGTGGTAAAAGGACGAGGTCTGCCGCGACTCATGCGCCAGCATTCCGGCTGCACTGGCGTCCTCCGGCTCGTCTCTGTTGTCATCGTCCGCTGCGGACGACGAGGATGTCCTACGCGGCTCAGGCGGCTCCATCGACAGCTGCCTCTGCTCCTCGTGGCGCTGCTTGCCCTCCTTCATCTTCTTCCGCGGGTCGACGTAGGCCGTATTGTACGCAAACATGTACAGCACTCCGTCCTCTTCGACGAGGTGGATGCGACCGTCCTTGTAGCGGTCGTCATCTTCGAAACGGTGGTAGCGCGTGGTCTGCGCGTGGAGGTGCGTAGAGGCACACGATGTGGGAGACTTCAGCGTGTTGAAACTCGGCAGGGGATTGACGTTTTCAGAGACAGGAGAGCACGCTGAAGTGGCGTGCGAGCGTGCAGAGCGCGAGCCGGCCGAACCGGTTTCGGCATCCGCGTTCTGCTCACCGCCGCCTCTCTGTTGTTGCTGCTGCTGCTTCTGCTGCTGCTCGGCAAAGTACTTTGCACGCGCGGCTTCTTCCTCCTCGCGGTGGATGCGGACAACGATGACTTGCGGGGCGGGTCGCAGGAACAGCGGCGGTGGCGGCACCTTTGCGGCTTCGTCAGCCTCTTCTTTTGTGATGCGGCGTCGTGGCTGCTGCTGCGCAGACTGTTTGCCTGCGTCTTCCGCCTTGTTCTTTTTGTTGTCGTCGCTGTCGGCAGCCAAGTCATTGCTCTTCTTGCATTCTGCCGCTGCTGCAGCGTCCTCCTTGCACTGTCGGCGGTAGGCGCACACGATCTTGCGTGCCTCTTTCCACCGCGTCTCAGCCGCGTAGATGTCGCACATCTCCTTATTCGTATCGACCAAAAAACCTCTGTTCGGCTCCACCACTAACGCGTTGTACAGCGCCTCGGGGCTGCGACTGAAGAACTTGTCGATGTACTCGCGCTCGTGGTTGGCGTACTCAGCCGCCTCCTCGGGGGACATACCCAACTCGGCGGAGACGCTGCGGAGGTGCGAGTTCTGTGGGCTGCAGTTGAGAACCGAAGTAGGGGAGGCCGTGATGGGTGATCCACTGCCGCGCAGGCCTCTGGTCTTGTGACTGCTAATATTGTTGTTGCACGTGCTGACGACGGTGCTGCCAGCACACGAAGTGTGGTGCAGCTGCAACTCTTGATTCTCCAGCTGCAGGTACTGCCTTGCTGCGTCGTGAGTGCGCCAGTGCGCTGACGGGTTTGGGTGCTGAGCTCCCCGCACAACTCTTCGTCACCGTTTGGAAGTGGCCACTCCGATTCGTCGGGTGAAATGCAGCGTGTGTCGTCGCGGAAGAAGTGATTGAAATTCTCCGAGTTAATCGAGTCCACCTCTACCCACTTCTTCGCCTCCTCCTCGTCCATCTCTGCATTCACAGTCGTTCCTTTCAAGTCACCTTCGCCGCTTGTTCGATTGCAGTGGCCAGCATTTTGTGCATCCTTGTTCGCCAGACAAGGTCGCGGCCTCCACCGGTCCTTGGGCGGGGCGGGCTCTGTATCGTCATTCGCCGCCGCCGCGCGCAGCTTCTCGAGCGCGCGCTCGCGGTACTTCGCGATTATCTGCGGTGACACGAGGGAGAAGTTGTATTTCGCCGACTGCATGTCGCGACAGGCGTAGAGCTGCTTGAAGGCGAGGGAGTCGACGGAGGGGAAGAAGTGCTCGGTGAGGGGCAGGATGGCCATGGCGTGGCAGCCACTCTGCGCAAAGTGAAAGGCGCCGGGATACTCATGGCTCTCCTTGCTCGGTAAGATACCCATTGCTAACCCCCCCACACACACACACAAAGAAAGAAGGAAAACAACAAACGATAGTGGTATTCGGATAGGGGTATTGCGTCTGTGTGATGATGAGGTCTCTCTGTATTTGTGTTGTGTCTCTTGATGCTGCGTACACAAGCAAAAACAAAACAACAACAACAAAAAAAAAAAAAACAGAACAACTAAGGAGTAACGACAAGTCAAACGAGCTTCGGTAATCACAAATCCGTGCAGCGACTTCTCTTTTCGTTCTTCCCAGGTTAAATATAAGATGTGCCCACAATCCCTGCGCGTTTTTCGTTGCTACCTTGCTAAAAAAAAAAAAACGAACCACCACCACAGTAATAATAATAATAGTAGTAGTGGGAAACACAGAGAATAACAGCGCCGAAGCAAGACGAAGTGCGTTGCTGCCACCAGAAATTACCACTTTAAGGAGCCAAAGGGAAGTAGATCGTCTCAAGTTTAACGTGATGTCTTTCCTCACTTATCCACCTCTTGTTGGCAGGATTTTCTCAAACGTGATGTTTAGTCGCCGAGGATGAGAAGATAAGAGGTAGACTGGCTAAAGATAACCAAAAGCAGAAGAGAAAAAAAAAAGAGAGAGAAGTCGTGTAGTTGCAGGGGCAATTTGAAAGCGGTAGCAGCTGAGCAAACTGAAAGGAAAGAAACGAAAGACGGAAAAGATAATACTTGCCTATTGCGCACACGTGAGACAGCGACTGTTGCGTTTGGAATCACCGAGAGAAGACGTAAACACTCAGAAGTGGTTCAATTGGGGGGAAAAAGGGGGAGTAAAGAGAATGTTGTTTGATGTCTCCTACCACGGCTGAGAGAAAGGCAAGAGGAAACTCAGAGTGCGACGAAAACCATAAGCGTTCTTACAGAAAAGGGAAACGTAAAAGGACAAGGAAACAAAACAAATCAGAGAGAGAGAGACAGTCTGGTGGTGCCTCGCTAAGCGAGGAAGCGGGAACTAAAGATGCGTGAAGAGCTTACTGAAATGTGCTTGGAAGAGAGAGAGAGGTAACGCGAAAATAATAGTAATGATTGAACGATCTTAAAACCGCGCACTTAACAGTGAATCCGATTCGAAGGGTACGAAAGAGGTGCTCTTCCTTTCTTTTTTCAGAAGAATAGATAAAGGGGTGCGAGATGGGAAAAGAAAGACACGAAAACAAAAAACTCTCATCAGCTGAGACACCCACGCTACCAACACGAAGGAAATGACTGTGATCCTATTATCGGAAGCAATCCCAGCTCGCCTTGTTGTTTCTTCGAAAACAACCACTGCACAGACAAGTGCAAGAGTAACTTAGGACAAAAATTGTTTTTCTTCCCTCTCTTTTTCACACCTCGACCAAACAAAGGAGAAGTGCGGAAAGAAAACGCTTTACGAATAGCTGAGGAGACAAGTAGACAAAGCTAGACGATTGCCAAAAACACACTGAAAGGATGGCGGCGGCGGCGGCGGCGGCGGCAAATGAACGCTTCGGTTTCTCTCCTTCTTTTACACAGCGAATTCAGTTTAGACCAATTGACCGAAGATGGGCGCAGCACGCCGGAAGACAAAAAAGAGCAAACACACGAGGTAGTGTTCGTTTCTCTGCTTCAACTTTGCTCCGTGGAGGATAGTGGGATATTATAAAGTAGAAATACGGACACACACTGCACCTCAGGTGTGAAGGAAGAGGGGGAGGGGGGGAGAGAGAGAGAGAAACAGGGGCGGCAACAGCACAGATCGGTATAGCAGTTCGAACTCTACGGGATAAATAACGAACAGCTGATTTCTTTTGGCGCACAAAAAGCAATCTTTAAAATATAACGAGGTGCTACGGGGTCTTTCCACTGCTATGTCTTTTTTCTTTTTTTTAACCACCCTTCCTCTTTTTCTGTTTACCCGCAGGAAAGCCGCAGTGGACTGTGTGTGAGCCGCGCACCCGAGGAGGGGGGGGGGGAGGGGCCAAAAATAATGCAGGTGGTTCGTCGCAGAACACAGCTACGCACGGCCACGATGTAAAACACTAATCTGCGAGAGAAGTAGGCTCCACTCTTCGGTGCAGGTCTGTACGCGGATGGAAGGATTGAAAGGGCAAAGAGACACTTGACGTGGTGTGAAAGGTGCTCCTTTCGAGGGCGGATTTTTTTCTTTTTTTTTTTCGTATTTTAAAGCTTGCTTTTTGTTATTTGGGGAGTTTTGTCGACTAGAGGAGCGCGATGCTCTTTTCCCCTTTCTTCGAGTTTAAGAAATATATATGTCAGGAGAACCAAAAAAAAAAATAAAACACACAACAGCTAAGAGAATCACTTTGGCCAATGTGTAGAAAGTTACACGTTCACGGTGTGTGCTTGTAAGTATGAGTCGATGCGGCAAGCGGGAGGTGCATTGCGTTTCATGAATTGGTGAGTGGGTGAATCATAGCGTGGTTTTCACGGAAAGAGCGGAGAGGATCAACAAATACAAGGGAAAACAACGCAAGAAAGGAGAGGAATGCTCATCAGCTCTGCACCCAAAAACGCCGGGTACTTTGCTAAACAGAAAGTCGACACAGTACCGTAGACGTTCGCATTTTCTCTTTTTTTTTGTTGCTGTGACAGGGAGGTGTCGTCCTCATCTTCTCTCTTCTCGCGAGGAAGTGCGCATTGAACGTAAATGTGCTTGCGGAAGCCAGCTGCATCACTGCTCGCTCGTTCCGAGCAGCAAACGATTCCCTAAGACGTACTCGCGGTCTGTATTGAGAAAATTCATGGGAGTTTAAAGTTACAGGAAAAAAAAACGAAACCAAGAAATGAAGAAGAAAAAGAGGGAAAACGTGGACGATGGCAACGTGCGTGGCCTCGTGTCAGCGCAGCTGACTGGTGACCAAACTCCTACAATCACATGTACCATTAAATCTATGGTACGTGAAACCATCGTAACGTGCAGCTGTAACTTCTTAATAATAATGATGTCTTCAGCTATGTACTCACGTGCCGGAGAGACAGAGGAAAACAATAAAGCAAAATTAAATCAAAAGGGAAAAGAACATTGGTGCAAATTCGTCGCAAGATGAAAGAAAGCGTAGAAACAAAGATGTTGGCGGAAGGGGAGTACGTACATGGATTCCAAACACGTAAAAAGGACAAAGAAGTTGACAAGCCTATATAACGGCCAGCAACGCACCTCTGATTTTACTGAAAAGAAGATGTTTGCCCCAATCAACAGATACGATTACGGTTTCTTCAGTGGTGTAAATGAGGGACAGGCGCAGCGCTACAGCTGATCACGGTTTAGGACGCAATAAAAGAAATCAGATGCATTATTCCGAATTTACAGGTTTTGACGGCGTACTTCAACGGTGGCGCGCGCGCAGTGGGTTGCTAGACTCCGATTGCGCACCGTTGCTGTAGTCGTCCGCTTCCAGCTCGTCGTCGCTACTCATCTCGGGTCTTCGGCGGCTCTCCTCAATCTCCTTGCGCCGGCGGCGCTGGTCGGACTCCTTAAAGTGGCACTGCACTGCCACATAGAGCACCAGCACGATCAGAAGAAAGCCAATAAACATAATGATAAAACCTACCCACCAATATTTAGCGAAGAATGGCACATTAACTGTGTAGGTGCGGCGAACATACGTTGTGGGGTTGGGGTCACCACAGCGACGGCGTTGCAGGACAGCAGCAACACAGAGGGGCTGAACGCCGACAGCAGCACAAGAGCTTTGGTGCTGCGGGGGGACATGACAGTGGGCGACGGGCAAGTGAGAAGAGCAGTAACGGAATTGGTGTTTGTTCATTCGACAACTGTTCTGCTTTCATTTGTACTTAGGAAAGCTACTACAGCAGATTATGTAATATGGTTAGACACGTGGAGCCAAAAGAGTTGAGAAGTGGAGAAAATGGGAGAGGAAACGAAGGTTGTTCATGGATGACTAAAACTGAAGAAACGTGTCTGCGGTTTATCTGTTGCAGGTCTTAGTCATGGACTCTATTAAGATCAGTGTGCTTCTGGAAACGAGTACATTCGTTTCGACTTCAACACAGTCGCAGTGCCTTTATTCACGTGCACTCACTTGATTAAACGGTAGCTACGTTCGTGAGACATCCTGGGAGGGCGAGTCTGATGCTTTCCAAACGTGTGCCAAGTCCCCTGCGGGGAAGGGAGAAAGCATCATAGAGAGCTTTTTCAGGTACGCATGGAAATCACAGAGGACTTGAAACTGTATATCTATATAGATTTTCTTTTATTTGCAGATTTTCATATACGTGAACATACACGTTCAGCACTGGCACTAAAACGGATGTAAAGGACGCGATCCTTGTGCAGAAACCCCTCTCTCTTTTTGCTCATAACAAACATCGTTCAGAATTACCAGTACGTTAGCGTTTTCGTTCCTTTACTTTTCATGGACAGTTCCGAGCCACAATAGAAGGTTGTGGTGCGGCCATGCGGTGTGAAGTCAGGCAAACACTACCAATCGTAATTTCAACGCACCAAAACCCGAGCGCTTGGTCCGTGTAAGGAACTACAACAATAATGACGGCGGCAACAGGCCCACGCTCAGCACTCCGCAAAACGCAGCACAACACACGGCAAGAAACGAAACAAAAATCGAAGTAGCAGCGTTAACGGAGAGAAAGGAACACTGCGCATGACACTGAGGGACGTCATCAAAAGGAAATGCGGGGTCGACTGCTCTTTTCTTCGGCAGTCATTTTGAGCACACACGTGGAAGTTACACGAAGGAGCTAAACACCCGACGAGCGCTTAACCACAATAGCGGCAAACGAACTCGACTGCGGCCTGGAGAGATGAAAGCAGCTTTGTACGGGGGGGGGGGGAGTAGATTGCCCCGATTGCTAGTATGGGCAAAGTCGTAAATAAACAAATAAATCACTGTAGGAGGCATTTTTTGAGGGAGAGTTATGTCCACCGGGAGTTAAGACGAAACAAAGGAAAGCGAAACCAAATTAAGAAACGTGACGCGCCGCATTCGTGTATACCAGTCGAACGCATTGTGATAGCGCAAAGTGGGCTGCGTCTTCTCATTCGTACTCTCCTTTCTCTCTATAATCCAAGCACTTTCTGCCGCCGCTTCAACGACGTGACGGCGAGTAAAAGCGAGGGGCTCACAGAAGGAAGGAGGAAAAAAGACACTGTAGTGGCCACGTATGCAGAATCAAGGACATCAGTAGGAGCAGAAACGGAACAGCAACAGGAACAACGAAAAACAACAATCGTGGCAGTTGAATCAACTTTACTTTCAGGAAACAAACGCCCTCCACATCAGGAGTTGGCTGTAGTCGTTTCTTCGGCTAATACACGAACAGTTAAGGAAAAGAAAAAGAACATTAAGCTCCAACAACATTCGTCAGAAGAAACATCGTGAAGTACATAGGCAAGCACCCTTTTTCTATCCTTTGGGGTCTCTCCCTCTGTATTACACCGTCGGCTAGTAAGTGTGCACGCACGAAACGCAAAACGGTGCTTAATAGGAACTGCGAGACACGACTTTTCGACTCCACACTACCGAAACTCAGATAAGATGAAGAGGAGAGGAACTCGGGTGGGACGCGTTGAACGGTGGTTTGTTAGGAAAGCTTCATATCAATACCATTGCATTGAAGTCCTTTTTATTTACTCAATTTTGAACAAACCACTTCGCAACGAGCCTGTTGTGCAGTGGCAGAAAGGCGATTCGCAAGTCTGTCGCTGGGTTGCAACGCCCGCTTATTCTCTCTAGCACAAGGTGTGTATCTAAACGAGGCAGTCAACGGTGTAGAAATACCAGAGGCGGAAGCAGAGGAGGAGACATGCAGGTTTACGACGTCAATAAACAGCTGAAGAGCATAAAAAAGAGAAAGAAAACACAAGAGGAACTGCAATGAAGCCAGAGTTTATCCTCGTTGCTCTCCGAAGAATTCAAACAAACAGGCAAGTACGTGGTAGTAGTACAGCTGAAAAACGAAAACGATTCACTGTAGACATGCTTCAAACACCGGGGCAGCGATTTTACAAGGGGGAAGAAGAGCCACGATAGTATATGTATATATGTATATATATATATATATGTATGTAATGGACATGAAAGTGAAAGTAAAAAGCGTTGCTGCAGAGAGACGAAAACGCAAAGCAGATGCAGTCGAAGTGGAAGCTGGCGGCAACAAGAAAGAGAGCATCGTAATGGGATCGCGGTGAGAAAAGTCAGGAGAAAGTGAAAGGCACTCATATGTCTTTCTTCTGTGGTAAAAATACCAGCAGTGCAGCAAATGAGAGGAAACAAAGCACGTTCGCTTGAGGAGGAGATCCGTGATTCAGAGAGAACTTGCTGCGTTTTTCCAGGTCTTCCCGCTTATGAGAGTGTCAGAAGAACCGTGAAAAACCATTTGCTTGAGGAGTTTGGTCGTTGCACACTCGCCTGCATCGAAAACCGCGGTTTGCAGAACACCCGCTTGGAGAAGGGTAGCAACGAAAAAGGAAAAACGTTACGTGGTCGCGGAAGAAGAAAAAAAAAACATAAAACCAAGCAAGAAGGGAAGACACTCGCAGTCAACACGAATACATGGAAATGAGGAGGTAGAAATCAAGAGAACTCACTGTGTACGAGCACGTTTATGTGTGCATGCCAGCGCCTGATATATGTGAGCCTGCGCAGTGTAACACGATGCGGGGAGAAGCGAGGATCATAATAATGGAAATGGTAGACTTCGTATAAAACCGTGCTTGACAACCTATAAATATATGCATATATATATATATATATATATGTTTGTGTGGGAGTAACTAACAATGCAGCAAGCAATCAGGGCAGCTTGTGGGAAACGAGAGGTGAAGCGGCGCCACGCACAGCAGTGTGTTCAGATGAACACACAGAAAAGTGGGGAGAAAGCTGCAACGCCTCACACGCTATCACAACATGGCAAATTAGAAAGCGTGACTGGAAACATCGTCAGAAGTAACCGATGAAGCGTGCCGCAGTCTCTGAGCCAAGTCCCTACCAGCGGCTGTTTCACCGCTTATATTTTTAACAAAGTACTTGGATAGAAATTGAGGGAAAAGAAAAAGAAAAAAAACTCTTACCACATCAGTACACTGTTAGCGAAGGAAACGGAAGGACAACAAAAGAAAACGCAACGAACACATAGCACACTTAAAGAAGGTGGAAAACTACAAGCAACGAACATACATCGTATTTTGATAAAAATGCCAGCGCACCACACACTTTTCATCCACATACGCGTTTCAAACAGGTCTACTGAATGTAATGCGCACTTCTGTGTTAGCGGCGTTTACTTGGCCTCAGAATGAATATACAAAAGAAAGAACCTGAACGTTTCACCCCTCACGTGTTTCGCAAACCTACTTAGGAAATCGGAGCATAAAGGGGTTAAACGAAGCAGACAGCCCACGTTCACTGAAAGTGTACGTGTCACTTGCGTAGCAACCACGAAAACACAACGATGACAAGACAGAAAAGTGATCTGCAATACACATCGTACTAACCAGCAATAGAATGGCAACTGGAAAAGCAAGTGACAATCCATTTTTCTCCCCACGGAATAAGTCGGCGAATGCAAACCTCAACTAGGGAAAAAAAAACAAATAAGGCACAGCTACGCCAAGAACTTCACGCGCTAGTGAGTCGTTAACTTGACGGAAGAAGGCACTTGTGCAGAACCTCTTTTTTTTTTTAACGGGGGCAGCGTTTCCATGTCCTCCGGCAGACTCACGGACAGCAAGGCGCAAGTGTCACACCCGTCACACACGCCTTCATCGGAAGGACTCAGCAGCCGCATCTCTAGTACTGCATCGACTTTCTTCCTACTGCGCAGCGCAAGGCGGTAATAATTGCTATTACCCCTGCCGGGTTGACAGCGCATTCATTGATGTTGGAAGGTGGGTCGTTTTCACCTGGCTCTTCCCGATCTTTGTCTCCGTCGTCATCACTATTGTCTTCTTGGTTATCGTTGTTAGAATTGTTGCTGGCTTTACACAGACGCGTCTGTGCAGAAAAAGAAAAAAGCGCGGTCTTTCATACAAAGTCTCTGTTCCCCATCGGTCTTCTTTTCGTATTTTCCCTCAGCTTGCCCGACTTCTTCGCCTTTACCTTCGGTATTCAGTGGCTGTAATAGGTTATGCGTGGTGAGCGCGAGGGAGAGGGACGCCATCAGCGGCGTTGCACTGAGGCTGGTTGCTACCCTTTCCACTGCACAGTTTTTCAATGCTATTGTCTTCGCTGTTACAGTGGGGATAACAGTCACGGGTTTCCCAGTGGGGAACGCAAGGGCAGTCGTCATGACGTGCGGCGCTGCGAGAGTTTGCGGCACCCCTCCCCTTACCGTCTACTTCGGCGAGGAAGGGGGAGCCACAGGCAGCGTCCAGTGTTGCATGGACGCAGGCATCGCTTCACTTCCCTCCTTGCGGTTCATACGCTCTGAGTTCGTGTCTCATTCCCTTTTTTTTTTCTCTCACGTGTCTGTATGAGGTATTGCAGTAGGGCCACTAAAGAGGAGGTGAGGTGAGACTGTCTCCGCAATCGCGGCTGCCTCTGTTTCTGCCTCCTCGCCCCACTCCTCCAAGAAAAGCGTCGATGTCGCAGGCACCGGGCACCGGCCGGGAGGGCGGAAAGGACGTGTTGGTAGTCACCGAATTGCACGATGACACACCCTCGTGCATATAGTCCCCTTCCACTTCTTCTCCTTTCGCTGCTTTCCTCCAATGGTCACTGTCTGTGCTTGATCCACGACAACCGCGGTTCGAGGCGTGCAACAACCCGCTGAACTGACGTTTTACCGTGCAGATGAGCGCACTGTTGTCGGCGCCACCCGTTGTGTTCACGAACGTTGACGCGCTTCGCACGTCAAACGCCTTGCCAGCAACAACCCCGAACGAGGACAAAGGCAGGATACTGCTGAGGCCGTTTAGTACGTTATTTGCTGTTGTTCCTGTTACCCCTACATGGGTTTGAGTCGCCGAGCTGCGCTGAACTGCATTGAGCGTTCTTTTAACATCTTCATCTTCTCTTTCTTCCTCGTTGTCCGCCTCGTACGAGAGGTGCACGTCGGTAAACGGGCTGAAGAGGACTAATTCCCCACTCAGTGCCTCTTCCTCACTCTCCGTTGAGGTAACACGACTCACACCAAAGGATGCCGGTGTAGGAGAGGTGGGAATGAGCTGGTGGTGCTGTTGCTGCTGTGTAGCAGCAAAAGGAGGTGACGAAGGGGAGGGCTTGGTGTACAGACCGGAGGCCTGGTTGTCCTCGTGACGTTCCACAGACGACAGAGTCGGCTGCTTCAGACGCAGTGCACACGCCACGACGGGAGTTGCACTGCCGCCGCTGACGCAGCTGCGTGGACTTTTCCGAATTCGCTCCTGCGGGCGCTGCGTCAGTCGCCGCGGCTCCGCCTCGCTGCTGCTGGAGCAATAGCTATTTCCATTTGCCTTCCGACGCAATGAGGTACTGAGACTGTAGAGGTTGTCTGCTGTAGTCTGGCAGTTGTGAAAACAAACCGAGTTTTCAGTTATTTCGTCCTCTGCGTCGTCTGTTGCTTCGCCCGCACAGCTATCGGTGTCACCTGCCCTGCTGTTAGACTGCACGAAAGTGGAGAGTGTACGGAACGCCTCCAGTTGCTTTCGTGCGGCGCGGTTCGAATCTAATTGGCAGTGACGGCCCATGCAACTAGAGCCCAAAACCTGAGTGAATGCTGAGTGATCGTGCAACCCAGGGTTTAAGTTGTGCGCGTACGTGCAAATTTCTTCTTCCCCGATATTCTCCAGGAAGCATCCATCGATTGTGCTTTTTCGTCTCTGTTGGCAACGCACAGCTTGCCTGCGCCGCAGTAGAGCAAGCAAGACTGTGGCGAATCCAGCAAGGTAAACTGTCAGCACGATAGCCACTGCGATGGACGTTAAGGTCGAGGAGGTGGCTGTTTCATGAGTTAATGATGTTGCCACTGCCGTGGTAACAGAGTTTGCAAGGCGAAGAGAGAAAATAGAGCGCATCTGCCGTTGTTTTCTCCTTGCAGATTAAGAAAGAAAAAGGATTGATGTATTCACGTCTGCTTTTGGTGTAACGTGTGGAGTAATCGAGTATGAACGAGAATTGTGGTGCATGTTTTTTTGGCTTCCACGTATAAGAGGAGCAGGGATTTGAGGTGTGAATTTCAATGGAGAACGGCGACTGAAGTGCATCACCGCTCTGACGGGCGGGAAGACGGAAGAGGATAACGGTTGCAAGTGGACGCAGGCAAACAAAACAGGTGCTCCTTTTACCGTCTTTACCGCTCCGTCTAAAGAAATAAAACCTATAAAGCTTGGTTACACTCGCCTCTCCAACACGCACAACGGAATACATAGTGACAGTTCAGTTTTTTCCTTTTGAACGACAGAGATCCGATTTGTGAGTAACAGATGTCAGACACATTGAGGGACGCTCAGTGTTCTTCGTTAAAGCGAAAGTCAACATCGGTAGGAAAACCCGGTTTCAAATACTGCTCACCCGCTGTTTTTCATTTTGTCCGACACCGTTGTGAGCTGCGTTACGTGCGACGGACTTGCTGTTTTTGTTCTGTCGAGGCGCCGTTGTTGGGTTTCTTTTCCTAACTTCATGTCCTGTAAATTTTTGTGCTTCGGTGCCGACAAACGCCGGGGGTAGACAGTAACGGGCGGGAACCAAGAAAGCAAAACAATAGTAATAACGGCGTACTAGAGCTAAACACACGGATAAAAACCGAAGTAAAAAGCTGCTGCAGCGGGGGAAGGGGAAATATGGCAAAGCACAAAAGACAATAAGCAAAAGAGCAGCTTTGATTGGCACCGCGGTTGGAATTGTAAAAGTGAGAAGAAAGCGACAGTGACCAAGTTGCACAGCATTTGACTGAAGGCGTAAGAAGAGGAGGCCTGGTTGTGCTTTCCGCACAACCAGAACGGTAGAAAACAAGCGGACTTTTCACATAATGATAACAATAAACACAACAAAACTCCGAAGCGAACCTTATCATCGTAACGCAGAACCATCACCACCATCGCATCAACCTCACCTTCTTGTACTCACAGTGCGTCTACTGGCTAAAAGCAAAGGAGACAACAGAGACCGGAAGTGCCGCTGCAACAAAAGGGCAGAATGGGTGTGGAGATGAGCACACCACACGGAACGCCAGCTCTGGTGAGCGTTTGTGACACAACAGCACCTAGAGGTTAACAGAGAGAGGGAGAGAGATACCATCTAACGAGAAGAAACAAGCAACAACGAAAAGAAGAAGTACATGAGACATGAAGGTGCATTGAAACCGAAGGAACAAAGCTGATTGAGAACGGTGTACTAGCGTTAGAGACTTATGCCTGGGTTAAGAGAGCCTGGTTAAGAGTATTTCCGTCCTTTTACTTTGCTCTTCGGGATTCACGTAAAAACAGAAAAAGCAAACAGGCAAACTAGAGAGTAGCGGCCCTGACTCACGACAGCCCAGGAGCAAAAAAAAAAAAAGAAACTCCCAAAATGGGATCAGGCTGCTGCAACGATGAACTGCTGTGACAAGTCTGCGAAATGGAGGGCAGGTGCGCATTCTTCACGAAGCTGCAGCCAGGGGAGAAAAAGAAAAAAAACTGGTTAACATCCGTAGAGAGAGAGAGAGTATAGTTTTCCGTGCACATAAAAAAACAGAACAGCAAAACCGAAACAGCGCCGTTTCTTCGCGTTTGCAAAGGCTGTAGAATGATGAAGCAGAAACGTAGCTGTTGCAGGCAGCTGGGGAAAAACAAAAAAAAAGAAAACGGAAGGGAAGAGGATAATTTCACCGGCTGCAAATCAATGGGATGGTAGAGGATGCAATCACGAGACGGTTGAGTAACAAGCAACAGCGTCAAAAAAAAAAAAAAACGGCCATAGAAAATTGAGTTGCACAAGTACAGCTTGAAGCCTGCTAGCAAGATACGCAAGTCAAGGGTTTTGCTCCTTCAATCTGCTGCGCGTGCTGCTACAAACCATTTTCATCAGGTATCGAATGCCTTCCTCGAAAAAAAGATTTATGATAGTTTAGGTGTGTCATTTTCCCTTCCTTCGTGGCGACGCTGCAGAGAGAGAGAGGGAGAGAGGGAAAGCCCTCCTAAGTTCCTTTTCGAACGTTTTTGCCCCTCTTCAATAAGAATGTCCCTCTGCACGTGTCGGTTTTCGAATTATCTCTCACGACGCAACGGGTTCATGTCCACTACGTCGTCGTCCTCATCCGAGCCGGATGAACTACGGCTGCCGTAGTCGTCGCTGTCAGAGTCATCGTACGACTCGTTGTATGACCCCGACGCCACGAAGCTGCGCGTGCGGCTGTTGCGCTCCTCCATCTCAGCTGCCGTATTGCCTGCGCTGCTGCGACGGCGATCGTTGCGGTCGACGTAGCGGTCAATGTCAAAGTATCCTTTCGTTACGTAGGACTCCTTCACCACCTGCTTTGCCCTGTGCTGATCGCAGAACTCAAAGTGGTAGCAGACCCACAAACCGAGCAGGATGTAAGCCCCGCACACCACCACGACGATAATAATAATACCAACGTACCAATACGCGATGAAGAAGGTATCCCTGGGCAAGGTGTAGTTGTGACGCTGGTAGGCGATGGAGTTGTTTGGGTACACGACATCGTAGCCGATGGTGGGGGCCGCGGTGGTCATCCACACGCCAAGGTTGCACGCGCGCGCGCCGGCGGTAGCCGTGGCCGAGCCCTGCGCGGCGGCGAAGAGCACGTTTGATGCAGAGAAGAGGCAGAGAAAGAGGCACGCCAGGTATAGAAGCAGCAGGGTGGAACGCCGCGACATTGGTGCTTTCCTTTTTCTTTGGGAGTGCGTATAGTTTTCAAGGAAAAGGAAAAGGAACCTAAAGAAGATCAGAACTATGAAGAGAGAGAAACACTCCGAGTCGGAGGAGATCTTTTGGCGCCGTTTTCGGTTGCGCTTCACGTCTTTGTCTCTTCGACAGAATGCAAGCGTGGCGACTGAATTGTAGTGGTAACACAAACAAAAGGGGGCGTACAGCTGGCGGGGCCGGAGAGAAAGGAGAAGGTAACCACGAAACAGCACTGCGCACCCTGTGAGGTATATGAAACCGCAATAAGTACACAACGGAAGGAAAAAAGGGGAGTGCGTTCTCTCTCGCACCGGGAGGGGTTCAAACCTCAGGCGAACCAGTGACGTTACGCGGGGAGGGGTGGGACTCTGACTACGCCGCTTCGAGACACTGGGAGGTGGAGAGCTTGATTAAGGAAGAGGAGGGGGCCTTAGCGAAGTTGCTGAGCTTGGTAGAGAGGGGAGAAAGGAAAGCCAAAGATGAAAACAGAAAGCAGAAAAAAAGGCGAAACGAAGAAGGGCGGTGAAAGCTGCTGATTCGCTTCCGAACGCGTGTGTATGTGTGGCGTGAACGGCATTTGTCACGTAGGGAAAAAATGTTGGAAGTTGTTCGGGGAGGGGGAGGAGAAAGACTTGTAGACGCGAACGAGAGGGCATGCTTGTACAAACGCCCAGATCATCTGCCTCACCTCGACGACAAACCGGTGCCCAACCGTTCATGAATGCACGCACAAAATCTACCTATTCGTGTAGCGTGTAACTGTGTCGTGGCAGAGGTGAATACACATAAGACGTAGCTCAGGCACACCCGTTAGAAATGGAAGGACTTGCAGTGATCAGCGGCTACTCAGCAGCATGTGATTGCTCGCTGTCTCCACTTATCGTCTTCACGAATGCGATCTAAAAACAAACACAACTCACTTTTGACGTACGTGCAGACAGTTTCTGGTTTCTTATGTGAGGGGCAACGTTTAAATGAGCCGAATTGATACAGCAAACAGGAGCAACCGTTGCCAACGGTCATCAAATTCAGCTTTATCCAACAATACTGAACTTGCACAATGCACTTCTACAAACACTTACCGAAAAAAAAAAAAAACGGACAGCGGTGGAAACGAAAAAGAGGAGCCTGAACATCAAAATCAGTTGCAAACCGCTCCAGGTTGCACCGACTGTTCTTTTCACTCTCCGGTCAAACATTTTAAAAGCCCAGACCCAGCAGCCAATGATGCAGTACCGTGCGACCATCCAGGTTTACGTTGTACACGTACACACTATGGCTGCGCACAAAAATCTTCTTGGTCGGGAAATCTTCATCAGCTCCTCCTCGAAGCGAAACATGTCCCCCTCCACGTTTTGAATGCGCATGTAAAATGCTGGCATGAGATTCTTCGCGTTCATTGAGTACACCTTACCGGGCAGTTGCCCGTTGCTCGTACGGTGGACAAAGAAAGGCAGGACGTCGAGAGGATCCACATGGCCAAGTGGAGGGGCGTAACCAACCGCCGAGTCGCGACCCGCCACGGCATAGTACGACGACGTGAGCTGCTGGGCTGACGAAGACGCAGTGGAGGAGGAGGAGGGATCAACAGCGCTCTCATTCTTCGTTTTACTACCGCTGCAGCGGTACACACCAGGAGGTAGCGGAGGCGCCACCGTCTCCCCTTTATCAGTTTCGTTTTCTGCTCCCACTACAACCTCTGGCACCGCGTGAAGGAGCGCCTGCAACGTGCGAAAGTCGTGCAACGCGTACCGCAGCGGCAGCTTCAATAGTTCATCGTAAATATCAGCACGGAGCTGGCGAGACCATTTCGTCATCTTTGGCTTGGCGAGCGGCATGCGCTGACCTGAGATGGACATCGCTACGCCGTCCGCGAGGTGTCGCAGCTCTGGTGCATGGGCATAGTGTGTTGCGGCGAGGCTGTTTACTTGCGGGGTGGCGTGGAAGTGTGCGGCTGTGCGTCGCGGTTGCGTTCCTTCAGGGATGACGTTGACAAATTGACCGGCAGGTGAGCGAAGGTCGAGCCCCAGCGCGGGTGAAGCGGCCGTGCCACCGAGCCAGACGTGGCGAGAACACGTCTTACGGAACATCGTACAACAGCGAATTTAAATTCCCCTCTCAAGGTAGAGGCACCGGGTAAACGACGGAGGTGTTGACGTGCAGGCTGATAGTTGAGGGTGCTTGCGTTTTTCTAATTATTTTTGTATTTTTTTTTTCATTCTGAAGCAGGCAAAAAACAGAGCCGGACAGAAAAATGCAGGAGAAGAGCAGCTCAGCTGCAAAGCAGCAACGAAGCACGTGGGCGTATACAAAGGCAATTGAGGGATGAACTTCTCCTTTTCTAAAGCTCTCCTCACGGGAGTTCCGCGCACCCGCTTCGCGTTATTCGTTTACACCAGTTCCCTACCAACTTTGGTTTCTACAATCAGCATCGACAGACAATTCGCTCTTAACTGTAGCAAAAAAAAAAAAAGGACGCCTGGGGTTTTCCTGAATTACTGTGCCCCACTCTTGCTCTTGGAACAGATAATTTCTGACGCGGAATCGCGCGATCAAGTTCGCTGGGCTTTGTCCTTTTCTCTGTTTTCTTCATCTAAACACCTTTTCGTCGTGCCACCTTATAACGTCCACGAGTGGTCCCACAATAAAACTAGTTTCGTTTTCCTGTTCTCTCCCTTGAGGAGAGCAGAAGCAGACAATTTGGTGCTGCTGTTTCTGCAAGCCTCTTGAAGTAGTACAAACCTGGGAAGGCAAGGGAGAAAGAGGAAAAAAAAGACGTTTTGACTGCAGCACGTTGGCTTCGGGAGTGCGTTCCGTGGAGAAAAAAAAAAATACACGTTAGGTAAACCTCTTTCAAACAACGTTATATTTCCGCCTGACAACACCTTCTCAACGGGGAGCGCCTCGAGTTTCAACAGTTATACAAGGCCGACGGTGGTAAAGATTCGAAAGTACGTGCACACAACAGATGCAACATGCGTCTTACCCATGCTCATCACTACCGCCAGCCCTGGGAACGGCTACAGGCAATTACAACCAAAAAAAAAATTATATTTAACAGGAAAACAACAAGGGAGACAAGTGTCTTTTCACCAAACTCGTCCACCGGAAAACTCGCACACAAACACACACACACACACACACACTACGGAAGTTCTTTTACTGCTCTTCTTCGGAGGAGATTGCATCCTTATTACAGCGTCATAGCGGCACGCTGGCGCGAGCGCTTTTCAATCTGCGCGCTGAAGGTGGCCGTGCCCGCCGCTGTCACCGTGCGCGTAGCCGTGCACACGTTGCAACGCAGCTCCAACCGACGGCCATCCTTTGTTAGCGTCGTGTCGATGCGGTGGCACGAGTTACACTTCACGTACTCATCCAGATACTTGATCAGTACGCGATCGAAGTCCGTCTGCTTCCGTATCTCTAACTTCAGGATGAGGGCGTTGTTGCTGTCGAGGTTGCCGCGAATCGACAGCTCCTTCTCAATGAAGTCTTTCACGTCTTCCATGGGACGGTGGAAGGCATCGCAAATGCGGCCGAAGTTCGCGATGACAGTCTTCTTCTTACCCATGCGTTCCAGAATCGGCACCGGCAGCTGGTTACGCTCCGTCATCGCGCTACCCTCGTTATTGCGGTTCAGCGCCTCAAAAAGCCGCGTCAGCATCGTATTGTAGCGGTAACCCTCGTTCGACTCCTCCTCGCTGCTGGCCGCCTCGGCCGAGGTACTCGTCGCGATATCCAGGAAGCGTTCCACGCGCTGGCTCTGCTGTTGCTGGATGCTCGCCTCCACTTGCTGCTCCCGCTGCGCCATGAGCTCTTCGAAGACGGCTGGGGTCGCCTGTTGCATCAACTTCAACAACGCTGCGTAGGTGAGTGTGTCATAGTTGATCGACTCCATTTGGCTCGCAATATCCTTCTCATCTGTCGGTGCGGCCGCAGTACCAACATCGGCAGCTGATGGGGCAGCGTCCTCCGCCTTCGCCGCAACTGGCGCAGGCACAGAGACGTTATTGTTACCGCGGACCGCAGGATCGGCGTGGGTGGCGGCTGGCGTCGTCAGCGGCTTCACCGCCGCAGCAGCCGGCGCCTTCGCGCGGGTGCGGGTCGGCGCCACTGGGGCCGTCACGGCGGGCGGTGCGACGACGGCGGGCTCCTGTGCTGCGACAGCTGTTGTTGTATGCTGCACCGTCTGCTGCTCGTCCTCGCTGCTGCTCTCGTCATCATCGGCGTTGCGGCGGCGTCGTCCAGTCTCGCGTGGCATCTTTATGCGTGTTCAATTCTGCGAGTGTAAGGTGTAGAGATAATAGACAACAGAGGAGTTTCAAAGTAAGGCTCTTGGCTAGAGAGAAAAACAAGTTTCCAAAGCTAACTATCCGTGGCGGAGGATTGGAGAAAGAACAAGCAGGGAGAAGATCAGTTGTATTTCGAGTTGCAAAGAGGCGAGAGGGCGTCAAGGTTGGGAGAAGATTCTGAAAGGGAACAGGATATCGGTGCACCTACACGAATCTACGTGCATTCAGTAATGCAACGTTTCATTTCCCCAAAAAGCAATAAAGAAAGAAAATGCTCCGTCAAGCGCGCTGCACATGTTTCAGTAAGGCGCATTGCGTCTCCATGTAAGTTGCCTGACGGCATAGGAGTAACACGATAGGCTTCTGTTTTCTCCACTGTGCTTGCTACGCTATTTCAACACCGCTGCACTACATTTTCAAGGTTCACACGCGACGACACATACGTCGGTGAAATCGCTGCTGAGACGCCACTTTTCCCTCTATCGTTGAGGGTTGTCTCGTTACTGTGAACGTACTTCAATCAATGGCAGTGGCGAGGAATGGCGACGGCAGAGAAAACCACAGGTTGCCAGTAATCGAGATCAAAAGAAATGTTCACACAGACTTACCGTTGAAATCGACATAGATCTACACTCGGGGAGAGAGGAGCGCACACGGACGAAATCCCTGTCACGAAACAAAAGAAGTGATTGTACCTGAACACGTAGAATAGTGACAGTGACAATAACGAAAAGATCACGGCACGTGCGCTCTTGTGCACAGGCACGCGAGCGCGCCACAACAATAGCTGACGACAACGTAGCAATTTGAGCGTTATTGGCAATAATGAAAACAACGTGCAGTACAGGAGATGGCTGACAGGGTAAAGCAACAGTGCTTTTTGACTTGACAGCATTACCGCCAAAACAGAAGCTGCGGTGTTCATTCAGAGAAAAACGCCTCTTTCTTTCTTTGTAAGTTTGTGAAACGCGTTACTTTAAGCTTGCGCAAACGCACAGTACAGCGGCAAAGTGAACAAGAGGAAGGGCGTGAACAGAAACAGAGAGAAGGGCTGCCCAAACAAAGACAGAGAGAGAAAAAAATCGCTGATTTTATTAGTAGATGAAATGGGAACGCAAGGAACAATAAGAAATAGGAAATTAGAGCACAAGGCGAAAAGCCAACAGATGAATTTACGACGGAGCGAAGTAAACAGTTGAAGACGTACGTAAACGGGTTCACGCATACAGCGAACAAACATCGAGGGTGCCTGTCACCGCGGTTACTCCCTTTCCGCCTCAACCCATTAAAAGCAAAACACTTTTTCCTTTCGATTTTCACACTGACATTCATAGCTGCTACGATGACAACGGCTACTATGGCCGGTAGACGTTTGCGTAGCCGGGCATGCCGTTCGGGCTTAGCACGATCTGCCACAGCTGCAAGTCACGCGCCTCAAAGGCACCCGCGCTGCTGCTCAGATAGTAGTAGAACATACGGAAGAAGACATCCGCATGTTCCTTCTTGCTCTCCGGCGAGTTGTTCCAGTACTCCAAGAAATTATCCCGCCAGGCCAGCAGTGTCAGCCCATAGAAGTACCCAAAGTTGTGTAAGTCCTCAACAATGAAGTGCTTCTCCATCGATTTGCCAATGTTTGCGATGCTCGGCAGGCAGCCACCGGGGAAGATGTATTTCAGGTACCACTGATCCGCGCTGTCCATGGTGGTCCTACTCCCGATCGTGTGCAAGAGAAAGACGGCCTCACGATCTTGGTCGTTCAGGAGACGGCGCATGTGCCTGAAAAAGGTGCTATAGTTCTTCGGGCCGACGTGCTCAAACATGCCCACACTGACGATGCGATCGAATTTTTTGGCAAAGTTCGTGTCGCGGTAGTCCTGCTTGAGAATCCTCACGCGAGGATCATTCTTGTTGAGCTCTGCAGCGCTCTTCCGCTGCTCCTCCGAGATGGTAATACCCGTCACTTGCACGTCGTACTTCTCAGCGAGATAGCCGGCCAGAGTTCCCCAGCCACAGCCGCAGTCTAGCACCGTCATGCCCGGCTTCAGATTTAGCTTTTCCCCCAGCATGTGCAGCTTTAATTCCTGCGCCTCCTCGAGTGTTTCGATCGGGTCTGTGGTGTTGTCCTCGCGGTCGCCGGTGTGGCGCTCCCAGTACGCACAGCTGTATTGCATGCGCGGGCCCAGCATGTTGCGGAAAAACGTATTCCCCAAGTCGTAGTGCTGCATACCGACCTTCTTGCTCTTCGACTTAGTCTGCGGATTAAACATCTTTGCCTTGATTATATTCGCCATGTCTTTAGCGTTGTTGGGGAAGTAGTACTCGAGCCCTCCCTCGAGGATGCGCTTGAAGAACTCATCCAGCGCGTAGAAGTCGCGGGTGTCCCACCAGCCGTCCATGAACGATTCGCCAAGGGCCAGGCTGCCTTTATTAATGACACGGCGGTAAAAGAGGGGGTTGTACACAACAAGATCGAACGGCCTGTCTCCACCGATCTTGATATCGCAGCGGCTGAGGATCTTCTGCGCGAGATCGCGGTACTTCGCCTCCTGCTTGTCCAGCTTTGAGTACTCGTCTGCGCGCATTTGAAAGGTGCTGCCGTTCCCGCGGGGTCCGCCGTAATTCGGTGTAGCGTGGCGCTTCAACTTGGAAGACCGGGAGGCCTTTGTTGGGGATGCCGCTGCTGCTGCTGCTGCGGTAGCGGGGGCTGGAGTGCGCGGCTCGGTAATCGGGTCATGGTACTCCCCGGGGAGGTCGCTTGGTGCCGCCGCAGCTGCGTCGCTGCTGCCGTTTTCGGGGGAGTATTGGTTCGTTTGGTTACTCATTTTTTCTTTTAGTTCTACAAAGCTACGTTAATCGATAGGTGAGGGAGATGTGTGGAAAACGAAAGAGATGCGAGGACGCCGAGGGACCACCGCGGCACCACTGTGGCCGGCTGAGAGGACAAATCGACCGCCACGACGTGAACAAATCAAGGTGAACAAACGACAACAACAACGAAAAAGAAAGTAAGAAGAAGTAGCGACGTTCACAATATGAGCAGTGCGAAGAACACCTATCAACTGCCCTTCTATAAACTGAAAACGGACTGTAACGTACTCGCAAAACGCCACTGGCCCAGGATTCAGCAACGCGGTCGTAGGCAGGGGAAGAAATCGGGAACGACAATGCGACGCAAGTTGTGAAACGCCAGTTATACGTAGTAAGCTAAACTCGCTTTTTAAGGGGCAATATGTTGAAGCAAAAAAAAAAAATGATCGGCTGCTGGAATTAACAATGAAATCAGCAGGTGTTAACGAACGGCAAGGTGAGAACAATAATGAGAGTACGGATAAGATCTGCAGTTGTGTGTGTATCAGTTGTCAGTACAGGCGTGAGTAATAAGAGGGTTTTCGAAAAGCAAACAAAAGGAAAAACGAGGCAACATCGAGATGGTCAGGGAAAACAAGAATCAGTACGGCGGGATGAAAAAGCAAGGAATGTGCAAGTATGCACGAGATAAAGTCGCTGCCCGTTACGACGGAGCTAGGAGAAAGGCCGGTGTTCAGACTACTCGGTACAGAGGACATGTTACTTTTCAGCTGTCAGGAGGACGTTTTCTTCGCCACCAAAACCGTTCGCCTCTCCTCCTCCATTAATGCGGTAATGCAGTGTATAGCGTCTTGTTTCTCCGTTTCCAGGGGAGCGAGAAGCGCTCCCTTTGGCTTTTATCCGTCACTGTTGTCGTTACTTAACAATACAACGCAACGGAGGAGCTCGAAGTGGTCACGCGCAGAACCAAGTACATTCACAGTCTTTTCAGTAACTTTTGGTTTGTGCTGTTGAGCTGTAAAAGTCAATACCAACTCTGCTGCCTTCCTGTTATTCCAAAGAATGTCAGAGTAGGAAGCCACCGACTAAATGGAGACAAACACATGGACGATAAGCCAGATACACGGCTCGACAACGCACACACACACACACACACACACACACACACACACAGACACTTACATACCTACACGCCTCCAGACGCAACGACAAACTCATAGAAGTTGGCTGGAGAGGAGGACATAAATAAATATATGGTGTCAAGAAAAAAAAATGGAGCACGGGTTTAAACGGGGATGACAAAGGAGGAAAGCGGCTCACACAAAAAGGGCGGATGGAAGCAAACAAGAGAGAATTGAGTGAACGAAAATGAAAGGGAAAGTGAAACAGGGCGAAGCCGATAAAAGAATCTGAAACAAACAAACACACACGCACACACACACACGGAACAGGAGTGGGTAGGGGGAGGGGTGTCGGGTAAGAATGGAAAAGAGACAACAGAGAGGTGAAAGCACACGCGCACAGGAAAAGAAACACCAACGTCTACCACATTTGTGGGGAAGAAACGTATAACGTGAAGGGTGGCACCAAACAGCAAAAAAAAGAGCTGGAGTTGGCAGCACAGCGCTTACGGTTCACCACAAGCCATACAAACGAGAGCGAAAAAGAGGCATCGTCTGACATCAAATGTTGCTGTCGGTCGGCGAAGACAGGAGGCTGTTGCTTTCCATCGTCAACACGCTCCCCACCACCGAACCAGCCCAATCGTACGTGCGCGGGCGGCCGCCACTCCCGCTGCGACTAGAGGCGACACTGTTACGCGTGCCACTACGACGACTCGCAAACTGCGTCTGATGTCGTGAGAGGCCCTTCTCGCTAGCTGTTGTCGTTGCTGTTGTTGCGCTGTTTGCATTACAAAGACTGTTGCCCTCGCTATCAACCTCACGTCTTCCGGTTGCATCCACATTCTCTACAACTGGCGAATGCGCGTATGTCAGCGGTGTTGCAGGTTTCATCGCGGCCGTGGTGGATTGCAGTCCGTGTGTATGCAAAATCCCAACGGCGGGTGAGAGCGAGTGGTCTGGTCCGTGCACTCCTGCACGATGTGGATGAGGATAGCTGCCGGTGCTGTTGCTGCCACTGGAGTGGCGTTGGTGGTAGGGACCGAGCCCTGAGGCTAACGGTGAGAGACATGCGTGCTGCTGATGGCGTGCCCTTGGCGGTCGCTGCAGTGCTGTGGTCTGCAAGTCCCCTTCTACCGAGTTATCGTGTTTGCCCTCGTTTTTCGTATCGCGATTGCTGTTACTGTCAATTGTGCTGATACTGCTGCTATTCTGGTAATGGTGGTGTGTGAGTGGAGGCTGTGGGGCCAGGCTCTCACCAGTTACAGAAGTTGTAGCAGTCGTAACAGTAGTGGTGATGGTGTGCGCTGTTGCTGCGGTTTCTGCATGTGACACGGAGGCCGATGTGGAGACGGTCGGCGGGTGCGGCAACACAAGCACACTTCCACCTGCGGGGGACGTCATGGGAGAGATGGAAGCTACACCGGAGTGCGAAGAGCGGGTGCAGATTGCAGAGGGGCGGGAGGATGAAGAAGCAGCACTGCCGGCATTTGTCTCCGTCAACTTCGGTGGCGAACACAACATGTCCTCTCCGGCTAAGTCATCGCAGAATGAGACGTGCTGTCGGTGCAGCGGCTGCTGCTGAGGCCGCAGGCTATCCGGTGACGCCATCCTCTCTTTCGGCGCGGTACTGCCGCTGTTGCTGCCGTCAGTACCGTCCTTTGTTACGCTGTGAAAAGGGCCACCGCGTCGGCTGGATGGGGGGAGGTGAACATTGGAAATGGATGTGGCGGACTGCGGTCGCGGCGAGGCGCGTTGTGGTGGCGGCTGCGGCGACGATGACGGAGGGGGAAAGGCTAGTAGAGACGCATCGCTGACCTTTTCACCTTGTTTTGCCCGATCTGGCTTGGGTAGTGTAGTGAAAGAAGTGCAGGTGCGACGAAAGGCACGTCGCCGTCCGAAATTCTCCGATAACGCCATGGCTGTTGGTGCACCCGCGGCGCTTGTCGGACTCACAGCCGACTCCGACGCGCTCGAGTCTAGTGCCAAGGTTGCTACGCTTGTTACACCCGCGTTGCCGTCCGCCTCTTCCTGGTCAGCGGCTGTTGCTGTCCCGCTACCAGGTCTATTATACATTCCATCAGAAGTGAAAGCTAAGGCAACGTATGGTGCGGGGGTCGGGGTTGCCATCGCACTGCCGCCGCTGTGGTACTTCCGCGATGGAATGAGGATCCCCGGACCGGCGGATGGTGATGTGTGATCGGGAAGCGACGGTTGCATAACCCCGGCTGGTCCCGCACAGTGATGATGCTTAGTAGTCGTGATGTTGGTAAAGGTGATTTTGGTGCCCAGGGGAAACGACGATGTCCACGGTTGCAGTTGCGCGGTAGAGAGGTCGATGGAGCTTGTGTCCGAAGAGTCTATGTTGTGCTCCAGAGACGTGTCGTTGCCGTCCTCATCTTCAATATCGTGATTATCTTCTGGCGGTGAGACAACTGGTGTAGTGGCGGGAAGCCCTCTGAATGGCTTACCAAGCCGCGTGCATGGTTCCTGACGGTCGTTGCCATCACCGCTAACAGTATTGTTGTTTCCGGATGTTGCGGTTGTTGCTCCTGCTGCTGTGGTGTTCGCAGCCAGCAGCGGCTGCGTGACAGGCACGGAGACCGCGGTGGGCCCATTAACTGACACACACTGGCTACGCGCCTGCGCGGTGTCCATTTCTGGAGATGGCTCACTGCCCTCACCACCAGGAACAGTCATCGTGATTGCTTCTGGCAGAAGCACCTGATCGGACATCTCCCGACCTAAGTACTGTGACTTGTAACCGGAGTGAAGACGCTGTTGCTGTTGATGATGATCAGTCACAACAAAACCCAAAAGGTCTACATTTACCTCCTCCTCTCGCGCCGGTTCCACAAAACGGCTGTCTGCGTTACTCACCTGCGCGCTGTTAAAGCCGCTGCATATCGTAAAGGCGGAACGATTGACAGCGTTACCGAACAGCGGGGTTGTGTTGTGCACCGCCAACTCATTCAATGTGAGAGGGTGGTAAGCGAAGCTGACGTTGGCAACGGTTTCCGGCTGCTGCGCGGTGCCGGCCGAGACCGCGGACCGGTCACTTTTGACGGTCGCGAGCGATTCACTCAGCACGCTGCGCACGCGGAGGGTATCGCCGTTGTTGCTGTGTCTGCTACATCTGCCACTTGAGGCTCCTTTTAACCCAGCTGCTGCTATTCCTGCTGTCACGTCAACACTGTGTCGCTTCTCCCCCTTTTCGTCTTCGGTTCCGCCGTTCGCCGTCGTCGTACTAGTAGCAAAGTGGAGCGGGCGGCACGTAAACGTGGCATTCTCATCGCTGTTACGTAGACCACTAACACAACCGCTGCTGCGGTGATTCGTGTCACCCGGACCGCCTTCAAGTGCGCGCTGCACGGTGGAAGGCGAAGGGCGCGGTAAAAACGGAGTCGGCACCACGGTGAGCGGCGTGGTTGCCGTGATCTCTGCCGTTGCCCGTGCTGCCGCCGTCGAGATCCGCTCCCGATCCCCTTCTTCTTTTGTTTTGTTATTGGTGTTTTTGATTGCCGTGGTCGTGTCTTTGTTCCTGGCGACAGGAGACCCTGGCAGGTGTAGTGCGTTCACCATTAAAGGGGCTGGGCGACTTTTTGCCTGCGCGAGAAACGAGAGCACTGGACTAACGCCACCGTCTTCGGGCTCAGCAACGACGGCGCGGCGCTGTCGACAAGCACCAGCAGGAGCACCACCACATACACCGCGTGCGGCAGCGAATTCACTTTCGTTACTCAACGTAGCGCTCTGTACTGTTATCGTAGTTGCTGCTTTGAACTCCGTAGCCGTCGTTGGTATCACCGCCTCTATGTCTTTCTCCTCCCTTCCCTCGTTGTGAGAACTGTCTGACTGCGCGTTGACGCTGCCACCCTTGTTGCCGTCGGCGGTGCCGGAGAGAACAGACGGCTGGGTGCGGTGGCGGCGCTGCGACAGCTGTGGCCGCCAGGAGGACGAAAGTTCTTGTTGCGTGTCTTTGTCAGAATTATCTACGTCGTGCGCAGCCGCGTGAGCTTTATTCTCTTCTGGTTTCCCTTCCGCCTTCTCCCCACTGCCACTGTTGTTATTGTTGCTGTCGTTGCTAGTGCTGGTGTTAATGTTGTTGCTGCTCAACGAGGAATGAGCGTTCAGCGGAGGTCCAGTATTCGTGGGTGTCGTTGCAGCAGTGATACGGAAACAAGCGCCACTGCGCTTCATACAGCTACCAGTCGATTCCACGCCGTCACCGCCGCCGCTGCCGCTGACACTGTTGCTATTGCTGTTTGGGCTCTGTGCAGTCGTAGCTGCCGCAGCAGCAGACACACCGCTTACTTTCACCGTGCGAGAATGCGAGGTAAACGTGTCAACAATGTCGTCGTTCTCTAATCCGACGTTCGTGTTTAATAGCTGCGCGCTTTGCGCCGGACTGTGCCACGGGTAGCGTCGCTGCTGTGTCTGTTGCTGCAGTAGCGGCGTGCCTGGTTGCGCCCCTTCTGCGCTCGTTGACTCGCTCTTGTTCATCGATGAATGCGCGCGGCGCAACTGCGAGAAGACACCACTTAAATCTCGCAGTGCAGATGTGTTGTTGTTCGATGATACTTCTGGAGACACCCCAACCTCACTGTCGCTCTTGTGCAGCGTCACCGACGGGGAGCTGTGCGGCCGCCGGTCCCGCCCCTTCCGCGCAAACGACGAGGTCGGCTGCAGGCATGGCTTCACAACAGTTTCTCCTTTGTTACTGTTATCGTTCGAAAAGTGTGCGCTGACGCGACGTGTCGGCTGCAGCCGTGACACGCTCGGCCGCCTGCCCGTTCGCCGCATCACTTCCGCTTTTGCACGCAGAATTTCCTCCAGATCGGGGTCGTACTCCAGAAACGCGAGTTCCTCACGTACCTGTCGGTCTGCACTCGCCACGTCGTCCTCGTCGTCGGAGTTCATAAGCGCAGCGATGCTGGGGAAGGACATGTGCGTGGCGTCGCGGCTGAGGATGTTGCCGGTGGTGCCGCTGGAGCTGCTCGTTCGATCGGAGAAGTCAACACGGAAGGCGTCGCCGCCGAGCATTGTCACCGCAGCCACAGCCGTGGTGTTATTAACATTGATGGTCGGTGTGGCACTGCGATGGCTGGACCACAGCGGGCTTCTACGCCGTGAGGAGCGCCGCGGGCCCATGCAGTCTGGTGCTTGATTGTAATTGTTTATGTTGCTACCGTTGCTTTCAAACACAGTTGTTATTTGTGGCGACGGCGGCAGCCATTGGCGGCTCGGCACGCCGCGGCGCCTATTGTGTTGTACGTTGCGCTGGTGGTCCGCGTTCTTCGGCGTTGACGCGCAGACCTCTTTCCAGAGCTGACCGATCTCGTTCTGGTCCAAAACGGGCAACAGAGGCGGCTCAACGGTGGCGGTTCCCGTCACGTCGTTATTTCTGTTGTTCCACGCTGCGCCTGTTGTGGCTACTTGAGTGATACCTTGTTTCACGTTCTCTCCGTTTGCCAGTGTTTCATTTCGCGCTTCATCTCTGCCATTCGCCGTCGCCACAACGATAGCAGTTTCTTCTCGCACGTCCCTTTGTTTCACCTCGGTAGTTGCGCAGTCCGCTATTCGTGTAAATTCAAACAAAGAGCCTCGACGGGACAACGTGGTGGAGTTTTCCTGCCCTATGGCACTTGTCCATTTCCGCTTCGCCAGCGGCCGCAGCGATGAGTTCGGTGACGAGGCGCGCAGGGCAACCGCCGACACCACCATCAACGCTGAAGACTGGAGCAGTGGCCTCCGCGGTGGAAAGAACGCGAAAGTGTTCGACGCCTGTTGCTGAGACAATTGCTGTTGCTGTTCTGGATGCTGTGGTGGTGACGGGAGCTGCGGTGACAGCGAGTCCAACGGAAGTGCCGGTGACACAAGCTTTGCCGGCGCTTTCTTGTCCGCGCTCTTCAGCCCCACCACAACATCCTCCGCAGAGGAAGTCGCTGTTGTTGTCGCAGCTGCAGCAGCAGTCACAACGGCAGTGCCACTAGCAGTCGTATTTAAAGTGTTATAAGGACTGCTGGACGGCTCACGAGCAACTCTGGGTGACGACAATGAGGTCATCGGTGCACACGCAATGGCAGCCACCTCGGCTGTCGTCGCCGCCGCAGTGGTATTCAACGAAGAGGCAGCTGACGGCGGAGCACCGCAGACCACAGCGTTGGCGGACCGCATGTGTGTGACAAACTGCGGTGGCTCCGATTGTTACCTTCGTCTCTTGTGTTCGTCCTGTCCCCTGCTGTTCCCATTGTTGTTGCTACGGTCATTCCTGCGTTGGCGGAGTTGTAGGTGAAAAGAATGGTGGTCAGTCGAGTCATTGGGGAGGAGGACCGCATAGCCGATGCCCCGCAGCCCGCCCCGCTGTTGAGTGACGCCGTGATGAATTCGCTGCTCGACAGATTGCGTTTGTACAAGGTGTTGCGTGCAGCGGTGGCAGCAACAGTGTCAACGCTATTGTAGAACGACGACTTGTCTGGCGCCACCACAGCAGAGGAGCTGTTAGTAATAGGAGCACCAGCTGTAGTTGTATATACCGTAGTATTGAGGCTGCCGGATCGCCCACTCGCAAAGAAGGAGTAGAGGGCACTGCGGTGGTAGCAAACGGTGGCCGTCGGGGTCCTCGTGATCGCAGCGGCGTTCGTGAGTGTGGTCGTGATCGGGTGTGGCAGACACGGTGGTGGTTGCTGCTGCTGATGCACGTGAGTTGGTCCTTGATATTGTTGCGTCGCACTGTCTCCGCTACTGAAGACTACGCTTTTTGGCACCGAGTTTGAGGATGCTGTCGTATTTGTGGTTGTGGCGGCGTGTGTGGGAGTGGTGAGATCGCACGACGGCGGTACGGATACCTGCAGAAGGGCCTCTTCAACCACGTCTCGGCTGAGATGAGATGCGTGAAGGTGACTCTTCGCATTTGTGACGTCTGCATTCCTTGCGGAAGCACTTGCAGCATTCTTCTCGTTTTCCGTCACACTTGACAACTCCGCATTTGCCACGAAAGGCTGGTTCTTCGCGTCACTAGTGCCCTGCGGCATGGACTCATCATCGTACAAAGGCACAGCGGCAGCGTCTTCCATCTGAGAAGCCGGTGTTGCGCCTCGCTTTCTTTGCGGAGAATACTGATTTTCTGTACCTGCCGTCTCGGCTATACCAGCAAGAACTGTGCCATCGTCGTTCTGTGCTTTTTCCTCGTTGATGGACGGTACGGCGGTGCAGAGGAAGGAAGTAACGTCGTCATCGCGCATCTTAGGGTTCACCTCTCGTCGACACTGCAGCGATGAGGAGTGGGGCGGTGTGAGGGTGTGAAGGAGGTGATGACCTTCATGGGGTACTTTTGCTGCCTGCGCGACGTTGTTGTTGTTGTTGTTGTTGACATCGTCATTGCTGTCTACGCAGCCTGCAGAGTAACCCCTCGAGTCCTCGTGTACTGGCACCACAATTGTCTTGTGGTGCCGGTGCACTTTATACGCGATGGGGGTCACCGCTTCCGTTCCGTCGAGCTCTTCTACCACCACACCAACCACCGCTGCAGCTGGTACTGCAGCGGCGACGGCATTTGAGTGTGATGCCTCCGCCGCAGCACCGTTGGTCGTTGTCTCACCTTCCGTTCTGAGTAAGGCGCGCTGAAGGTTTGACGGAATGACGTGATCGCCGGGTGAGAAAGCAGTAATGACGGGGCACGGGATAGTTGGCGTGAGGGGTCGGTCACTGCTGTCAGCAGGGACGGCATCGGTGCTGCCGCAGTTGCTAGTACGACGAAACGTACTTGCCTGCGCATCGGCTTGCTGCTGCTGTGCTGCGCTTCCTTCAGTTTCGTGCTCTTCGTTCAGAGGGGAACACAGCACATCGTTTTCATTCGCGTGCAGCTGCTCTTGATTTGAGCACGGAAGACGGCGGCACGTGACTTCCTCCATCGACACCGACACATTACGCTGCTCCACCGAGGGAGTCTCCGCGGGTTCGTCTTTACCCTCCTCTTCATCTCGTCGTTTCTCTGTGTTGGCACTGACCATCGTGCAGTCGGAACCGCGCACCACCACCTTGGAGTTTTCCTGCACCGTCGTCACCGGGGCAACGTTGGCTTTTTCGCCTTCTTCACCACCCTGCCGCATGCTGTGGCCGCGCGGTGTTTCGCTAGACTGAACCTGTACGAGAATCCGTGGGGTGGAGTTTATGATGGTGGCGGACGACAACGTCTCGCACGGCACTGCACACGTAGTTGCTGCTGCTTCTGCACGAGCGGCTTTCTCGCTATCGATCAGAATCGTAGTGAAGGAGAGCGGGGTGCCAAGCGGCGGGTACGGACGCGGAACCTGTTCCTGTACCTGTGTTTGTGCCGCTGCTATAATTGCGGTCGCTGTTGCGTTCATTTCTCCAATCGGTGAGGTCAGCTTTACACTGTCCTGCATATCCTCGGACAAGCCTTTCACGCCAATTCTGTGCTCTGCATCCTGCGACGATTTTTCAACCGAGCCATCTCCTGTCGTAAGTTGCCGGCGCCCCGTGCGTATATGTCGACTAAACCGTGGTAGAAAACGTGGCCGTGACGCTCGAGTCGGCGCACAGGGTTTCGCGCAGGCTCCTCCTGCCGCCGCTGCTGCTGCTGTGGAGGGGGCTGTCACGCGCGTGACAACGTCGTCGATGCCGTTCCCGCTCATGAATACAACAATCGGCGAGGTCGGTACGGCGTGCTGCGACAACGAGGAGGTCGAGACCTGCAACGAAGTCTCACGCGGGCGCGGTGTTACGAGCAGCTGCACTGCGGAGACACGTGAGGCTACACCGCCGCCGCCGCCGATGCCGGACGTGTCCATTCCTGTGACAGCACCCGAGGCAATATTGGAGGTACTGAAGGTCATGCTGGCCGATGTTAATGATCGGCCTGGGTGCGCGCGTGCTGTAACGATTGGTTGCGACTGCTGCGACAAGGACAGCGCCAGTGATGGGGTGGACGGCACAGGAACGGCGAGCTGCGGCATGACGGAGCCAAACGACGATGTCGTGGACGTATTCAGCGGACTGCCGTAGGTATTATGGAGTTGTTCTTGGAAGTGCTGTGAACGCACGAGGGCTTTTGCCTTCAATCGACGCTTCGTCACGGGGGCTTTCGTGACGCTCCGCGCGGAGGCCATGAAGGAGCCGGAGCGGACAGAGAACGACGTACCAATTGATGTGGATGCTGTCGCGCCCTTCACTGTCGTTGCTGCTGCTGCAGTTGAGGTGGCGTTGAGACGGAGGGTCGGTATGGCAGGTGACAAACTGATGTGAGTCATCTCTACAGCTGGTGACGGCGATGCGCTGTCACGGCTACGCAGCTTCGTCAGCGGCGTGTCGGCAGAAGCGAAGAGGGGCGTGACGACGGTGGCAGACACAGAAGCGGGGGCCGAGGCGGTTTTCTTTGTCCGCGGTGTCGAGTCCTGCTCGTGCTGTCGCTGTGATGTTGTGATTGTGGAGTGGAGCGTACTGGCTTTTTTGTCGTTCTTGTCATCCGTGCCTCCAGCTGCCGCTGTTACAGATTTGTTGTTTGTTTCATTATTCGGAGTGACGGATGTTCCTCCAGCAACAGCACCAACACGCGGAGCGGCGCGACGCAGTACAAACCGACGTGTCGTCGCGTGTGCACCAAAATTTCCGGCCAGTGTTGCAGTAGTACTGGCCTCAACAGGTTTCGTGGTGCTGCGACGCACCTGCTGTGTTGAAGTGGCAATCGACGGCGGGGCGAGTGAGGTGGGGACTGTGATGGCTGTCCTCAGCTGCTCCGGTGGTGTGACCACAGTCGCAGTGTTCGTACTCGCAGTAGTAGTGGTGGCGCGGAGTGGCCCATTGATGTTTGTGAGCGTTGAGCCGATGGCGGTGTCAGAGCTGTGCACGGTTAGGCGTGAAGTAGAGAGGAATGAGGCGCTGTTGGTGGGCCGTGGAAGCGACGGAACAGTCCGCGTAGACAGCCGCCCTGGACGCAGCTGTTCCTGCTGCTTCGTTGAAGGCCGTCCGCGCGGTGATGACAGAGCTTCTTGCTTGTACGGCTGCTTCAAGGGTGACGTCGGTTGGAAGCACCTCAGGTTCAACCGCAGCGCGTTGGCCATGCGGTTTTGCTTCCCGAGTGTGCCGGTCTTGCTGGTAATGCTGCTGCTCGCCATGCTGTGGTTGATGTTGCCGTTGCCGCTCTGACTACAGCTGTTGACGTTGATGTTGCTGTTGCTGATCAACCCGCTTAACAGCGAGATTTCATTCACGCTGGTGTCGTAGCGGTGCCGTTCAGGCAGCAAGACACTCGGCGGGGTCATCTTAGCTGTTGTTGGCGTGTTGTTGCTGCGACTTGTACTCTCCTTGAAACTACTGCTGGCAGAGAAGGTGGTCAACGGCGCCACGACCGCAGTTGTAGATTTGTTTAACGCCGTTGTTTTCGGTGCGGTTTTTCGCACCAAAGCGACACTTAACGGCGGCAGGTCGTACCGTCGCGACTGCCGTCGCGTCGGTGGCTGCTGTTGTTGCTTCATCAAGGTCGGTGCGTTGAGGGGGCCTGTCGAAACAACGTTGGTGCTTGTGTTCGTCGTGGTGTTCTCAATCGCCGTGCTACTGCAAATCACTTTATTACTCTGCAGACCTGCTATCCCGGTACTGATGTTATTGTTGTCGCCAGTGCTGACTTTCACGGACGTGTTCGACTTGTCGGCGATGGGCAGTGTGGCTGGCGGCATGACAGTGCGCGAAGCTTCCGCCAGATCGTGCGTTGCAAGACTCAGCAACTCTGAAGGAGGTTGGTTCAGCGTGCTATAGGTGCTGTCGCCGTCTTCTCCGCCTTCTTCGTTTTTTCTTTCATCTTTGTCGTCTTCGTCACGATACTGCTGTACGCAGGGGGGTTTCGTACTGTGGTCGTCACTAAGCCCGCTCAACGAGAGCAGCTGTGTGTGGTACACAAGGGTCTCCCGCCGTTCCCGATTATGCTGCTGTTCTTGTTGTGTCGGTTCCCACTGCTCTCTATCCTGCGTCGTGGCTAAAGAGGTTGTGGCGGCGGCGGAAAAGGGAATCGGTGCAGTCTCTGCCGTCGTTGCGGGTGCGGAGGAGAAACTGCTGAGGTTGTGCAGGCTGCAGTACCCCGATGAGTCCAGTGGCGTTCGGGTGGCCTGTGCGCGCTCAGCTGTGTGTAGTTTTTTTGGTGTAGTGGGCGCGGCAGCGGAGGCTGCGGAGACATCCTGCGAACAGCTCAGCGGCACCGGCGTGGCAGCACTGCTCACGCAGCCGTTGTTGGTGGCATTGTACAAAAAGCAGCTGTCCCTGCCTTTGTTGCTGGTACTGCTGACGCCGTTGCTTTCGTCCTTTTTGGTCCTGTTGCGGTTGCCGCTACCAAGTCTGGTGGAGGAATGTGACAGTGGTGGCGTACCGCCGGATTCGCTGAAGTGGCGGCTCGATGTCACTCGGAGGTCCTCCGCTGCTGACGCTGTTCTTGTTTCAACAGCAGTAACAACGACACCATCACCTTTGCTGTACCCACTGGATTCATTCGCGTCCGTCATGTTGGACAGCAGGAAGCTGTTCAGATACGGCGAGAGTAGCTGAGGAGAGACACAGTCAGAATTTTCATATGACGGTGAAACGGAATTGTCGATAGCACTACTACACGAATTAGCAGCCACGGCCGCGGACGTCGCAATAGCGGCGTTTGCGTGCTGTCTGCGTTGCTGCTGTTGCTTCCGCTCAGTTGATTTCACACTGCAGTAGTTGCCAGCATTCGTACGAGCCTCAGGATCGCGCACCTCCGTCGACGTGTCGGTGGTGGAGGCGTAAGAAGAGGAGACCAGGCGCGCAGCAGGGGAGCTGCGGGCAGGACTTGGGCTGGGGCACGTATCCGGTGACATCTCCACCCCGGCTCCAGTCGCTGTTCCACTCTTTGCTTTGACGCGCAGTGATGCGCTGCCAAAACAGCGTGGACGGAGGGCATTAGACAGATTCACCGGTGATGACGTTGTGCCGTCCAGCGCGGAAAAGCCATGTGAGGAGTGCTGCGGGGCATTGGCCGATGGCAAGAGATGTTGCTGCTGATTTTGACGTCGGAATGACATGGTTGGTCTCAGGAGCGGTGGGGCGGGATCGGAGATCGTGTAGGTCGCTACCGACGACGAATTGGAGGGCGGCGCAAGAACTGACAGACGCGAGGATTGGTCTTGGCCAGCGGGACTCAAACCAAAACTGCACAACGCCTCCGTGTTGACGGGCGACGCAGCGGCGCCACTAGTAACGTTGCTGCCACGCGACGGCGTTTCCTCCAACACACTGTTTGCTGAGGTGTTGTTGCTGCTGCTGCGGTGCTCAATCGCGGCCTGTGACGCGTGGGAACGTAGCGGTGGTGTTAGCGTGGGGTTGACGGTGCTGTTCCACACATCGTTTATGGAAGGTGAGAGACTGTCCGCCATCACCACGGATTCGGGAAACATAGATATGTGTATGTCAGCAAAACACACCCAAAAAAAGAAAGTGCCCTCGAAACGACACGGTTGTGTGACCGAAGTAACGCGTCAAACGATCTAAAAGAAGACCCCACTTACCCTTTATCTCTACGTCCAACCAAACGACGGGAACGCCAGAGACGAAAGGTGCTGCCAGAAAGGAAAAACTGTCAGCGGTTGCAAAGTTGACCCTTTTCCGCTGCTTTCACGCTGCACGTCTCTACGGCAATATCAGCCCCTGTTGGTACGCCAATCAAGGGTGTTCGAGAGCGAAATAACAAAAAAGAAAAAGAGAAGAAGAAGCTCAGCGAGAGGGCAAATGAGGACGGAATAGCTGAGGGATTGTGTGCCGGAAGCAGAAGCAGAGTGGCAAAGAGAGGTGAAATTGATTTATACAGGCCAAATAATAATAATAATAATAAAGGAAACAACACGGTCGTCAATAGGTTGTCTTTTTAGAACACGCAAACAGTAGAAGGGGAGCGAGAAGGTGCCACGGAAAACACTAAGGGGAAACGTGTACGCTAATTCTCGTTTGGGGAACGGGGAAAAAAAAAACCATCAAGCTTTCAATTGCAACGTACCCCAATGTGGAAAACTCGAAGAAGGAAAACGGCGCAGAATGAAATACGCTGCCTTTAATAGTACCGAAACAAACGAAACGCTTTATTGAAACGCGAATACCGAACAGATGCCTAAAACAACAATAAAAAGCAGGTCTATTGAGGTAACGTAGATATATATGTGTATACTTGTGTTACGCTGTGCGTAAACACGTCAGCCTCTTTCGACAATCACTTGTTCTGTCCTCCCACCCGCAGCTTCAATGCGTTTGATTTTCTAAAAATAAGAAATAGTTTTTTTTTTCGCGGTGACAGTAAGAAATCTGATAAAACGCTTGATAAACAACTCACGACACTGAACAACCAAAAGAGGAAGGGAGGGATGGGCTGGAGGAAGGCAGCAAACTAAACACACACACACCAGTTAAATCCAAAAAACAGAACAGCTAAATAGACAAACAAATGGAAACAGTCGAGTTGCTCTTAGCAACGTGATAGGAGCTATGGCGGCCGGCCAATCGTCACAACGGGGAGAAGTCTACAGAGAGCAAAGGCCAGGAAAGGGAGCAAAGACGGTGCGCGCGAAGAGTATAAGTGTAAATATCTGTATCTACGTATATTTATAGATATAGGTGTAGATGTAGATGTTTATAAGCAATGGAACGGAAAAGGGGAGAAGGAAAAGAGTGCAATGGTCGTCAGCATCTAGTCTGACGTAGAAACAAGAGAAAAAACAGAAAGCGATATTTGAGTAAGTAGAGGCGAAAGGAGGGTAAACAATCAAGGCAAGTAATCAGGCGAAGAAAGCCGTCTTTGCTCAGCAAAAAAAAAAAAACAAGTCAGCCTCACCGGTAACCACAGAGAAGGGGCGGCAATCACAAAAAAAAAAACAGTTAAAAGGCAAAAGTAGATTACGCAGAAGAGCGGTGATAAAGCTGGTAAGAGCTTTCCACGCCACCAAAACAAAATGGGAAAGGAAGGCACTTCAGTGTTCTGGAAAGCAAAAAATGAAAAAGAGAGCGGTGGTCAACAGACGGGCGAAAAAAAGGTTTCAAGTGAAAGGGGAAGAGGGGGGGGGAGGGGGAGTAAAACTGGAGGAAGAAAACGGAACAGTTTGTAGCTTTTACGTAGCTAATCGTTACAGCCAATTAAACCAGTTTACGGCACGCGAGAAAGAGAGAGAGAGAGAGAGAGTTAAAAGGGAAAGACGAAGGGCTGTTAAGAGAGCTCACACGGCTTCCTCTAGCTGTTTAGTGGCGCCGAAGTCCTAAACAACAACAACAAAAAGACACTGTCAAAAACAGGGAATTTCGAAGTGGCTCTGCCTTTTGGTTTCCCGAGTTCGGTCAAACGAGGAAGACAAAAGGGAGTTGGATGAGAAAGCAAACAATAGTAGTAACAAAGCGAAGAAAAATGCACGGGAAGTGGAAGAGGTCACACATAAACACACACAGAGGGGGAGAGCCAGATGGTTGAGGTTACCTTCCGCAAATGCAAAACTGATTGTGGGAGGAAGTACAGGACAGTGATAGAAAATATTTAAAAAAACTATTTAAAAATTTTAAAGCAATAACCCTCACAAGTTTCCAAGCCTCCACCCACACACAAAACACCAACAACCCTGGCTAGTTTTGAGACGCAAGGCAAGAAAGGGAAATTAAAGTAATCGGTGAGTGTTTCTCTTTTGGAAATGAAAATGAGAGCACACGCACGCACAAGTGACTTACGTCTAAAGGGGAGGGGTGGTGGTGGTGGTGGTAAAGCCACACACACGCAAAAGCACTGACACGTGCAACGGTATGAGGAGCTTCTTCTCTCGGGTACTTCTCTTCTGCGGCTCAAGGCAGGTTATGGGAGACAAAAAGCGACGTAATACACAAAAGGCGAGAAAGGGCGGAAGAATGAAAAGATAAACAGAAAGCGGGTGGAAAACAGACCGGTAAAGGAAAGGAATAGTGGAAAGCGAAGGTATAATAGTCACACCAGAGGGAGGGAGAGAAAACACACGAACAGCTTGTGGGTACTAGTTTACAGCGCTTCAGACGAAAGGTAATAAGGAAGAGAAAGCAAGAGGGAGGGGCGAGTAAGCACGTAAATTCTGAGTTCCCCCTCCGCAACAGGAATAATGAAAGTGAAATGGGGAGAAAGACAATTGAAAATAATCGAATTGTTCCAAAAGGGATAGTAGTAGCGTTAAGAGAGAGAGAGAGAGAGAAAAGCCGACAAATGCCCGTTGCCTCAACGTTGCGATAACTGTATTCGTGCGTCGCTCAGAGTTTATAACAATACAAGTGTTCAGTAGAGAACACCAAAGAGAAAAAAAAAGAGAGGGCAAATTCGAAGAGGAGACGGCAAGCAACACGAACAAGCACGAACAGAAGCGAGAGTGCGCCACAGTCAGATGTGTGTACAAGGAACAACAAGATCAGCAACAGAAAAAGTCAAAACGAGGGGGATTCTCTACGTGATAGAACGCTGACAAAGCGGTTTATCGTGGATTTGACAAAAAGAAAACAGCTATCTCGTTTCGACCTCCTATCGCCAACCACCCAAACTCGATACCTTTTCGTTAAGTAACGTTTCGCTAAAATGAAGAGGCAGGATCCAAGGACACAAGGGAGATTGGCAACCGAAGCGCAGCGCTGTGCTGCTGATGCACAGCTTCGACGAACAAAGGGAAGGGCACAAAATGACGAGAACACAGCGGACAGCGAGAACTCTACTCGAGCACCGTCACCTCCGGCAAAAAACAGAGCAGCGAGTAACACAGCAGTAAATAGGGCAGAATAAACACGCCTTGGACAGCAGGGTGCGAAGTGAAAGGGGAAAGAAAGCACAAGGCAGCGGAAATCAGGAAGTGGTAGCGAACAACGGAGGAGACGCGTCTGAATCACGTTGACTGCTGGGAAGGAAGTAATGAAACGGGTTGAAATGCGTCACGTCGGGAAAGGCGCAGAGGGTACAAATACAAGGAGACTCAACTAGTAAGTGGGAAAACGGTGAGTCGCTGCAGCAGTTGAGGAGAATAAGGTATCAAAGTACGGAACAGCAGCGAGCAGGAAGAGAGAGAGAGAGAGAGAGCTGCGAGAACAACGGTGAAGAGAACGAAGTATCGAGATCTCTATTTTAATTTGCTTTATAGCGCACTGCTTGTCAATAACGCCTATTGCGGTCAGGAAACAGAAAAAAAAAGAAAAAAAGGGGAGCAGAAGAAAAGGAAGGCAGACGGTCCGCCAAAACAAACAAACAACACACCACAAATGTGCGATACCAATAAACACCCGTGATATTGTCCCCACTTCAAACTGCGTCCTCTCCAAACAAGATGCAGCACTTCTTTTCAATAACAAGAAAGAAAAATGAAAACAACACTTCTGTTTGGAAAACGTTTTTTTTTTTTTCTTCTCCTTCCGATAAAGCGAAAGCGTTTTAAATGACAAAGGAAACACAAACAGACAAACAAGCTAAAGTTTCCCGCCCTTTTCAAACCGTCGCCTGTCTTCAACTTCCTTCTCCACGGGAAAAGAACAGCCACTGCTTAAGGATTATAAGAAGGAAAAACAGTCGTATATGAGAAGTGCACTGGTCGCTGGCAAAAAAAAAAACACCTCACACAAATGGATAGGAGAATAACGTTGTTTTCGTGCGCGTGCGTGTGCGTGTGTGCGTGTGTGGTACGCTTCTTGATTTTTTTGTTGTGGCTCTTTCTAAAAGTTTCGTGAAGACAGTATCGTTTTCCAAGCGATTTTTCGTCGCTACGGACACTCAGCGAAAAAAAGCTACGGAGTATATAATGAAAAGCTGGGAAAGACAAGCACGAGGTAAAAACGAACGACTAACACGGTAGAGACTAGAGAAAAAAGAAAACGGTGTTCTGGCCGTGCTGTTGCACACAGAAGCACGACACACACACACAAGGTTGCACACTTCAGCACGTCTTACACGTTCTGTTTCGTTCTTCCCTTAATCTCCGCGGTAAGCCGCTCTCTGACTCCTCCCTTTTAGTACTGTCGCTATCTTGGGACTCGACACTTCTTGAAAGTGCAGTCGCCTCCTTCGGCTCGAACTTACGCTGAGATTGCAGGGTATGGTAGTAGTGTTACAGGTGCTCTTTCGTTAATAGTTGTGTGTGTCTAGAAGGAGCGGTGCTACGCCGGTTTAAAAACTACTTTGGGACCGTTGGCGGACGTGATCTGCGGCTCTCCTTGCTTTGCTTTTGATTGACTTATGCTTGCCACGCGCACTAACGTACTGAAAAGATGAATAGAACAGAAAACACGTGGAGGCAAAAGCAGGGGGACGACGCTCTCACACAACGCAGCGTGGTGTGTGGGTGTATGTGTGTGAGTGTAGCCGTGTGGGTGTGCGTGCGTGAATCAATTCGAACACCAAAATAAAAACGATGACCACGACCACGACGAAGCCTCAGTTTAACGAGTGGCGTGTATATGTATCTGTGCCGGAGGTTTTCTTTTGTGTACAAACATGCTAAGGAACAGGAGCAGAGTCCGGTTGTGACCGGCAACGACATATTAGCGGAGTGAAAGAAGAGGGAGAGCACAGCGTCAAGCATTTTAACGAAGTGTCGCTGAAGACACGCCACGGGTGAGAGCTACAGCAAACACATACACACCAAACATGTGATTCACGTTGCAAACCCTGACGGCATACGAATAGTTGCTACCGAACAAAGTGCGGGGTTTTTAAAATTGGAGAGGGAGAGAGGGGGGTCTAAGCTCATTGATGTCGCCATCCTTCCCGGGGGCGGCACAACAACAACTGGAGCACTGGTCGTCTCCCAGCGAAACAATAATGCGCAACAAGACAGTTTTCAGTGTCCTTCCTCCACTCTTTTCCTTTTGCTGAGCGACACCGTTTCATAACAGCGAAGGTGTAAGGCAACAATAAAGTGAGACAATGGCGTGTGCTAGAAGTAAACCACAAAAACTGACGTAAAAACCTGGAAGGAATATCACAGCTTTCTACGTGTCTGTTTCCTTCTTCAACTCGCCATACCGGGTGGTGGTGGTGGCCGCAGTGCCTTGTCCTCATCGCGAATCTCCACCTTAAATGCCTCCGACGAGCGCTGCTCCTTCCAATGGTGTGACCCCGACGTCGGCCCCAGCCCCTGCCGATGCTTTCCCTCCTTCCCCGGCTGCACATCCGTGAAGTTCTGAAATTGCTGCCGCGACAGCTCCGGGTCGTACACCTCCTCCATGTACGTCTTCACGTCTTGCCCCGTATCCTTCGGCACTGTCATTGTGTCGAACTCATAAGTGCCCGTTTTTGTAAAGTTGTGGTGTTTTTCCAGCACGTAGATGGCCCGTCGGCATTCCTCGATGCATTCGTCAATCAGCAGCTTCTCCGTCGCCATGGCACGGCGGCGGAAGCACATGCGGGCGTAGGCGATCATGCTGCGTTTCCGCACACTCTTGTAGTTCATCAGCCCCTTCAACACGTTGCGGTACAGCAGCAACACGAGGGCCTTGTGTTCGGGGGTCGGCGTGAACTCCCAGCTGGCCCGCCGGCGGTGCATGTCGGACGGGTTACGTGGCATATTCTCCTCATCAAAATCTTTTGAATAATCCACCAAGGCTTGCTGCTCTTTTACCTCGCGTGCCCGCGCGGCGCGATGAGCCTCCAAGTCGTATGACACCGGCAGCCGGTTGGGCCCCGTAAGGTGCGACCTGCGCTCGATTAAAATGTCGTCGATCGCTTCTTTCGGCACAGTGGAGCCCGGGGAGGTGCCGCCGCCCATCTGGCGCTGTGGCAGACCGCCATGAGTACTGCGCCCACCCGCCCCGTTGCCCTCTGTCGCCTCGAACGCCTCATTTGCCATTGGCTGGCCAACATCTGATCGGCCCAGCCCCATTGCGCTGTCACTGATGTAAGTGTCTTTGGCGGTGGTCCTGGCGGTGGCAGCGGCGCTGCCGCGGTAGTTGCTGCTCTGCCCGAACCACGAGGAGAGGAAGAGGAGGGGGAGAGTGCGGTGGAGGATGCCTCCCGGTGACGACGAAGATTGTCTTGTTACTGTTGCTGCTAGTCCTGCTGCTGCGGTGGAGCAGAGATGCGGTTGCGATAGCGTCGATCGCAGGGTACTGGCGTGCATCATTCTCACTGAATTGAGAACACGTCTCTCTCCCTTCGTTGTTCCAAAGAAGATGTGAAACGTCCACACTGTTATTACTACAACAACAGTGAAGTGTTCCTGTTGTCGTTGCCTACTGATAGCAGCAGCTACCATAATTACGCCACGGAATTGCAGTTGTATCGTTGAAGATCATGAAGACGAGCAGAACAGTCGAGAAGTTGAAGAAAGCTGGTGTGTTCGAATTAGGGTGCGGTGCTGTAGGAAAAACACTGGGCCCTTGCAGAGTTAAACGTGGCTGTTGAGCACTTTGAAAAGAACGAATGCTCTAGTTTTCCTTTCGTTTGTCCACTACTGTGCTTTTCTTTCTTTGGAGAACGAGGGGGGGGGATAAACATGAGAATACCATCGACCCACAACGACGAGCGAACAACACAACGACTATACTATACCAATGGCATTGGAACATTAGGAGGGATACACCTTATCCTGAGGTGCTCAAAGATCCAGCACGTTGCTGAAGAACGGACTGGCGGCGTCGAAGCGGACCTCGTTTTCTGTCACCAAAAAGCATTGTGAGGCCTGCGCCGCCGTCGGCCGCTTCGCCGGATCGACCACGAGCAGCGATACCACAAAGCTTGCGAAGGCCAGCGAGTAATTCTGACTAATGATGTCGTTCAACATGCGCGAGGCAAAGCCGTCGCGTTTCGCCTCCTCCGACATGAGACGTACTGTTCGTGCTGTTAGGCGGGTGGTGGCTAATGCATAGAGAACGCAGCCGAGGCTCCACATATCACTCGCTGTGCACGTCGCGCCATGCCAGCATTCGGGTGCGATGTAAGGCCGTGTGCCGCCGCCGCGGCTGCCGCTGCAGTGACCGCCTTGCGTTTCGTGCAGCATCGCGAGGCCGAAGTCCGTCACGACGATGGGGATGACGGCGCGTTTGATTCGAATCGGTGGCGGAGCTGCGAGGCTTAACCTTGGTGTTGTTCCCACTGCTGTGCCCGTTGCTGTAGTGATTCCACGATTGCTAGGGATCGACGGCAACTGCGACGTCGCCGAGGCTCGCTCAGCATAACTTCCTCGTCCACCTGTGTTATTATTGGTCATGTTGTTGTGCATTCCTGCAGATGTCGCTGCTGCCGCTCCGCCTGTGGTGAGGAGTGACACCGGCTTTTTCGCGTACCGGCTGGTCGCATTCCCATCCCCGCCCCCTACGCCACTGATGCTCATAACAAAATCCACCGGCACATCCTCCAAAAACTCTGTCAACTCGCCTTTAATGAGTATGTTCTCCGGCTTCAAGTCGCGGTGAATGATTGGCGGGCTCTGGTGGTGCATGTAATCGAGCACCGAGGACAGCTGGTATGCAATTGACAGCAGCTGCGGTTCCGTCAGCGGGTTTCGACTAGTTGGGTCTGCGCCCTCGTCGCTTTCCTTCTGTTTCATTCCACCTGGCCGACCACTGCCACTGTTGTTGCCATTACCCCCTGCGGCAGGCGCTCCGACGGTTAAATTCGGATCACTGCGACTCACCGCCGGCTTGATACGCCACGTGGCGGCAGCTGCAGCCGCTATCCAGGATGCTGTCGAGCTATCCAACTGCGCTGTTGGCGAGTTGGGGTCTACATGGGAATGGCGCCCTGTAAGGCTAGATGCAGCATTAATGTTACTGTAATTCGTACCAGCTCCAGCAGCAGCAGCGGCAGCGTACGTAGACGAACAGTTGTCCGGTGGTGTCGGTGAGTTCGGCGAGGTCGTCACGTGGGCATCGAACGGATTGTGATTCACGCTGTTTTGTAGTAAAGAATAAGACTGATGTTGCTGCTCCTGCCGTTGTAATGTCAGCTGCTGCTTCGCACGCAGGACGTAATGGCACAGATCGCCCATCGGGTGATACTCCATGACGAGGCATAAATAGCCGGTGTCGCGGATGTCGTGTGTGAGACTGCCGCTGCTATTGCTCTGTGTAGTGCTCGCCGTACCCGCCGCGCTGCTGCTCTTGTCCTCGTCGCTGTCACCGTCTTTTCTGTGTCCTTTCACTTCGCCGTTTCCATTCGAGATAGATGTCTTACCATTTGCATCTGTTTTGACGGTGTCGCCTTGAGCTTCTTTCAAGACTTCTGCGGATGCACGTGCGGCGGCGACAGAGGCCGGTCCGATGGCAGCTCTGCCCCACTGTCCGTATGTGCGCCACAGCGCCGGGTTGCCCGCGTTAGCGTATCGCACCGCAGGCGCATAGGTCTGCCCTCTTGGCGCGTAAGCAGAATACGTGGCGTTGTTGTCCGTCGCGTTGGTGGCGCCGTAGTACGGTACGGCAGCTGCGGATGTTGCGTCGCGAAGCAAATGTGACGTCACGGTGGCTGCTGCCGTATTCGCGTTGCTGCTGCTGTTGGGATGGTGCGCTAATGAGTGATTAAGCGGCGGCGCAAAAGTCGTCAGCGTCACACCAAGGTTTGTGTAGAGCGCCTTCTTTGGGGAAGGGGCGTCACCGTACGCCGCGGTCTCTCTGTTCTTGTTGCTGCTATTGTTGCTGTTAACGTTCGGGGACGCAAACGAGTTGGTGATATTGTTCTGGTTCATCGCTTCACCGTCCGCTGATTCAAAGTTCTGATCGTCGTGTTCATTCTTGTAACGTCCGCGCACAGCGTGAGTGTTACTGAGCTCGTTCGAGTTCGTAAATGGTCGTGGTGGTACCAGATTACCCTCCGGCGTTGGCATCGGCACGTGGACGTGCGGCTTGCCGTCGTTGAAGTGCATTCGCTCACCCCGCTGACCGGCGCGTGCGCTTCGAATTGCTGCAGAGACACTCAGACGACCCGAGGTGGGTTTACTGGGATCCGTTGCGGAGGAGTACGTTGCCGGCGAAATAGCATGAGCTGCAGGGACGATCAGCGGTCTCACAGCTGATTCACGTTCAGCAAATATCGCCGTCGTTACTGTGGTCATGGTGGTTGCAGGCTGGATAAGATTGCCGTAGCGCAAAGGTGCGTATGTGCTGCGCGTGATCAGCGGCAGTTGCACAGCCGGGGATGGAGATGAAAGCTGTTGCTGATGTTGTTGAACGTCAAACGTTGGCGCTGCCGTGTGTGTCAATTCCGAACTACTTGCCAGAGTTTGCAACATGCTTGCTGCTGTTGCAGCTGTTTGTGCAAGAGCAGAATTGTCTTTCCACGCACGCAGAGTCGGTCTATTGCGTGTATCACTTGTCAGTGGCGTTAACTGTTGTTGTTGCTGTGGCGCAGTTACCATCGGGGACGGTGCGACGAGGCTGTTGTGTCGCGCACCGCCTCCTGGGGCGTATGATGTGCGCGGTGGCGGCACCACCTCGCCGCCGCGTACGCCTTCGCGGTACGGGTTGTTGTAGTACCCTGCGCGGCCGTCACACACCGGTGCGTAGGTGTTGTTGCTACCCGTGCCGCTGCGGTTTGTATTCACCACAGCAGTCGCAAGGTTCGACTTCTGGCCGCTTGATGGTATCTCCTCGATGGTCGTTGTAGAGCTTGATTCCGGTGTCTCTCTTCCGGCATCTGGTGCGATGACTGCTGAGGGATTTGGTTGAGGGTAGTCTTTGGACGCCACCGTTATCGGCGCCGGTTGTGCTTCGTTATTATTCGTCAACGTAGCTGGCAATGGTGCTCCTGCGGAAGTCCATACAGGTGCGTAGTTGTTTACCAGTCGCGTAGACGACCACGATGCAGGTGCGTACGTCGCCGCTGGAACTGGTGCTTCTTGTTGTTGTTGCTGGTTTGGTGGCACGTCGAGGAATTGTTCTTTTGGCCCTTTCTGCACCGCTGCCGCTGCTGCAGGTGGCAGGGCGTTTACGTCATCGCTTTTCACAGCATTCACCGCCACGTGTCGAACCTCCAGCGACGACGGCTGCGATGCGCGCTTTGGTGACGGTGGTGTTGCCGTTGTTATCGTTGTTGCTTCTCCACCCGTCACGCTAGCAGCACCTTCCTGTGCGCCACTCACATTCGTAGAAAAACATGCGTGCCGGTTTCGCGACACACACGACGGCGGCGACGAAAGCTGCTGTTGTTGCTGATAGGAAGAAGTTACTACGTCGCCGTTGTTCTCCTGTGCGTTAATTCTGCTTTCTTGTAGTACCGCTAAGCCGGGCGGAGGATGCATGTACGAAGGCGGCGGCACGAGCACGCGCCGAATCGGTTGTATCGGCTCTTCTAACGAACCACTGCTGCTGCTGTATCTGCTTTCCTTGCTCTCTGCCGACCGCGGGTGCGCTGGGGAGCTTGTCAGCGCTACTGAGCAGTCGCTGCCTTTTTTCGTTGCGTTTGTTGTGGTGTTCACGTCATTTGACACGGTGGAGCCATTACCCGGGTTCTCTTTCAACGGCGCATCGTATCGCTTTTGCTCTCTTTCATCACCGTCCTTCATTCGGCACAGTTGCTGTGGCTGCTGGGATGCACGCGTTTCCGTGAAGCTCGGTGAGCTTCGTGCATTCCCCACTTCACTGCAGTTGCTACTGGTGACGGTTGCATCGGTCGTAGGTACTGCTGCGCCTGCTGCTCCACCACTTGGCACGTTAGATGTACTACTATTGCTATGTCGTATCGGTGGTGGTGACGGTTGCCGCTGTGGTGGACTAATAGCCATCATCAAGCCACTGCGCGTGTTGGAGCAAGAGGACTTGGTTGGCGAAGGCAGCGCACATGGCTTGCCGTACAACGGGCTCTCACAGGGACGGATCAGTGCGTCAGATGCGCTGCTGGTGCGGCTGGTGTACTGGACAGACTCCTGCTGCTTTTGCAGTACTTGCTGATGAAGAGAACACAGCGATATGGATTGAGTCTCACCAAAGTCGTTCAACGCGACTGCACTCCCTCCGCGTGCTACTAAAGATCCCCCTGTCGTTGCTGTTGTTACTGTTGATGTTTCCGTTGCAGTTTGCTTCTTCTGGTACTTTGACCGCCGATTGGGCGGACGCTGACGGCGGTGTCGTTGTTGCAGCAGCCGCGCGTCCATCAGTAGGCGCTCCGTGTCCGCGGCGCTCAAAATCAGCGGGGCGTTGTGTGGATCCGCGTGGCTGCAGTCCGTGTTGCGGTCACCGTCCTGCACAGCATGCTTACCACTGTCTTTTACCTCGACAATTTCGCTAAATTGATCAGCGTTGTGGTCCTCGCGACTCCTCTTATTCTCCTCTTCGTTGTCCTCTTCATCGAGGAAGCTGCCAAAGCCGACGTCTCGGATCCGTGCACGCAGCGCCGCGGTGACTTCTGCATCCGCCAACTTCCCGCTGGTCGCGACTTTCGCCATCAAATGGTCACTCAAGCCCTGTAGCTGCACTTCGACCCACTTCGTTGTCGTCGTCGTTGACGTTGCGGGTACTGCTGAGGTCGGGCTGCAAAGCGGAGAAGAGGGGAAGGCAGGCGTTGAAACCGCCGAACGTGCGAGGGGTGCTGGCAGAGGATTCGGCGCTTGTGAGGGGCCATAAGGAGTCACTGCAGTGGCTGTTTGCTTCGTATTTACCGACATAACTACTTCCGGCGTTTTAAACCCGGCCTTGTTTACAAAGAGTGACAGAGGCTGCTGCTGTTGTGGCTGCAAAGACGGTGATGTTGGAGAGGATTCGAGGGGGGGGAAAGGCGGGGTTGGTGCTGCCATAGGGCGTGCCCACAGACTGGGCGATTGTACCAGCGAGCGCGCCACATGCGGCGAAACCGTTGTGCAATTCATGTTACCGGTTGACGTTACTTGCCACTGCTGGTATTGACGAGCGCTGCCGGAAGGCGGGGGAGGAGGCGGTGGCGAGGCTGCTGTTGTGATCGATCCAGCAGAGTTTCGTGTGAATGGTGCGGATGCAGCAAGTGCTGTTGACTTCACGCCACCATCACCACGTTGGAATTGGTAGCTCATGAACATGTCCACAATTCGAATAACCTGTGGGTGGCCCTGCAGGCTGTGAATCACTTCACACTCGCGCAGCGCGGTCAGCCGCTCTCGGTCGTTTTTGCACATAATATACTTCAACGCGTACTTGTGACCGGTGGTTTTGTGCTGGACCAGGTAGACCGACGAGAAGGCACCGATACCAATGCGCTGCAGCAGCCGGTAGCGGGAGTCGTGAGTGGTGTTAAAGACAACAACGTCTTTCCGCGTGGTGGCGCGGAAAGGCAGGGCTGCCTCGCCATCGCTTACTGCTGCACCCAGCGATTTGCCGTCCCTTTGCTTATCGGTTCGACCATCTTGTGCTGGGGGCGCTGGACTGCAAATTACAGCAACATCACGATTCTCGTTCTTGGTTTCGTCTACGTCAGAGCATCTGACATTCAGCGCTGCGGTATCGGTGGCAGCAACGGCGCTAGACGGTAACACTCCTACTTCATTTGCAATACAGAGGCTTTGAGACTGCGCCTTTGTTGCTCGGTGTTCCTGCTCGTGGTGCTCGTGCGAACGACTTCTATGTGAGCGAGCAACGTGCTGTCGCCGTTGTTGACGATAATGACTTCCCTCCTCCCCCAGTGCCTGGCCTTCGTAATTCGCAGTGCTGGACGCGCCGAGTACAACACACAACGCGTCTATTAAGCCAATCGATGATGGGGTTCGTCGCCGTGGTTGCTGCTGCTGTCCAACGCCCGTCTGCGCGGGTCGTTGTAGCAGCGGCTGCTGTTCACTTACATTGTCGCGAGTCTCCTGTGTCTCGTCCGCAGTGCCGGATACATCTTGTTGTTCGTCATCATAGTCCTCGCTGTACAAACGCGCGTGTACGCGGTGGGCAGCTGCGACACGACGCAGCAACCGTAAGACCATCATTAGAAGAGCCAAGGTGACGACGAGGAGGGTAGACACGACACTCACCACAACGAGGAGTACATCAAAGGCGGCCCCACTTGGCGCAGCGAGGGATGCTGGCGCTCTTGATGCTGCTGCTTGATCCATTTTACGGGTTTTTGCCTGGCTGCCGGGCATGAAGGTCCTACTAGTTGTGAGAGCGGCAGCGGCGGCGGTCTTTCGAGAATCAAACCCAACTGACTCACGAGTGGCCATTGTCAAATCGCATCTAAGTACAACTAAATAAATAAATAAATAAATATATATATATAAATATATATATATATATATGTGTGTGCACGTACGAACGAAGCGAAAATAGCGGATAATACTATCACCTACGTTTGATTAACGGTGACGGTACTCCCCTCAGCCACCCTCAAAAACAAAAGCACCTGTTCGCTTCAACTGTTGGAGCGGGAGAGGAAGCAAGGCAAGGTAATGCAGCAGAGAAGTGAAGGGAAAGGGTGAAGTGCTTATGGTACCAACACGCGTGGCGGGAAAACACGTACGGTCGCTAATTAAGTAGGGAACTCAGTCCGACCACAGCAAATCGCTGAAGGATAACTATACACCGTCTGCAGCGCTAAAAGATAAGTGTAACAAATGATGCTTGAGCATTGACGGCTGGTGAAATCGCAGAGCAGTTGCTTGACGGTGATTGAAGTCAGGCAACAAGACAGTAGAACGCAGCGGAAGAACGAAAAAGAAAAGAACACAACTGTGCAGCAGAGAAGAGAAAGCGCGCGCGTCAGGCGGCTTGTTAAAGTACCAGGCTCAACGATTGTGGAAATCTTGCCTCCGAAACAGCGGAGATAGAACAGAAAAATGCAAACAAGAGGCGCAAGAAAAAAGAAAAGAAAGGTGACAGCAGGAATAAAACGAAGTGTAGAGGCAGCTGACCAGCTGATTAACGTGTTGCTTTCCGTGGTTTTCAAGTGAGTTTGTGTTATTTAGTATTAAGCCAAACCAAAGAACGAGTATTAGGGGAGGCCACTCAGAGGCAATACCTTGTGTATTGTAAGTTTTATTCGTCGCAGATAAATAAGTGCGGGAGGGGGCAAAAACGAGAAATGGACTTCGTCAAACCGTTTCTAATAACAGAATATATACGCCGTCAACAAGAAAGAAAACGTCTTTTGAAGATTCGAGACGGGGAGTTTCGTGAAAGACAAGGGAGGGTGCAAAGCTGTCTAGAAAATCGGCTTTCGACCTTGTAAGGCCTGCCTATAGTCACCTGGCTTGCTTTGGTATCAGATTAAGCAAAGGGCGTCACTGCGTGGTCAAATCACTAATCTTCGTTGTATTCCCTGCTATCGCTTCGTTACTCGCACTCTTTAAACCCAGAACAAAGTGCCGACACGGATAGTCAACACACAAAAAACCTCGGCTTAGTAAGCACTCCTTTTTTTCTTCTTGAGTGATGCATTGATATAAATACCGTAGGATCGTCGCCACGAGCTAAAACACTGGAAAAGAGAAAGGGGGAAACGGTCTCAAATCAGCAAACAAACAAGAACAAAAAGAGACGGCGACATCAAACAGATGTAAAGAAGCGTTCACGCGTCTCTTCAAAGTTCATCAAAGCCGTCTTCTCAGGTGACGGCTCCTCACTCGACTTCTACGGAACGCAAGTGTGTGCATTTGGTCGTGCCGTTAGAACTGTTGACGATACCGACACCGACGGAGTAGCGGGGGCGTCCATGTCTGCATCCATCTGCACGTGCTCCTTTTTCGCTTCTACATTTGTCATTGTCGACTGGTGAGTAGGCACCGCTGCACCACGGCACGCGTTTAGCGCTGTGCGGTGGCTTCGTGCTGGCCACCTGCGTCAACGGCAGTCCCGAAAGTCACAGGTAGGTTTCTACCACCGCAGCAGTAAGTTGTCAGGTAGATTTGTCATATCGCTGATCCTCATCTTTCTCTACAAAAGTTGCCTCTCCGTTGACAGAACTCGTGAGGGTTTTTATCTCGTCCGTAAACAGTAACAACACGTCTTTCCTTCAATTTGCTTGTCGCTTGTGTTGCTGATGTTGCAGCTGTGATTGTTGTTGCAAAGGTCTTGGTAACGCGTACAGGCGTAGCTGAGGCCTCCGAATTAGTCAGGGCGTTGGGTGTGTGCGTATACAACATTTCCTTTGTGGTAACGCGAACTGCGGGTAGCTATGAGCCACGGCGAACGTGCGGCACCGACGGCTGTGCAAAATTTGTGTTTTTTTTTATTCACACTGGTCCCACCGTTACTACTAATAATATTCTCCCCTGGCTTGAATAGCTATTGCTATTGTCCTCTTGTTGGCACCGTCACCGTGCGGATGTAGGCTGAAGCCGCGTTGCGAGCGGCGGCCCCGCAAATAGCGGTTTCCCGTTATCATCCGTTGGCTGCCGCCGCAACATGCGCAGTGCCTCCGCTGGGGTCGGTTGATCATCCAGCTTCACCACCAGCAACTGCGAAATAAACCACGCTGAGACATCGCTGTAGCCGTGAATGCCCTCCAGCTCATACCGCGACCGAGGGTGGAAGTTGGGCTGTGCGTACTCGCTCATCATTATTTTCACGTTACTGCTGTCCACGCGTTTCTAGCAAACGGCGCAGAGCACGCAGCCGAGAGACCATATATCCACCTTTGTGGAGTACCACTACTGCTAACACCCCGGGGAGGCATAGGACAGCGAACCCACACCTGTTTCACAAACGATTATGTCCATCACACGCAACAGCCCAAAGTCGGTCACAACGATAGGCAGAAAGTCTCTGTTGGCGTTCTCGTAGTACACGTGCCCCGTCAGTAGAGTAGTTTTTTTTTTTTTTGAAGTCGCGGTGGATAATTGGTGGCTGGTGCTTTTGGTGCGTGAAGGACGGCAGCGGCAGGACTTGGAAAGCGATGCTAACGATGGTAGTTTCCTGAATGAGAGGCTGCAGCGCGCGAAGCTGACGCACTCAATGCGCGAGATCGCCGCGTTCGTGGTACGCCGTGACGTGGCTCAAATAGCGCTCCACACGCAACGACGAGAGAGCTCACATTGATCGTGTTGTGGTCCTCTTTCTTTTGACGAGGAAGTATCAACAGCGACACCACCACAATTATCCCCTTATGTATCTTCTGCTTTGTTACCCATTTTTGTTGATTACTGCCGCTGCTATTGAGGTGGAGGTGTACGTAGTGTCTCCGTGCTGTTCTCGCGCGATACCCCGACTGTTATAGCGTTGAAGGACATGCTGTCCACGTGCACAATCGGGCGGGAGGTGACGAGGGTCTTGGCGGAGGTCGTGTTTGAGGATTAGGCCGTCAACGGCAACTGTTGCTGCTCCGAGACAGTCGTCGTAGCCGCGGCGGCAGCTGCAGCAGTGCTGTATCCATCAGTGAATACGTGGTCATCAGGGTTACGTCCGTCGACGACTGCGCTCGAGCTGTACTCGTGCATGTAACACTCACCGCTTTCACGACCGTTGTTGCTAAGGGCGGTACCAGGGTTTTCTGCTGCTGGAGGCGGCCCATCTGATGAGGCTCCGTCTCCAGACGCGGGGAATTGCAGGTGGAGAAGACGGCGAGAGCTGCTGCGGCTGCGTATCCAGTTTTCTTTCACTTTAGTAATCTTAACCGCAATTGGACGCATTCCGTCCTCTGCGTAGCGCTCTTGTCTCTCTCCTTCGGCCTCTCCTGTCGTCGACTTACCTTCTTTCTTCTGCTGTTGTCGACTCTTTCGCTTTTTCCAGTTATTTGCCCCCCCCCCTTGTTGTGGCAGCAATGGACGCCGTCGCCCGACTTTTTCCTGAGTGCGACACAGTTATCATGTTTCGTTCAAATCGGTGCGACAAGAACATATGTCAAGGAGCCGAATTACGTTCGGGTGACCCTGCAGAGCGTAGGGAGCTTTACACCCTTGCATTGCTTCACGCCGGTTTATGTCGTCGCTTCAATTCAGATACTTAGGAACACACGTTGTGGTGTCGGTGATACGACGGACCAAGTATCCACTAAGAAGCTGTTTTTGTCCGGCTTCCGAATCGCCTCGTACTTTCCATCCAGCAGCTGTCGTCGTGGAGTTGCAGTGCCGGTCGAAGCTCAGTTTGCCGCGAACTCGTCAACTCAGCACCGACGCACGCTGCGTTCAGCGCCGCTTCGTACTCGCCGGGAAGATTGTCGTCGGCCGGGTTGTAGGCATTTCCGTTGCGACCCCCGCCAGCCCCAATCCCTACATTACTTTGGCCCAGAAGGATGCAGGATTCGCAGAAGAGTAAGAGGCTGGGGTGCTGAACGGTATCAGGTCCACCGACGACAGCAACGTTGTCCCAACCAGTGCCGTTCTGACGAGTGCGGGTGAAGGCGTAGCCCGGCATCAGCACGAGAATGATCAGCATGCACCCCACAATCACGACGAGTAGAAGAATCAGATTGGCAAGCAGCATCAACGGTTGGAGGGGGTGGTAAGGCACGGGAGCAGAGGTAAGAGCAACCGAGTCTCCATCCATGCTGCCGTCGCCACCGTTTTTATCCCCACATGCGGTCTCGAGTGATAGCAAGAGGGGTGCGTGAGCCGACAAGGTTACGTAGAAACGCATGCTGCAGGCCACGTTGCGGTGAAGCGTTGTTACGGTGTGTGGAGCTGTTGTCGTCGTGCCCAGACCCATCCACTGTGCTTTTTTTTTTGTCGCGAACGCAGTGTTTTGGGCGCTGCTGGACGTCATCGTACCGCGGAGAGGGTGACGTGCTGCAGTCTGCGACGGCACTGGCTCTGCGCGGGAAACGCACGTAGACAAAGCTCTGCTCAGTAAATAGTCGGTTAGTTCTCTGCGCGTGATCTTCATCTTCAGCGTTGGCCTTTGAAAAGGGCTTTTCCTTGCTAGAGAACGAATGCAGCGTTCTCGCCGCACTACCTGCCATTGTACTCGTGTCAGGAATGCCCGAGTCTTTGATGCCGTTGCTGCTACCGGTGTTAGGCGTCGTTAAATCCCTCTTCGCCGGACGCCAAGACGTATACAAGACCGCGCTGCAGCGAGCCGACCAACAGCGCTTGCGCAACCACAATTGCTTTCTGATGCTCTGTCGCGTTGCCTAGATCACCGTAGATCGGCACGGTCGCGACAAGTGCACTTTAAGGACTCACGTGACTAGAGTCTTCGACGGGCTCGGCGCACTCCGGGGAAAAAGGGAGACGCAGCGAACACGAAGAGCGCGCAGACGCAACGGTTCTTGTTTCACTCCCTGTACACCCCTTGACTGTTCCAGTGCACGAGGGCAGCACGGAGAAGGATATGTTGTACCACAGGGGGGTTTAGCCGTGGTTATTTGGTATCGCTAACGTTGCTGCTGCTGCTGCGTCGTGATTCGCTGCCGTTTGTTGTTAGCACGGATAGGGGTGGTGTCATGCGCTGAAGGGATATTGAACACGGGAGGTAGCTTAGCGATAAAAGCATAGTGAATCGTTGCTCCTGCTCTCGGATGATTTATTGGATTTGTGACGCGTGCATAGTACAAACCTACGAGCTTGGGTAAAGCCATCGGTGCTGCGGCGACTCGTTTCAAACTGGCACTTCACACCGGAACGCGATTTCAAGCAGCGACCCTAGCGCAAAAGTGGATAGTGGCTTTAAATAAGTCCCTCCATGCAACGCTGTTGTCGCTGTTAGTGTCTCGCTGCCTCGAGATCAGCAGGTTTCGACCTCCGAAAGGGTAGAAGGTGACAGTGGCGCCGTCGTCGGACGACCACATAGCAACAGCAGCGCCGCAGTGCGCGGGCACTGAAGAGAAGTCTGCGAACAACAACAAAAAAACCCTGGCCTTCGTGCTCGGTGGACGCGGCGTGATGTCGGCGGCGTCGGCTTGCGTTCCACCATCCACACCGCTCAGCGGTGGAGAAGACAATCGTTCGATTATGTTGAGTGGCTTTGTCGTAGACACGAGAACTCGCTGGTCCCCGAGTGAACGTACTGTAGGATTGTTGCTGGCTTAACTTTCCTTTCCGTGTTGTTCTAGTGGTCTCGGTCTCTGCAAAGGCATCGTCACGTTTGACCAGTATGCAACACCGTCGTACGGCTTCCGCCCTCCCGCGCCTAGCATTAGCAGCGCTGACCGATGCACAAAAAGCTGCGGCGGCGCCCACTGAAGCTCGCGTGCCTGCGCGTCCGATGCATCCTGAGCAGCGCTACTGTCCATTACGCCACGTGCTGTATCCGAAGTACTGAGCCTGGTGCGGTAGACGCGACCCTGCCAAGTTGAGTTGAAAAATGTCGGGCCTTCCTGTATCGAGAAACCACCAACAAGGAAAAGCCAACCGTTGCCGGAAGCTGCAACGGGTGTGATGAGTGTATCGTCGTCAAGGGACCACAGAGCTTCCACGAAGGTTTCCGACTTCGTGTCAAACTGCGAAACGGATGACAGACTCTCCCGGCTCGAGTGTTCACACCACCGGTCATGTAAACAACACCTTGTGCGCCGACCACGCAGGTCGCGTTGTAGCGCAGCGTCATCGATAGCGGTCGATGCAGCATTTGCTCATGCACATGTCTTTCCGCGGTAGAGTGCTTATTTTGATACAGCTGAATGACCAGTTTTAGACCACCGGCAGTCTTCGATAAGTTGCACTTCAGGTGTTGAAGCACCTAAGTCGCTGCTGTTTTTATTCGTTGACATCAGATTGAGGTTCAGATTTCCTTCCTTCAGTATGGCGTTGCAAACGCCAAAGGCACACACCCGGTTTCGCACCTGCACCACACTGCTCCTCAATGCACCGAATTGAATAGCCTCCGTCGTTGTTTGTGGCTTTCAAACCTTGCAGTCATTCCAATCGACACAACACACATCAGACTTGAGAGAGCAGTTCACACTGCTACAGTTTGATAGTACCTCTTTTGGCACATCGACGCAACCGCCAAATGGATCAAAGAGGTTGATACCACGCCGTGTGTCATGCGGTGTGTAGTTGCACACGTCGATTGGGTCCTCCAGACCTGTGATACTGCCCAGCAGGAGAATGTGACGCCCGATGGGGATAGAAGCCGCATGGTGGCGAATGCCGCGCAGCGCAACACTGCGTACGACATCCCAGCCTTGTACGTTGGGCTCACACTGCGACGCTGTTGCGGTCAGCAGCTGATCGGGACTTGTTCTAGACGTTACGTTCTGGTTGGTAGTCGTGGCACTGTGGGGCATGCTGCGACTATGAGAGTTAACGAGTGCAGGGTCGACATTTACGGCAACACGCCGTGCCGACTCGCTATGCCACGCTGCGGGGCAACTTAGGCCGACTAAGAAAACGTGAAACGAGCCCACGAGTGTAGTTGCAGTGGTGCAGGATGGGTAGAGGAACACGCCGAGCTTCGGGCATGGGAAGTGCAGATTTCTTTCGCTGACGTGGCCGTACTTTGCACGTTTGTAAAAACACAGAGAAACGACCCGTGTGCAGCGGGGATAGAAGTGAGTCTTCAATACTCTACATGGTGGGTAGGGAATTGTAAGGAATAACCGGGAACGACGACAAAGAGAAACACCAAGGGGGAAACCAGCAGTATCGGTTATATTCGGAAATTTCTTTCCCGGTCAGGTAGGGGGTAGCACGTACACACACACACACACACATGCAACATACGGGAGAGGCAGGAGGAGGGTAGAGAGAGAGAGAGTAAATTGATAGCAGCAACAAAGACGAACTCAGTAAGGAAAAAGGAGAGAAAACCCCAGGTATGTAAACGCTTAGACCGGAAACTCAATGTCCACACACTCCCCATATTTCCTTAATCTCGTAACTACAGGAAAACTAGCGGGCAGCAAGACAAAATGCCCCCCTCGCACTGACGAACTGGAAACACATAAACTCAAGTAGTAATGATAGGAAAGCGAGAGCAGACTGTCGCGGCAATGATTGTCGCTGGGATGATAACGGCAAAAATAGCGTTTGAAACACACACCCACACAAGCAACACACTCAGCAATCGTTTCTTCGAAGTAGGAAGAGTTCGTAAAGAACGTCAGCGTCCAAACAAAAAGAAAAACCGTCTCCAAGGAGACTAAAGCCTGTTTACAAGTTGAGGTGTTTGGGTTCCAGCAGCTTACTCCCTATTCTCGTTCTAAATGTGACTGAACAGATTAGACCGTGATCTGAAAAGGGTAGACAAGAAATAAAATGGGTGAGGAGAGGTGAGTTTGAGATAGTACTGGTTGACCAAACGAGGAGATGAGCGTAAGGGTTGTCGAAGATGTACAAAACACTTCGTAGGAAGTGGGTCTGTTAGTGGGCTACTGACGCACCGGTTTCATTAACAGTGTCATCTTTTTTTTTTGCTTATTACTGACACTGACGAGAGTTACGCAGCGGTGCAGAGCACCGGCGGCAAAACCGTTGTCAACAGCAAAACCAGCGGGGGTAAACAGAAGAAGAAGCTACAAAAAAAAAAAAAACAGAGAACCACAGGTTCCACCACGCGTCTGTTAACACCAGTAACGCTCGCGCAGCTTCATCAGCGCAGTACGCTCGTCCAACACCACAGCCATTACAGCAGCCGCCATTCTTGCACTGTTACCGCTGTCGCTCTCTGTCGCAGCTGCTCTGGTTGCTGTTGTTGGTGTCGATAATAGATTCAAACCGGTGCTTGCGTTCTGCCAATGTCCTACGTGTGCGCCATTCTCACGATACTGACCACCCGGCCGAGGCACCCGTTGACGCACGTCTGCTAGAGTCGCTATCACAGGGCTGCTGTTGATCGTTGGCGACGCTGCTGCAGCGGATGTACCGATCGTGTTTTTCGTGGGGGAGGGGAGGATGAGACGCACCTGGTCGACGATTTCAGCAGCAGTGGGCCGTCGTGCTGCGACGGGAGAGAGCATGCGCGCCATCAGCTGCGCAAAGATCATCGTGTATCCAGCACTTGTAAAAGCAATCTTCACTTCGTCCTCAAGCGCGCAAGAACGCGGCCACCATGCACGGTCTTCATCAACAACACCACTGTGTTCTTTTTCCCGCTCTGCTGATGGGGCGGCTATGGCTGAGTAAGCATCACCGACAACGTCGCGCACCAGTCCACTCGGATTGGCTTCCCTCGATGACGTGCCGTATGATAGCGCGTAAAGGTCGCCTAGCAGAGCAGCAAAGGCACGCTGTGCCAGTTTAGAAGTCGCGGATACGGTCATAGTGCTTGCGGCCTCAGGTGGAGAAATATCATCTTCGGAAGACGCGTGGTCGTTGTTGCTCTGCACTGCATCAGTGCACATCTCGTAGATCAGCAGGCCCAGACTCCACACGTCACTCGCCGTGTCCGTGGCCAAAACACGCTGAATGAGCACCTCGTACACACTGGAGCTGCTCTGAGTTCCACCACCTTCTTTGCCGTCTCTGTGCACACCGTTTGCCAGGTACAAGTGCGGATTCCTACTCGACGTAAACGGTGTGTACGGCGGCAGCAAAGAGGAAAAATCTGTGGCAGCGGCGACGTTTGGTATTGGAAACAGCGGCGGGGACACGGAGGTTTCCTGCGCCGGGTATCTGCTGCCACCCGCAGCCGGTGGTGCTGCGTTGTGCATATGCAAAGCATCAGAAAAGAGTGACGGCATCCCATCTCGAGGGCGAGTCGCTGTAGCCGCAGCAACAGCCGTTGTATTATTTATGTGCATCGCCTCACCGGAGACCGACTCGTCAACGCTGCCGTTGTTGTTGCTGGTGATAAACTTCCTTTGCAGCTGCCGAGATGCACGCGTTAGACCTTCCGCCCTCCACATAGTGGTGGTGAGAAGTATTACTTCTTCTGCGGTGAAAACGCCTTCTTCGTCCCCGTCGTCATCTTCGTCGTCGGTCGCTGAAGGGCCACTGCTGCTGCTGCTTTCATCCTCTTTCTGCTTACCTTCTTCCACCTCGACTTCATTCGCCTCCGCTGTTCGGGCAGCCTTATCAGCAATCACGTCGTTGAACAGAACGTCGTCGTCCAAATTGTGCGAGTCCTCTCTCGCCTCAGTGCTGTTGTTATGTGCGTCGTTACGATTGTGATAATTACAGTTGCTCGGATGGATCGCAGGTACAATAGAGACACATTGAGTAGCTGTATTTTTTTCTTGGTGGTGCTCATCTGTCCGTACCACTGCTACAGCGGACGGTGATGTCTGCGTTGTCGACTGCGCCTCAACACTGCAAGAGTGACGGGCGGGGAGCTGCTGCTGCCGCTGCCGTGCGCGAAGGTTGAGCATCAAATCTCCTTTCAATCCACAACCAGGATTAAAGTTGATGTGGCTGCTTCCCACCGTTATTGTAGCGGCAGAGGAGAGATGACAAAGCTGTCCCCATAGGAGTTCTGGGGCAATGTAGTTGGGGACTTCAATGAAGCAGTACAGGAAGTGAGCGAGAGCAGCCACTGATTCCGCAGTCGGCGCTGCCATTGCTGCATCATCCGCCGATAGATTAAAAGTCTCGCCAACACATCGGCGAGTTGTACGGTAGCGGTGCAACCAGCAGCGACCTGCAGTCGTTTGACGTAAAGTGGTATGTGTAGTAAAGCCAAAGCAGCCTCGCAGTCGCTGTGGCAGCTGCACCGACAGCCACCATGACATCCCGCCATCAGTCAAGCTTACCGGCAGGTAGGACTTCGTACTCAAGTACCACTCCAGTGGAGGAGGGTGCTGTGAGGAAGATGATGACAAAGGTGAAGCGTACCTCTGCTGTTGCTGTTGTTGTGGCGAAGCTGCACCTGTACCTGCACCGGGAGCAGTAGCAGCAGCGGACGAAGGGGGACCAGCGCGCCAGACGGAAGCCACTTCTGCTGCGACGAGGTTGCCCCGGCGCCACAGCGGCGACGCAGTGGCAACGTGTGACGAAGGCATGTAGTTTGCCGGCGCTGGTATAGCGTTGTTGCGTTTATCGTTGTTATTATAATAACTCGAAAGCAAATGTGCTCCATGGTGACTGCCTTGCCCGTCCACTTCAGGCGCAAGAGCCGGATTGCTGCCAACGCCGTCCCGCTGTGCACCATCAGTATTGCTGGTTTGCTGCGGCAGCTCTGCATGGTGCACACGTCGACCCGCAATAGAGAAGGCAATTGGCTCACGCAGCAGCACGTTTGTCGCTTTTAGGTTCCCGTGTAGTATTGGTGGGGACTGCTGATGTAGCAGCTGCAGACCAGCGCCGATCTGAAACAAGAGCGAGCAGAGCAGCGACTCTGTCCAGCAGTGTTTTGCAGTCGTTAAGTCAAACACGGTGGACCGTGCGGTACCTTCACCACACAACCTGATTCGTCCTTTCCCCCGAGCATCATCGGCACCCCCGACTTCGGCGCATTTAGTAATGCAGCTTCCCCAGAAACCCGGTGTGAGCCACGCATGGGCCGGTAAACCTTGTTGTGCACGCCGCATAAATTGTGACAGGTCGCCGGCACGCTCGTACGGCATCACGAGGCATAGACTCCACGGACTCGCGGTAGAAGGGTGTAGCAGGTTTGCACACGTGCCCCAGCACACACGAGGTGAGGGGGCCGCCAGTGACGTCAAGAAAGCGCGTACGGCCAGTGGAAGACGTTCTTGTTGAGGAGTAGAACTTGCAGCTATTGATGCTGCTTCACTTCGCTTCCTCTCGTCGGGGTCCGTCATGATAGTCCGCTTGAATCGATCGCGGAGTTCTCTACTGCCCTGCTTGGCTGCCTCACTAAACCTCTCTTTGTTGCTATTCTTCGTATGAGCATTTCCGTTGCAGCTGCGGTCATTGTCTATCGCTCCAACGTACATATACTGACGATTCCACTGCGCTGTCGCGCGGTACAGAGCCGGAGTCTGACGTGTGGCATTGCCCACCGTCGACAGGCCAGAGCTGCGGTGCTGCTGTTGCTGCTGCTGCAACACACTCACCTCGTAGGACACAAAAAGGTCTGCGGGGAGGAGGAGAAAAAGAGAGAGGACGACGTCCACCTCGTGCGCGTCTAACCAGGCACAAGCACCTTCTTCATTCAACTCCTTACAATTCATATTCATTGCACCAAGTTCTTTGTTCGCTGTCGTTGGTGTAATTTGCAGTCCGTCAGCTATGCTTTCGCGCTGACCTGCGTCAGTTGACAGGAGATCCGTTGCACCACCAAAGTGCACTGGATACGCTGCGTCCTGTACTGCTGCGTGGATCGGGGTTTGGTGAGCTGAGGTGATGATGTCACTAGCTGCGCGCGACATGACGTCGGGCGGGTGATGCGTGCATTGCTGATGAAGATTACTGAAGTGCTGTTGACGCTGCGGCTGCAGCGGCGGATCTCGTAGCCACCCAACAGCCGCACCGCTGCTGGAGCGACTGTGCCGACTTGCAGGGTTGCCGCGGCTGTAATGACGGTAACTGTTCTGGTGGAGGCTGTAGAAACTACTGTTGCCACCGCCGCTGCGGCCACTGCTGGCCTGCAAGTCACGGAGTCGCTCACACAGGCGGGTAATCACGGCGCGTGTGGTATCGTCGGGGCACTGCGTGTACTTCACCACCACGGAAGCTTTTTGATCGTAGCGAGCCGCCCAGAGGGAGGAGGCGCACGTAGCATTTTCTCCTCCACCGCCAGCGGTTTTGTAGACACTTGCCGGAACTGTCGCACCACATCCCAAGGCTTGAAAAGGCGAGATTGGAAGCCGCGGCACACCTCGACGCCCTGCGCCACCGCTTATCGCTGCTGCTGCACCGAGTCCGACGTTATTTGTGTGGCTATTTTGATTCACCCCAAACGCGGACTGCGAGGCGAAGGTGGGCTTACGCAGCGCCAAGAAGCAGAGGGAGTGGTCGCTTCGGCCCACACGAGAGAAATGCGGTAGCGGTGCTGGTGGAGACGCAGCACGTCCTCGGCGGCGTCGAGCATGCGTGCCTCGCCCGTTTCTGCCACGGAGGCGACAAGCTGCTCAAAGTCTGCCAGGCTTGTCAGCAGATGCGGGCATCTGCTTCCGTCACCATTTTCGTTGCCTCCTCCTTCATTGCCTCCACGATTATCCTTGTCATCTTCACCGTCTACGTTTCGCGCTGGAACACTAATGCAGCCCATTCTCCTCCCCTGACTACTGTGACGGTTGCTGCTGTTACTCCGTGCAAAGAGGTCGTCCACAAGCAGACCCTCCTCTGGCACGTGTTGCAGTCGCGCCACCAGCAGCACCGCCACAAGCAGCGTCACAACACAAATCCCCACCACAAAGATAAACAACGGCGAGCTCGTCGTCGCGTCTGACGGATCGCGCGACGGGGTCGGCGTGGGCGGCGGCAAAGTCGGCGCGTTGCTTAAAATACGAAGTGGCATCATCGGGTTGAGCACAGAGAAAGCGCGCTGCGTGCGGCACGCAGGCCACGACGTGGGCTGCACCACATAGCCAAAGCAGACGTAGACTGGTGTTGTGCTGCCGCTTGCGGTGAAGAGAATCGACGCGTTTGGGGCGCCGTTGTAGAAGGTGTCGAGGGTTCCGGCAGTGTTACCCACACAGTCACGGCGGCTGCTGAGCCGTACTGCACACACCACCTTTTCTTCCTCTTGATAATTTTCATTTAGGTCTGTTTCATCCACGGCTACTGCCTTCGCGTGGCTTGTGGTTGCTTCCCATAAGCAAAACCGTGTGTAGTTCACGTCCGGGAAATCAAGGTAAATTGTGCCCTCCGATGTGATATGCAAGGTCATGTCAGCCGGCCATATCGGCGTTGGCATCCGTACACCGAATAAGTCATCGCGGTATGTATCGAAGGTGCGGTCGGGCACAAGGCGCCTTGCCCACCGCTGCGCGGCGGCGCGTCGAATAACGACTTCATCGTGCGGAGGTTGCGGTTTGACGCTCCAAAGAGAAGATGACGACGATGACGCGGCTGCGGCGTTGAACGTTTCCAACAGCCTTAAATGTGACGTTGCCTGAAACGCGCGGCGCTTTTGGTTGACGCTGTCGTTTACGCCGACGCTTTCACGATTGACCGCCTCCTGCGTCCACACATCCTCGCCGCCAAGCGCCATAAAAACGAGAGTGGTGTCCGTCGCGGTGTTTGCATCGGGCGCCAGCGTGGAAGACGGTTCAATTGTCGTTGTTGTGACTTCCCTGCCTGTTATAGATGGAGGAACCAATTGTCTTGCTTTTGTGAAGTTTACATTACGAGACAAAGGCAGGGCGATCAGCAGTGGCTGCTCCCAGCGGTAGCGATAGACGCGCTCCGGCGGTGCCGTTAGTGCAGCTGTTGTTGGGTGTGGATGCGAGGATGACGACGTCGGCGACGAGAGCGATCGCGCAGAGTGCGCAGACGTCGAAGAAAAAAAAGACGATTGAGACACCGACCCTCTACGTTCACGTATGTGCATTGTTCCCCGTTTGTTGTTGCTTTGCGTCCCGCTGACGCCGCCGGGAACTGATTCTGTAGCTGTGGGGCGCGACACGGAGGAGCGAGGAGCGCTATTTTGACGGGCTGCCCGTAGAGCGTGTTGCGTTGGTGGGGGTGGAATGTACAAGACACGCGCGAAAGCTCCTTTCATGTCGTACGGAGCTGTCTGTGCCGACGTGGCTCGAAGATCTAACACCGCCAGGTGATCAAGGTTGTGATCTGTCAGCACCACCTGTCCGCCGAACACCTCGATGTGGCACCCTTGTTCTGATAGGAGAATGTGCTGGACGACTTCATAAGGAAGTAGATCGGCGTCGACAGGTGAGAGGCAGATTGACGAGGAAGCCGCAGTGGTGGCGGCTTCGCTGCGCGCACCACTGTAGCGTAGATTCTCTCTTTTTTCGCGATTAGCGCATGCACTTGGTCGAGCCCGACTCAAGTGGTCACCCTCAAAGAATAACAGATCAAACATGTACTTAACCACAGGTTTCAGCAGTCCAGATAAAGGTGCAGTTGAACCTAACGAGGCAGCGGTGGTTTCATTGACAGCTTTATCCAAAGGTAAAACGGTGTCTGCGGCGTAGGTCCATCCACCGGCAACCGCCGCAAACCCCGCCGACGTGGCCACTGAAGGCTGCAGCACTGAAGTGGAAAGAAACACGACATCGGACTCGTACTTGCGGGTGACGACGTTGAAGGCGTCCACGCTGGCCGTCACACGTTGCTGCGATAGCAGGAAACCGCCAAGGATGAGAATTTTGTTCTCCGTGGCGAGGGACGCGCAGCTTGCATTCACCCGCACACGGTCCGCTGGGACTTCGTAGTAGCTGAGGTTCACAGACGGCCCCGCACCGTCGAACAGATTCGCTTTTTTTCTTTTCTTATCTTCTGGGTAAAAGGCAATTATGGAGGCGTAGTCCGCTTGTAAAGCTTGCATTTCACTTTCGGAGAGCGCCGCGATGTCGGACGGGGACAAGGTGGTCATGGTACAGCTGCGCGGGACGTAGACGATGTCGGTCAGCGTTACAGCGGCGTGTCGGCCGGCAAAACCGAGTCCTGGTGGCAGCGTCAGTCGATTCAGCGGTGTCATCGTTTTTGTTTCTACCTCGAGCGCAATGGAGCGTTCGTGATAAGGGGAATCCACACTGTACAAGCGGCTTGTGGCATGGGCAGGGGTGCCGTCTGCAGCTGCGACGACGGTGGCGGTAAGCAGCGAAGGGGCGAGCGCTTCCGCTTTCGTCGTCGTTGTGTTCTTGTTGCTATATCTCGTTTATAGACTTTTGTTTGTGTATCTGCCCGACCCACTGGTACCGCACAGCTTGCGGTGAGGCATCCTCCCAGCACGACAATAGAATTGTCGAGCACCGCGGTAGCAGCGTAAAAGATGGGGTACGGCAAAAGGGACTCATTCAACGTCTGCCACGGCTCTCCTGGGATTGCGGGAGGGAGAGGCTCGTTGAATCGGAAGGCACGTGCAAAGGTCAGCAGATGCAGACCGGGACGACGACCGTACACCCCTTTGTTGTTGGTGCTAGTGGGATCAAAGTCAACATCGGCGCGATCGACTTCCTGAACCGAGCCACAAAGAAGAGTTAAAAGAGCGAAGGAAAGAAGTAATTTAGCCAACGCTGAAGTGTGAGTCCTACAAGTAGTGGGAGGAAACGCCATTCCGCAAGCACAGCATTCGAGTGACACGGTTTACCTACATCAATAAAACAGGAAAGGGGGAGCGGGATTGAAGCAACGGTGATGGTGCTGAAAACCAAACAAGTAAAACAGAGTAAAGAACGAGAAGTTTGTCAGATCAACTAAGCAGAGAATAGAGAAAGAAAGAACGGAAATGTGAGTATAGCTTCAGAAGTAATCACTGGTTGCAGGATCGCTGGCGCGAGGACTCGGGTTTTGAAGTAATCAAACAAAAGAAGGTACGGTAAGGGGTTGTAAGTTTACATATATATATACATATATATATATATATATGTATATATATGCGTATGTTCTTTGCTGTTATCTAAATATAACTGTGTCGCTCCAAGCTGCAAAACGCAAGTACACTCCGCTTCACCGGATTTAAGGAAAAGGAATTATGGGAGAGAATGGAGGTAGTTCAAGAAGGGGTTGCTCCTGCAGATCATTAAAAAAAGAAAAAAGAGAAAGGAATTACACTTTTTCGTAGGTGGCATCGCCCTCGGCACGACCCGAGTGTTTTACGGTACCGGTCCAAGTGCAGCTTGCGGTCCCTTGATATACCCCCAGAGAAACCGGGCCTTTGAGAGCACCGCAGGTAAGCGGAGTTGCCTCTTTACCCTCTCCTTATGAGGCTTTGGCGTCACTACCGAGGGAGGGAGTACTGCCGTTTAGTGACCGGCAACTCGAGCAAAAGCTCACATTCGGCTTTTCTAGCAAGGTTTACGTTACGAAGGCTGATACGTGTCGTGGCGGTCGACTGAAAACTGAGACGACGGCATCGAGAAAAAAATAAAGAACGAAATGTTAAAATAAAAGAAAACCACAACTCTACACGAACAACGTCAATCGTCCTCGTGGCGCCGCCCCACGAAGTGACACGCAACGTTAGAAGCAAACGATTACCCTTCTGTGCTGCGCTGCACAATTGCCGATAAATAGTAAATGACGCGAAATACCAACAATACATGTCAGCGTTTTCTAAAAGGGCGCCAACGCGTCGGTGGGAAAAGGCTCTTATTTACTGATACTGCCGACCTTAGTTTATATATATATATATACATATATATATGCAGGCATAACGTTACGAGTAGGGATTTCAAGCATGAAAACAGTTGAACGAGAGAGAACGGATCAAAAGCAACGTGGTGTTCAACTTACGACGTAGCTTCTACTCCTGACATCATTCCACACAAAAGAACAACAAAGAGCGTCCCTCTGTCCCTCTCTTTCCCTACGATTTGTCGAACAGTGTGGCCAGAGTGTTCTCTGTGTGAATCTTCTCAATCGCACGTGCGAGCAGCGGTGCAATCGGTACCACACGCAGCTTTCGTGCAAGCTGCGGGTTCTTCATCAGCTCATCCTGATTCACGCTGTCCGTCACGATGATCAACTCAATCGGTGACTCGATCAGCCGCTCCACCGCCTTACCAGACATCACGGCGTGTGTCGCGATGAGGATAATCCGTTCAGCCCCGTTCTCATGCAAGCTCTTGGCGACTTGCGTAATCTTCACTGCTTCATCGACGACAGTTTCGATAATGATGCACAGCCGGTTCTTTGCCTCGCCGACAAGGACGTAATTTTTATACTCTGTACGCGTCTCTTCGACTTGTCGCACTAGCGAGAGACGGCCTTCCTCTTGCTGCCGCAGCGCTTTCTCGATGCCGAGGGTGCTCGTGCTGCGGTGCATACCGCTGGCCAGACGCTGACGCAACTGCAGTTGCGGAGGGCTCTGACTCAACGCACCGGTGGCTGAGGCAGATAAGTTGACGTTTCCCTCCGCAGAAGCAGCAATAACAGTTGCGGGCACCGGCAGGGAACTCGTGCTCGCATCCGTCTCCTGCGGCAACAGCTCTGATGAGACTTCGTACGCGTTCGGCGTTGTAGGGATATGCGGGTAGTTGCCCAGACGCTGCCCGACCGGACTGTTTGCAATGTGCGCATTCAGCTCCAGACTGCCTTTCACGCTGCTAATGGTCGGTGCCGTGTCGCCACACAGCGGGGACACGCAGATCGGGGTGTTCTTCTTCGGCTGCGACGCCACGGCGGCCGTCGCTGTCGGTAACGCCGACCTGTTTGCGTTGTTTGCGTTGCCGGTGTTCGAGACGGTAGTCGCGGGAACGTTGTTGAGGCTGCGAGACGGCTCCGGCGAAGTTGGACCCGTCTGCCGCGTCTCGACCCGCTTTACTGCCGTGCAAACGGAGACAAACTGCGTCTCGCTGTCCAAGTCGTTGTATCGCATGAGGGCATCCGCGAACTCCTTCGCGCGACCGAGGAACTCGCCCGACGGGGCCACAATCGTGATGTTCTTAAATTCACACCCCTCGCTCTTCAACAAGTTGGAGATGTAGCGCACGAACTCGTACATGGCAGAGATGCTCTCCATTGGAATCGAAAACATGCCCTCTACCTGGTCACTGTGCATGTCGACAGTGACGACGTGTTGACAACCCATCGCCTCAATCAGCTCGGCCACAGCAGAAATCGACGCGACGTTACGGGTGTAGGCGAGGAAAGGAATGACGGCGGTGATCCGGGCGGCCGCGGCGAGCTGGACGGAATGGATCAGCAGCGCTAACTCCATCAGCGCACCGGAGTTGCTCAGGGCTTGAGATTCAATGCCGACCATCGACTGCACCACGAATACGTCATCGCCGCGGACAGGACCGGACAGATTCACGCTGATCTCGCCATTGGCAAAGCGACCGCAGCTGTTACCCGGGTAGCGAGGGCACTGCAAAACCTCCGTAATCATCTTTTCCCCGAAGAGGCTGCAGGTGCCGGCAAGCACACGCACGGCGAAGCTGCCCGGCTTCTCGTGGTGCGGAAAAGCGTCCGCAAAAAAGAAAGTCTGACTATTCGGCAAGATACGCTGTGCTGTCATGCCGGTTCGGATTTCGTACTGCCGCATCTTCTGCGTCGCCTCCTCATAGGTGCAGCGGAAGACCGTGCCGTAGACCGCGATCAGGTCCAGCGCAGCACCGCGCAAATCCAGCGAAGGTTGCTGGACGTTGCTTGAGCTGATCACGTGGTCGATTTGCAGCACGCGCTGTTGCAGCTCGAGGCTGTCGCATGCGCAACGTTCCAAAAATTTCTTCAGAATCTTGCGGAAGGCAAGCAGGTTCAGCCCGCGGTACTTTAAGATAATTTCCAGCTTTAAGTACAAGGCAGGAATGAAGTTCGCAGGGAGCACGTTGCGAATGTGTTCCTCGCTGAAGGTTCGCAGCTCCGCCGCTGCCGCGACAAAATCACGCTCGAGCTTCGTCAGGTACCGCTTAACCTTCATGTACGAGTTTCGCAGCTTTGCGAAGAACTCCTCCTGCAGCTGAATGCGATCGTGAATCAAATCGGCCAGAATCGTGTCCGTCTTCTTCAGCTCTGCAAAGCTGGTCGTCTGGAAGAACAGCGGCGTCAGTGGATCGACGAAGACGGCAGTGCTGGTGCTGTTACTGCGATCTTCTTGGCTGAGGGCCGAGGTCGGCGACTGCCGCAGCAGCGAACCACACGGGTCCGCTGGCATCGTAACCTCTACGCAATTCGACATCTGGGTGATTGGAGCGGACGTTCGACTCGTAGAGAAGTCGGGCTTGCGCCGCGGCGCGCTGCCGCCGCCTCCAGTGGCTGGGGTGATCAACACTGGGCTTGTATCATTCGTGTATCCGCCGTGGATGTAGCGGTTGCGGTACCTAGACTCAAGCTGCTGCCGGATCTTCTCAATCTTCTTCGCGATTGGCTTCAGTTCGAAGTAAGAGACGTAATTGTCTAGGGTGATGTCGGTGTTGTACTCGCTGAGGAGCCGGCGGTGGAAGGCCTGCCCCTGCGACTGATCCTTACAGGTTTTGAGCATCTGTGTTTTAAATGTTAATATTATGTTTTGCGTGTGCCCTTCCGCTTGCTTGAGTGGAAAGAAACGAAAACCGATGCCCTTTAATTAAGAGTTACTGCTTAGCTTATCAGTATATCTACTGTTTCTTGTCGCTGACACCTTAAAACAGTATTCTGGCTTACTACTTCTGACTTTTTGCGGCCAAAGGAAAATCGTTGATGCGCACGCTTACTACTCACTCGGGGCCAATTCGTGTACGCGCTGTCGACGGTAAAGCAGGTGCTGCTTTGTTATTTTGTGAAGTTACAGACGTGTTCGAACAGCAAGAAAAAAAAAAACGAGGAGGCGGTTGAAGTGCCGCGTGGGGAAGGGGAGGGGAGCAGAAAGTCCAGCAAGAGAGTGATACGCGGCTATTCACCAGCCAGCACTTTTTGAATTTTGCTCTTCGCAATGCGGCAGCGGGCTTAGCCACCGTATTTAATAAATAAATTTGTGGTATGGCTTAACTGAGCACTTCACTACCCGGGGGGGGGGGGGGGAGGGGGGGAACCGTTGGTGTTGGTTGCTGTTCCTCAGCAGGTGGAGAGCAGAATAAAAACGATAACACGGTTCGTAAATGACAGCTCAAATGTAGTCCATGAAAAACAGGCAATTCGCGCTTTCACTGTCGAACAAGTGACGCGGCGCGTTTGAGAACGCAGGGACTGCGTCTAAATCCGTCATCTCGATCCCCTCCGTCTGAACCGCACCAGCGTTGCGATAGGTTCTTGTGTAGCGCCGCATTGTGTATTGCTCCCCGGACGTCAGGAAAGGGAAGTAGGGAGGCGAAACACACGTCTGCGCCTGCAACATTGTAGCACCTCCACGGCAGCTGCCACCGTGGTGTTTTTGGCTAGTTCCAAGAAAAAAAGTGCGCCAGTGGGCATCGAGCGCCTGCAGTTGGTCTGTCAGACTCGACAACGACGAAGGCAGCCGATGTTGAACTCTGTCAAGCTCTGTGTGGTCCTTGCTCGCCCAGTCTAGTGGGTCAGACTCAACCACGTTGGTCTTTCTGTTGTGCGTACTTTTCGCAGGGTCAGCTGTGTTAGCATTCTGTGTATCTGGTTCATCACGGTCAGTACACGGCTGGTTAAACTGAAGGCGCAGCAATTCACGCCATAGCCCGGCGTAGGAACATGGCACTGCGGCCATCAAAGGCGCAGACGTGGACGGCGTGGTAAAATCCAGTGCGCTTGTTACGCCGGTGGTACTCGGCTGCTCATGCATCCGCAAGGCGGAAGTAGCCACGACAGCACTCTCGGCGCCTGTTCCCTGTTTTCTGGATGTAACGGCCATTGATGTCTCCTTGTGTGGGGTCAAGCAGCTTTTACTGCTGTTGGTAGATTTTTCATCGTCAATTTCCGTCGTCGCTCGCCGACTTAAGAGTCCGTCGCTTTTTGTTTTTGCACTTGCACCAGCAGCATTGTCTTTCGTACTTCGTCTCGTTGATGACGTCAGGACAGAAATAGAGGGGTGTGGTGGGTGAGATTCTGACAGTAGGAGCGCCGCAGCAAGAGAGGCGCCGTGACGGGCCAGACGTAGCAGCTGAAGACGTCGCAAGCGCTGACGCTCCAGTGCAGACAGCATTGGTTGCACCTTCTTTCGTTGTCGCTCGGATGTCGCGGTAACAGCCATTGTAGCAGGAGCAGCGCGTAATTCACGTTTGATATGAACGCCAACCCCGTTTTCTGCCTCTGACACTCCGCTGCTGCGTTTTGATTCGGGATTGAAAGCCGCGCTGCCCTTTGCGTTTTCCTGCACATTGGATTTCCTATTAGCGTCTGCTTTTGAGGCGTTCGGGGCTTTTGCCGGGAGGTTTTCGGGATTGTTCTGAGGATGGCTTGTGAGTGGCGGCATCGCTGACCAACGCTGCTTGTCCGTGGTGGTTTTTTTTTTTTTGACCATTGACTCGGAGGTACGCAACGTAAGAAGAAAAGGGACGAAAAATGAAAGAGAAAGTGAGTGTACCAACCCATCACTCTCTTATTTTTTTTTTCTGACGCCCTCAGCGTAACGGCAGCCGCGGTAGATGCTCCGTGAACGATAGAGGGCAAACTCGACCAGACGTCAAGTGTCTTGCGCATTCGGGGGGCCTCTGGAGAGGCCACCCCCAGTCTTTTCCCTTTCTTTTTTTTTCATTTTACCGAAGGCGCAACGACTCTTTGCCACTTATTTTCTTCCTTGGTACAAATCGCAGAGAAAACGAACGACGTGCATTACCGATAAATTAAAAAGAACACCGACGTTGGGTTTGAAAGTCGAAGAATATGGCGTATTGATCGTGTAAGCCTAATAGACATACCATTACTCGCATCTGCCTGGCATTTTGCCAGCCTTTGACACTGAGAGTCAGTATGACGAGAGCAAGCAAAACGAGCCGACGCGAACTACGCCAACATCAGCATCACCGTCGCTGCACCGAAGCACATCTGGGCACCGAGTGGCAGATTCTGATCGTCGTGCGCCTCCTCCGCTGCCGGCGAGCCCGTTGACGCAGGAGACTTCGCACCGTGCAACAAAATCCGCACGTCTGGAAACAGCCCTGACCAACCCACGACATCTCTGCTGGTTGTCGTCATTATTACTTCGGTGGGATTCGCAGCACTAGCGTTCTGCCCACGCTCAAAAGCAGGTGAAGGCACTGCGCCGTGCTGTTCAATTGTAGAAGATGACGTCTGACTTTGCGTCCGTAAACGATGAGGACGCAAATAACGGATGTTTGCACAATCTATATCCTCCTCTTTTGTATCCAGCGCGCTGTGTTTGTAATTTCCATTCTTCACGAAGAGGAGTGACGTTGTATTGGGGGGCTCCGCTACTGTTGTTGCTGGCCGAGAAAACGGACGGGTAGCAGCAGCGGCGGCAGCATGCAGCACACGCACCCACGGCAGCATATCTTTTCCATCGGTTGATAACTGCATGTTGTTCGTGTCGCCGGGCAACGGCACAACACCGATGTGCACGGCCAGCGGCGTCAACATGTCTGCGCAATTATCATTCGGCGGCGAAACGCGACGGCTGCGAGTACTCTGATCTGGATAGCCATAGCCGAAACTCGGAGGAATTCTCATTTCCTGATTTGTAAGGTCGGGATGTGACGACGTCTGTAAGCCCGTGGTGCGTTCTTGGGCATCAGGAAGAGGCGCCTCAATTATTAGTGCATCGTTCAAGGCATCCGCAGCCGCCGCAGCGGCAGCCTCAGCGCGCTCTGCTTCAGCCAGCAACAGCTCCGACAACAGCGAAGGCGACGGACTCATGCCTGCTCTTTCTGATCGGGCAGCAGACGGTGACACACACACGTAAAAGTCGCGCTCAGTCGCCTCGTACACAGTGAGCGGTCGCTCCTCTTCTTGCTGTGGGAAAATACCGTTGCTGTTATTTTTGAAGCCGTCGTCGTCGTTGTTGTCTTTTCCTGTGTGTGGAGGTGGAGGTGGCGTGGTGGAAAGCCGAGGGGGAGAGTTGTTCTTGTTTGCGTTGTTATCCGCCTTGTGGCTGCGACGTGGATGGGTGGATGTGTTCGAGAAGCGCTGCAGTGCGTCGGCCTCGTCATTGCTCGAGGATACTGACGCCGTTGAACTTCGCACCGTCGCCTTTTCTGTTTCGCACGGGTGATGTTCAAAGATTGCAGTGGAGGTGCTGTCGTAGATGAGTGGAGTTGTTGTCGTCTGCAATTGTTGTTCCGAGAAGTGCACGGAGGCGGTCTGTGCGCTGACGTATTGACTATTGTTGTTGCTCCTCCTGGTGGCGTTAACGCTGATACTGCGCGTTCGCTTCGTGCCCATTGTAGCACTCGTGTACTTGCGCCGAGGAGCCATTGGTTGTTGGTGCTGTTTGGTGTTTTAGGTGTTCACAAAAAGGCAAATCTTCTGTGTAAAGCCGGTATTTTAGTAGCGTTAAAAGGGCGGAAGCAACCGAGTTAGAGTAGAAGTCTTTGGCTTTAGTTGGGGGGGGGGGGAGGAGCGGAAGGGAGTAGATGAAGCACTAAGCAGTGAGTGTAGCTCCCCTCTCACCAAGATGAAGAGATCAACAACAAACAGTCCTTGTAGTCACTCTATCCAATTTCGCATACCGTTTAAGTTCCGTTGAATTTTACATTTGTTTCAGTTTAGTTGTTCTCCCTCACTGGGATGGCGCAACATCAACAAGGCCGGATAGAAGTAAAGTGCAGTGGATGCGGTTCCTGCGACCTTTTTCATTCATTTCTCCCGCCGACGACTACCAGCACCAATACCACGGCCGCCACGTCCAGCCCTGCCACGGCCACCGGGCATCTGCCCAAACTGTTGCATCGTCTGCATGAAGGCAGCGAGCTGACGTTGAATCAGAAACATCTCCCGCATGTCGTCAGCAGACGGTGGGCTGCCACTCATCATCGTCTGCTGCGCTCTCTCCAGAGTTGCTCGCTGCGTCGGGGTCAACGTCTTCATTGCCATTCCCATCATCGACATCATTTGCGGTGACGGGTTGACGATTGGAATGTGGTTTTCTCCGCTTGCACGGGCCGCAGCAGCGGCGTCGGCTGCAGCCCGGCCGTGCACGGACTCCACGTAGAGGTGTTTAAGGGCCGGAACGGTGGCCGGCAGGGCAGTGACTTTCGATTCTACAAGTAAGCACAGCTGCGTGATGATGCGTTCGGTTTCGGTATCCTTGTAGACACTAACCGCTTTACGCAGCTGTGCCATAATAAAGGCGCCGTCCAGCTTAGTATTCACGTTGTCATCGGACAGCTCCATCCTCTCCAGCTTGTCCTCCAGCGACTTCTCTTCGTCCTCCGCATCCACCTTTTTGCTCTCTTTCGCAGCAGCAGTGTCAGGCGTGCTTGCCTTCGTGTGAGCACCGTTGGTACTAGTATTGTTGTAGAAATGTGTAAAGTAGTCTGCCTGCACCTCCTCATAGCGATCCATAACAGCTTCCGCGTTGTTTGGCACAGGCACGTTGCCCATGGCCGTCCGCACGCGTGCCTGAAACTCCGGTGTCTCCATTGCCGCCATCATCGCTTTGGCGTAGGTGTGAATTTCCTCCCTTGACAGCTGCTGGTGCCCCTCCGCTGCAGCGGCGTTGTTGGCAGGACTAGCGGACATGGTGTTTAAAAACAGAGAAGGGGAAAGCCAATGGAGCACTTGCACAGATATCTATGTTGTAAAGTGAAGATTAAAAGAAAAAGGGAGTCGCGAGGTAAGAAGCACAAAAAAACTGAGCCAAAAAAAAAATGAAAACCTGCGCAGGTACCGCGTTTAACCGCAGAGGAATAATGTGAGGGTAATTTCTGTGTTTGAGGTGTTGCACGCGCAAGTTAAAAGGTGGTACAAAGAGGACAGGCGGTTTGAAAAATAGCATGAGACGAAGAAGTTTTAAGCGTTACCTCACAATTCGTTTTTTGTGTCGCAGCTACAGAAAGGCCTACGCTCTGCCTTTTGGGTCCACAGGTGTCGTCTCGTTCCTCCGCGTTGTTTGCGCGGCACATCTTGACATGCCAGCCTTGGCTGAAAAGCACCGACAGTAACTTTCGCCGACTTGGCCAAATCGGCTGAGCTTCAGCATAAAAAATTAACAACCCTCATTGCGGCGCTCAGCATCAAGTCGCAAAAAGCAGACTCCTTGAATCATCGCAACTTTCTTTTTCCATACTGAGATAAACAGGAATGCATTATAAAAACTCCTGAACACGAGAGACAAACAAAGGCGGCACAGGAAGAAATGTCCGACAAGCGTAAATGACCGGTCTGACATCCTCTCTCCGACAACTTCATCGTTAAATCGCCACCCCATAAAAAGGAGGAGGAAAAACCTCAGCCTTTCACTCGTCAGAAACGCGGCTTTTGCAGAACATTCTTTGATTCGAAGAGCGCGTGCGCGAGTGTGTGTGTGTGTGTGTGCATTGTCACCACTACTCAGTACCCGCCCGTCTGCTCCACCATCGCGTCGATGACGTCGTCGTCCTCCATGCCGAGATCTTCCGGCGTCTTCGACTCATCAATCGGCGCGCCATCAAAGAGAAAGCGCACGCTGCCACGCGAGATGCCCTGCTTCTTGCAGTAAGCATCAATCAACTTCTTCAGTTGAGTGCCGCGTTTAATCTTAAAGAACATTTCCGCACCGTCTGCGTTGACGACTTTTAATGAAATCTGCTGCGCGGAGGCGGCCGCCGCTTCCGCCTTAACAGGAGCAGGGGCTTCATTGCTGTTGTTGGTGTTGCTCCCCTCAGGGTGTTGGTTACTGGCGTCCTGATTCTCCATTGCCGTAAAAAAAAAAAAATGTGCGTGCTTTTGCTGTTGTTTGTGTGTAAGAGTTTGAATTGCTATATGCGAAGAGCTGACTCGTCTCCTCTTTTATTTCATGAACAGGAATCTAACGACAATAATAAAACCAGTTGTGTATCGATTTAATAGGTCGGTGCGTGAACGCCGTAAAGCGGTGAAGCCGTGCTTTCCTCTTGAGAGAAAAAATGGGTGATGGGTGCTCCGTCACCCACGTGCGGAGAGGATGAAGAAAGCAGAGAATGATGTGCGAGCAGGGAAAGAGAGTCATCCGCTGAAGAGACTTACCTAAGAATACAGCGGGTACGTCGATGCGTGACTACTTCGCTCACATCCAGAAAAAAATATATAAGAGACCCTCTTTTAATTAACGGCTTTTGGCAGATATTCCCGCTTCAAAGACTCGACTGCGTTCGACAAGCCCAGCAGACACAACACCATTTGTTGCCGTTTGCTGGCGGCACCATAACAATCATAGTAAGAATAGCTGCGCATTAGCTCAGTAAGAGTCCAGCACCAGCACATCAAAGCCAGGTGCTCCAATGGACCTTATCGTAGATGGCCGAAGCAGCGGGATGTGGCACCTACGTTTTGCCGCACTTACACATATATTATTGTTTTTTTTTTTTGGTTTCTGGTTAATGCAGCTAACCACTTAGGCAACTCCCAATTCAAAGCAAAAGTCAGTTTATATATATACGCCGCCATCGCAGATAACAATGAAAATGGCAACTGCGCCGTTCCTTTTGTTGGTGGCCAACCCCGCTTGTTTGCCGAAGCAAACAACAGCAATGGCCGTGACGGAGGCGTGAAGAAAGACGGCGCATTCTTTCAAAAGGAAGGGCGGCACATCGAGCAACGGAACGAAGGGGGGAGGGAAGGAGGAAGAGAGAGAGCTAAAGTGCGATTCAATGAAGGCTGGAAACAAACAACCAAAATCAACAGTAACGGTGATACGGAGAGTCGGCGGAAAAAAAAAGATTGAATAAATAAATAAAAGCAGCAACGACAGTGGTGTATTACTCAAGCGACAGAACACAAATGAGACACTGCTACCACCAAACACAATTTGTCAGATGCACGTTGTTCCTCGGGAGCTACGCCTCCTCTTCCCTTTTCACAAACGTCGGGCAACGGAGGCTCCGCTGAAGCTTGTTCCTGGAACAAAAAAAAAAAACACAGTGGGTCAGGTGGAACTTTCAGCGCATGATCGCTTTTCTTCTCTCGGGGTTCCCGACCTCACGTTCAATGGATAGATAGAAGCTGCACCCAACGCGAACACACGCGCATACAGCAACCAACAAAGCTATATCAAGCAAGGCAAACGTATAGCAACAGAACGCGCTGAACGCACTACCCACCTTTTCGTGTCATGTATGGCCATGAAAGAAGGAGGCACGGAAATGAATAGGAGAAAAAGACAAAGCAACATCAACAACAGAGCGGGAAAGGAGTTACAATTCAAGTTGAACACTAAATCGAGGAAGCGCTTCCTTCGCCGATGTACTGCGTCTCTGGTGACGCGGAGGGGGAGCGTTCAATGACAATACTACAAGTTACCGTAAATCATTATAATGCGCCATCAATAGAAACTATAACCTGTACAAGGAAATCAAAGTGCGAGGTAAGTTAAGGGGAAGAGGCGTTGCTTGGCAATTGCAGGGGTTAGGGTCGACTGAGGAAAAGAGAGCTCCCAGGAAATACACCGCGGAGGTGCTAACACACAGTCCTCTTCTATCTACAGAGATTGCACCAATAAGGTGGGGTAAGAAAAGGAACTCTTAAAGTGGATGCGCGCAGCTGCCTTTTAAGAGAGTGCAAGGCTGCACCATAATATCTGGAACTCTAGCGTTCCTGACGTACTCTCGCAAAACCACGCCTGCCACTCTCCGGATGTAAGAAAAACGAGCGTCGGTTACACGTGAAGGAGGAAGACAGCTTTGGAGACGGCGCCGCTCGGATTGAAGTAAGAGAGAAGGTGAAAGAGGTGCAACGTTGAGAACAACAGCAAAAGGAAAACAACGAGGAATAGGGGAGGCGGCAAGGGCCGACCTTTACGAGATCACCTTCACAAACATGCGACGACGAGACCAGAGAAACAAGAGCTAGGGACGCTGTTTCACAGTGCCCGTTAAGTTAAATACAAAAAGAGGGAATTGCATTGCATTGTGTAAAGTAGCTTCGGCTGCATGTAAAAGCAGGCTGTTGACACGGTGTGTGTAGCGCACGAGTGCCTCTCTTTCGTGACCCTCTGCCAAAACAATATATATATATATATATATTAGGGGGGAGAGGTAATAATGTCGTTAGCTACAAAGGTAAAGAGTGCTTACTCCCAAGAGAAAGAAAGGGGGTGGAAGAGAGTGAGTCTTGGGCAGACGACCAGATAAACGTTTTGAATTAGAAAGGGTCGTTGTTGGCGCCGTGCCGCAAGACTTTCGTCGACGGCGTCTCCTTATCGCTCTCGGTGCTATTGCCATCATACGACTTCTTCCCGCCGTTGTTGTTGTTGGGTGACCTGTTGCTGGAAAGGTGAGAGTTGTGGTTTGTGTGCGTCTGAGTGTTCTTCTCCGAGCCCGACCTGACTCTCTGCTGCTGCTGCGAGCTGCGGTTTGAGTTTGCCTGCTGCTGCTGCTGCTGCGAGTTCTCCTCCTCGCTGTCGAAGTTCGAGTTGATCTCCTTCTCCTTCTGCGACTCGCCCTCTTCTTTAATCACTGGCTCCGTGACGATGACCTGCGCCGGGCAGCAGCACGCGCAGGTGAACGCGAAAGTGACGACTGCGATCGTCATGGCCATCATTACGAGTACGGCGCGGCAGCCCTGCGTGCAGATCTGGTGTGTGTTCGGCAGCGGTGGCGGCAAAATATACTCGTTACACTGCGTGTAGTTTGGTAGGCACGTGACGAGACCGCAGTTCTCGCGCGAGCTCGCGGCAGCGCACATTTTCAGCCGGCACGAGCGATACGTGTCCGTCACCTTGAACAGCTCTCCGGATGTGCGGCCATGCACGGTAATGTCGGTTATCAAATCAGACTCGCCATTCGTAAGCTCTGCGCGGCTGCTTGTATAGCGGTTCATCGCGGCCGTGTTGATGCACTTCCAGAATTTTGTGAAGCAGTAATTAAAACGGTTGCACGTCGTGTACCCGCTCTCCATCCATCCGCTTTCATTACAGTAGATGCCGCTGGTGGTGATGTCGGTGCTGACCGCAGCCCCGGTGCACACGCAGCGCTCCTTGACACAGTCGGTGTAGGCGGAAACAGTGTCGTACGGGATGTTACCGTACAGGTCTACAATCGGAGGCAGGTAGTAGGTGCAGCTTGTCACAATCGGGTTGGGGTTGATTGTCGAGCACTGCTGGACCGTGATGGGGCCTTTCGCACGGGCAGACGAGAGGCACACGAGCACCACCACCATGGTGACCGCTACACGAGAGAGACCGCGCATCGTTTTTGGTGAATTGCCTCTGTAATATTACTTTACACCAGCAGGGAGGCGGGTTGTGTTAATACGAAGAGGAGTAACTGTAAAAGCAATAGAGGTCGCGCGTGGGAAAAGAAAGATAAAACGTGGAGAGTGAATCCGGCGCTTCCTCGATAAGGTTTATGGATAGAGTTCTCCTTTGGTTGTTTTCTATACCAAACACCGAAAAACGCAGTGTCAGTGTGTTTGTGAAGGAAGAAAGTGGGGGGAGGGGTAGGCAAGTGATGATCAGCAGAATAAATCAGCAGAAGGAAGTTGGAATAATAACAATAATAATACAAATGTAAATAAATTCGTAAATATAAATACATTTATATCTGTATTGTTTCACTTTGAGGTTGTTGACCCATATTGAGCGGTGTGGCTACGATAAGTTCCACGACACAGGCTTATCAGTAGAACTACTGATATGAAACCTCATGTATACTGTCTCCTCCTTTTGTTCTTGATTATACTTGCAGTTGGTACATGGCGTCGATAGATGAACCAAGAGTATCACCGACGAGAGCATTTTTGCACAAGCTGCAAAAGCACCACAGAAGCTTTCAGTAAACCCACATCAATACAGCAAAGGTGCAGTTCATGTTCCATGACAAGGGGACAGGACAACTTTGGTAGCGGAAAACAGGCACAGATGCCACATGGCAGCTTCGGCAAAAGCGCCATTAGATCAAGGCGACTCCGTCCGTTTTCTACAAGCCACTGCTCGGTTGATTGTGGCTATCCCTTACATCTCATCTGTTGATGTCAGCAGAAAAAAGCCAATCAGCGCTGACGCAACGTACTTGATGATCTTCGATTCGTTGAACATAATCGTCAGATAACCCAGACGTGGCACGTAGGCGTAAGTCTTGCCGATGATCATGTCTTCCTCCACCCACTCCCGCCCATTGCGGAATAAAAAGCGGTCGTCGTTCACGTTGTTGTCACCTTTTGTTAAATAGAATTTCTTTCCATCCTCACTGCGTTGGTGAATGCGGTAGACGCGATGTACGATGGGTATGTCCTGCCCAGGTAGCTTGTAGACGATGATGTCGCCCACCGTCACGGGGTACTCGGGTCGGTGGTGCAACAATAAGACATCACCGCGGTAGTAACCCGGCTCCATACTGCCGCTGAGCACGACGACGATGCTGGCCTCGCAGTTTGTGCCGACGGCGACGGCGCGCCAGCCGACGAGCACGATGCTGAGGAAGAGGCCGACGGTGACAATTTGTTGAATTACATCGCGGACGCGCAGCGAGAGGAGCATGTCGATGTGTTCTCGCATGGCGGACGCTAACGGCGAATAGTTCAGGCGGTATATCTTCACGAGTACGTACGCAGAGAGCAGGGGCAGCAAAAGCGTGAAGGAGCAGATAAAGTACGTTAAGATCTGAAAAACTGGGAAGATGACCGCAAAGTGGATTCAAAAACTCATGTCGATTTCAGTTTCGGCCAAGTTTTTTTCTACCCGAAGCACTGTTGACCAATAACAAAAAACCTCGCGAGGTGTTCTCTCTCTCTCGCCCTTACTCCACTTGCAAACGCTCGAATTGCCCATTAGAAATTACTATCATTAACGCTGCGCTGCTTGCTTGGGCTTTCTGGATTCTTTTTTTGTTAATTGAATTACGTTACACGTCAGTTGATTTACCGATCCGACGGAAGAGCTCGTTATACAAACAAAACGTTCACAAAAGCCACGTCACATCAGCACCAGTTACTTAGTGCAAGTAAACTGACAACAGAGTAGCTAACTACTAATCGGCAGCAAAAGAAAATATCCACAAAAAGATAAAACCAGCATGTGCAGTACAAGGTTTGCATGTCAACGACTTAAGCAAACAGTCAGCCGCTTTATTTCAGGAAGCGTACCCACATTTCATCGTGATTACGCCACGTGAAAAATGCTGCGACTTCCGTCCGTCAGCCCCAGCGAGCCTGCCGCCCCACCGTCCTCCTCCTCCATCCGCTGTGCGGCCTGCTTCAGCAGTGACTTGCTCTCCGCGTTGCCGACGCACATGTACGCGAGATCCGCAAAAGTCATTTCTGACCGTGTCGTGCCGGTGATGCGGACACCAGCGTGGTAAGCGATCGGCGGCCGCGTCACCGTTGGCAAAAAATGCTGACTCAGTACTCGCAGGAAGTCGGTGAAGAGGAAATCCATATCACTGCTGAAGGACATGAAGACGTGCACGTAGTGCTGAGCCACCTCGAAAAGACTTGCAGTGGTGGCGGCAAGAACCATGCGTTGCAAGTATGCGGACGCAACAAAGACAGGCACGGCAGCTGCGGATGCAGATATTCCTCGCTTCGACTTGTTATTCGTTTCCGTCTTATAACGCTTGCGCAAGGGGCACGCAACCTTGTCCTCATCGCCTTTCGTGCTGCCCACCTTCTTCTGTGCCTTTTTTGTGCCAGCATTTTCATCCGTGCCACTGCCGTTGTCTTTTGAGTCTGCATCCTTCGTCTCGTTATCAGCACTATCAGTATTGCTGTCGGCATCGTCGTCATCGTTCGCTTCTGCGGCCGTCGCAGCATCCACGTGCGCCGCCATCGCTGCCAAGCCTCTCGCCAACACGTTCAGCACACGCGGTGAATAACGCGCGGCCGCAACGCCACGCATCACACAGGAGAAGAGCGCACACATCACCGGTGGCAGCATCGCCGGACGCGACCAGAGCTGCTGCTGGCGGCTGCGCAGCCACGTCCTGGTGAGCAGCGTGATTACGTGCAGAATTTCCGATTCCTGCAGCTCAAACGTCTGGTTGGCACCTTGCTTACTGGTGGTTGCCGCAGCAGAGGGAATGAAACAAGTAGAAGATGGGCCTTGGGTACTACCTTGAAGAAGTGAGAGCAACAGCAGCCACACGTTGTCCAGCAGCTCTGTAGCTCCTGGGATCAACGGACGCGAAATTTTGTTGTGTTGCTTCGTGAGGGCCACACTACAGTGGGGCCAAAAGGGCGATTCCAACATGTTCTCAGTCGAAGAAACAGAGGCGGCACTATCCGAGACTACCAGTGGGTGCGCAGCGACTGCGGCGCAAAGACGGATACCCAGTGAAGGGAGCGACGGACCATTCCTACTACTTCTACCGTTACTGCTGCGCGTTTTTGTGTGTGTGAGCCACACCAAAAGCTTCTGCACGTGAGGCAGCGTCCGCCACGCTGGCAAGCGTGGCCGCACGCGAAACAGTTGATGGAGCAACTCCGCTGCTGCCGCCACTGCGTTCATCGAAGCTTCCATGTGTGCCGATTCGTCATTGGACTCGGGAATTACGCGAAGGAGAACGTTGTTCAAGTGGTCAAAAAGAAGTGGCGGAGCAGCGTCAGCAGGCAGCACGTCTAACACAAAGGAGCACCCACGAAGGGTAACTGCTTCCTCTTCTGTTGAGAGAGTCGTAACGCGTGCCGCCAACGATGCTCTCACCTGGCTGTGAATCTGCAGTACGTCTTCTGTTTTGGTTGCCGACGTAATGACGGATACGGTAAAGAGCTTCCACAGTAGCCACCACGCACAGATGGTGCTCTCACTTGCTTCGTTGCCCGTTGTCGGATTCGTGCTCGCACAAAAGAAGGTTGAAAGCTGGTCACGAAGTTTAAGTGCGTGTTCGTTGTGCTCCTTTGCGGCATCGTCCTCACTTGCCGAGTGACTGTGCACCGGTGAGCCCGACAGCAACTCTCGCAGAAACTCTGTAACACTTCCCACCGTGACGCCGAGCGCAGCTGCTAGTCCACCGTCTTTTTCTTTCTTTACTTCCGCCACCGCTGTGGTTGTTGGTTCGGCTCTTTCATGTTTCGTGCTTTCAGAGCCGTTACCGCCACCGTGACGGGCACGTTTCCCAGCTCCACCAGCGCTGTAGTTACTAAATCCGCTCTTCGACGTTTGATGCTGCGTGTGCTGCGCACTCGCCAGCAGTCGTGCAAAGAGCAGACGAAAGACGTCGCACTTACTGATCTCTGCCGTGGTGTTCGACCCTGCTGTGGTATGTGCTTTTACTTTCTTCTCGTCTATCATCACAGAGCTTGCACAGTGGCAAAATACGCACGTCCAATAGTGCTGCACTGCATCCAAAGCACCACTGTGTTGTGTGTCTTCGTTCGTTGCCGCCGCATCTTTTGTTTTTTGAGATCCGATGTGCACGAACAGATAATGATCGTCCGCCGCGTCAAAAGACTCCAGGAATGCCATCAGCGCAGCAGCGTCGTGCTCATCGACGACGGTCAGCGTTCGCTTGTGAAAAGCCTGTGCGACGTTATGGAGATACGTGACCGCTTGTGTGTTGCGCAGTGCTTCGTAGCTGCCATTGGTCATGCGTGAACGCCACGCTACCCGCGCAGTGGCGAGGCTGACTTGATAAAGGAACCCCAGCGTGCGCATGCACAGACCTGGGATCGCGGAGGTAATGCCGGAGGTGGTGGCAGCTTCAGCAAGGTCAATTAGCGAAAAGATATGCTTCACAAAGTTGGGTTGGAATAGAAGACTGCACAGGTCACGCAGCTCGTCTTCGAAGGAAAGGCCTTTGAGAACGGAGAGTTCCTCGTTGTAGGAATCGTTCTGCGTTGTCACAGCCGTCAACGCTGGTGGAGCCGCAAGGTCGCTCAGGGTGTTCGCCGGCACCCTAATGGACTTGACGTACGCCACGGACATGCCGCTGCGTGAAAGCGTCTGTGTTGCAGCTAGTTCGGGCATTAAGGACTCCTGTAACGATGCAAGGAACGCCTTCCGCATCACCTCTGGTGCGCGCGCTTCGCTGCGCACGACGCACAACACGAGTTCCAGCAGTTTCTCCGACAACTGACTGAAGAGAAGAGCACCAGCGGAGATGGCATTGGCTGACTTTGTATTTGGAGAGGTTTGGTCATTACTGCTGATTGTTCTACTGACCTTGCGCCACACACGCGTCAAGTGCGTGATGGCCCGCACGGTATGCAGCAACACGGACGGCCAGTACGGGTTGTGGCCAACCACCGCGTACGCACCCACCAACGCCGTTAGCAACGCCATCCACCGAAGAGCGGAAGCTGAAGCAGTGGAGTGGAGAGTGAAAGACGAAAAAGCGGTCGGGACAACGTTGTCGCACAGCTCTTCCATGGAGAGAGTCACGTAGACGTCGACAAGGGCACGCAGTGCGGTGCCGGGGATGCAGCTCAGGCAGCACGACAGCCAGGGCGTGTCCAGGAGCAGCAAGGGCGCCGCTGAGTCCACACGTTCGGAAACCGCTGAGACGGCGGAAGATGAAATGGCGGAGGAAGCGAACGTTGATGACCGTAGCAACAGCGCCATCATCGCCACCCGTGCGTGTTTTTCCTTACCGAGGGTGACCACGCTGACCCAGTCCTCGCTGTTCAGTTGATTCGCCAACAGCAGAGAAAGGTAGTCGAGTTCGTGAAACTCCACTCGACGGGACCCACTGCCAACGATTTCTTTACTGCAGTCATCATCATCGCTACCAGTGCTGCCCTTGATGCATTGCCAGATGTACGCAACCATGTCGTGCAGCTGTTGCGCTGGTCCTGCGGTGGTGCCGAGCGCGGCCGTCACCGCACGTGCTAATGAGAGACGTTGAAGCACTAGCGATGGCAGCAGCATCAGCGTAGGCTCCATTTCGTCATTATTCTTTTCATCATTGCTCCCCACCTTCAACAAAGGCTGAAGCTCCGCGATCGACAGCGTACCGATCAGCTGTCCGATATCCGTGCTCAACTGCCAAAGGGTCTTGTCGAGCACGACGAGGTACTCCTGCACCTGTTGAGTGCCCAGGTCTTGTAGACACAGCGCGGTGACGGCGCGGCACTGACGAATCGTGCATGCATGCTGCACGACAGCCCAGCGTGTGATGCGCGGCTGCAGCTTAAAAATTGCGCTCGTGTCGTGAACAAACTCAACACATTTCATGAAGGACGAGGTAAGCAGCAGCTCGAGCTGTGTTGTCTGCTCCAGCACGGCGCTGGCCGACACTGAAGTTGGTGCGACACCCTCCAACACGGCCTCCATCACTTCCAACGTCAGCAGCGTGCGGTGCATCGTTGCTGCCGCCGCTGCAGCTGTTGACGGTGCTTGACTGCTTCCATAACCATCATCCGTGTTTTCACTCGCGTGCTTGTGCTCGATTACTCCAACGTTCTCTTCAAGTTCCGCAGCGATGTTCGTGAGGTGTAGCAGCAGGCTCTCCGGATCGAGGGACATGCCGGCTGCGTCAGTCAGCGCGCTACGCACGCGAGGCAGACGAAAAACGCACCGCAGCGCTTTTAAGTTTTCCAGCTCCTCTGCATCTGATGCACGTGGTGCGCTGTCGTGTTGCTTCCTTGCTGTTGCTTCTGCGTCACCGCGGCCTAGCAAGGCGTCCACCAGGTGCGGTAACTCGTTGCTGCTGCCCAGTCGACGCGTAATGTCTTGCAGAAAAGAAATCAGCAGTTTCGAACACGGTGACGACGGCATCGATTTCTGTTCCTCCGTTTGTTTCGTACTTGCGATATTGACGGAGTCGGAGGAGGAAGAAGCAGCGGTGCGCGCGGCCAAGCGAAGGATGGTAGTTAGGTTCATATCTACCACCTGCGGTGCCACTGTCTCATACGCCGTTAGACAAGTCGATAACGCCGCCTCAACGTGTCGACGCGTCGCCGCATCGTCGTTGGCGAGTAAATTTGCACGGCCCACCGCGGTGGACGCAAGGGCAGTGGCGATGGTAGAGCAATTTTCCTCTGTGCGGACCCCACCAACACGTCTGATAGCATCACCGTTTTCCTGGTCCTTTTCTTCGTTCAGTTTACCCTTCCGGTAGTCCTCCTCACTCTTCTCAGCGCTATCATCGCTGCCGCTGCTCTCCGCGGCTGATCGCCGCTTTGGGGTGTCTTGCTGATTAGTTTCCTGCGTCTGCGCACTCAGGCTCACGTCTAGCAGTGGCGCCACCGCCTTCGCAAAGAGCAGACCAAGACACTCGTAGCCCATGCCCTTGTTGTAGCGAATATCTTGTGCAAGGTTAAAGAGCGGCTGCGGTAACCCTGCTGCAGAATTTATGATGGCTTTCGTCGCTGCGAGTCTCTTCGTGCGCTTGCCCAACGACGACAACGATGTGCTGTTGAGGGACTCCTCCACAAAGGCGAACATACGCGCAACACAATTCCACGAAATGCTGCGCAGGCCGTAAGCGTCTAACAGCTTCACCGGGTACGTTTCCATAAATTGGTGCAGACCCAGCGTAAGCTGTTCCAGCAGAATCAACGGCAGGTTCGTGTTCCCGTCTTCGGACTCGTGCAGCTGCCGCTCGCCAGCGTCGAGTAGACCACAGTCGTCGTTTGCGTTTCCATCCCCGCCACTCCGTACCGTGCCGCCTGCCACCGATCTAGCAGCGGTAGAGGGCCGCAGCACCGAGAGAAATGATACGTACGACGCAGCTGAGTGCTTTGAAAAGGTCGAAAGGAGCGACACGCGTGAAGCGAGCGAAGTCAGACTGCCGCCAACGCTGTCACGGCTGGCGCGGCTTGCTGTTTGAAACGACATCAGTGAGGCCGTGTCCGCATCACTCGACCTTGAGGAAGCCGACGACGAGCGCGTTCCACTCGTCGCATTGCCGCCGTCGTCTCTCTCGCTCGTGTTGCTGCTGCTGCGGCTTTCCTTTTTGGACTTCGACATCTTTTCGAGCCCGCGGCGTGCACGGGACTGCTGCAGCAGCACGAGTCGCCGCTGCTCCTGCGCAAATGAAGCCCACGACCCGTCCTGGCAAAAGCTTTCGAAAAAGAACGGCGCACTCACGCACCACTGCGCCAAAATCAGCGCCGCGCGTGCACGTGTGACAGCATCGGCATTACCGCCGCTGCTGTGGACAGTACTCATCCAAGTGTTACTCTGGTTATTTTGTGTGCTCTCAGACGCAGATTCTGTGCCGAGAAGCGACTCTACCAGGCCAGGGTCCACCGGCGGGGTCGTCGTAAAGGTGTACAGTCCATACTCGCTCGCCTGGCGTATGTTGTGTTGCATCAGCCGCATTTCATCCTCGCGGAAGTACACGACATAGCGGGTGGCACGATTGCAGGCCGTAGACGACAGCAACTGACTCAACCAGTGCTGGACTTCCGCGCTGGCGCAGCGAAGAACATCAGGGAAATTGCGGTGACACACGTTGACAGCGGCAAAGGCACCGTGCAGCATGCTGATACGCTGAAAGAGCGAAAAGACAGAGAAGAGGTTTGCGGCAGATACAAAGCTGCTTCCTGTGGCGGCAGAATGTGTGCAGACGTCGACGTACCGGCGGAGAAGGTCAAGCAACGGCTCTTGGATTTGCTGCCGCTGCTGCTGCGCCGATGCCGCTGCCACAGGACTAATTGCTTCGGACTTGCTCTTCGATGCCGGTATGGGGATCGACGATTTGCTGCTGTTGTTGTTCTTCTGCTGTTGCTTGTGCTTGTTTGAAACCTGCTTGAGCAACGCTGCACACGGCTTTGTATTGTACAGGTCTGCCACCGGGTAGTTCGCTTGCACTCGACGCAGCATCTGCGCGACGGACGCCGTCAGCACTGAACCTTGTGCAAGCATCTGTTCACGAAAGAATACGCTGCTTTTCTGCTTCTTTGGATCGCTGCTGCTGGCGCTTTCGGTGGAATCAGGGTGGCTAGCGGCGAGGAGCAGCATGAGATCGAGTACATTTGTTAAGAGGTGCGCCACAGCCTTTGTGAAGTCATACGATGAGGCATTGCTACGTAGTGCGGGGCCGCTGCTGATGCCCAGCCCCATGTCCTTCAGCATCGTCAGGAGTTCCAGGGCCGCCACATACAAATCCGGAAACAATCTAGAAGAAGGCTCATGTTCCTGATGCTCAGCATCACTGTTGTTCTTTTCCACCACTGTCACCTCAAGCACGTGCTGAGTGATGAAAGCTACAGCGAAGCTCATGGCGTACACAAGCGCATCAGTAAAGCGAGCAGGCGCCTCCACGGCAGTGCCCTCGTTTAGCACGAGCGTCGAAACGTCACGTGCGTCATCGTTGCCGCTCCGACTGCGATGGCCGCGAACAGCTTGCACAGCTTCTTTCCACGTTTCCAACAGTGTCAGCGCGTACACGTTGGTGCGCTTGGCGTCTTTGATGGAGGTGGTAACAAAGTCTTCGGTGCTGTGCCGTTTGAGGCCGAGGTAGCCGTACCGCTCGAGCTTCTGGATTGCAGCACACGAAATCATGCTGAATGTTCCCTATCCACGAGCCTCTTTTTTACAGTGTTTAAAAGTAGATTAACGAAGGGCTTTTCACCGGATTAACGCGCAGATTAAAGAGCAGTTGCGGGGTTCCTATGCGGCGTGTGTCAAAGGCTTCAATACGCGAAGCGATGATGCCACTTTTGAAAGCAAGGCTCTGATTCTGAGAACGGGCCTGTGTTAGCCACTATTTGCTGTCCGTTACGTTTGCAGCTGGTTCAAAAGAAAGCTTTGGGGTTCGAGACGACACAGAAGTAACAACGTGGACGTTCAACCACAAAAAGGAGAATTAATGTGCGCAGAGGGGAACGAGGTAAGCGCCTTAAAAAGTCGCCGCGCGGTCAGAGAGGTGATGCGATTGGCTCGCCAAACGATGCATCATGCCATCGAACGGAAGGTGGTGACAGACACACCAACTGCGACGCGTTCAGGTGGTTGCTCATCAGACGATACTTCAACAACGTGTCAGACGTGAGACAAGGGGGTGGCAGAAGCACAGTCGTCGCCGCGTAAATTCGAACACAACTGCAGCTTTCACTCACTCATTAACTCTACAATCACGATTTTATGAGAAGGCTGCAATTACGTATTTCAACGGTTTTTATGACAATGTTCAGCACCTCTAGAAATCACTCAGATCGACAAACTTTTACCGTATACCTGACGGCAGCTCACGCAGTAGGTTAAACTGGCGTCTGCACTTAGACACGCACACACACATACACACACACACAGCGATGAGGTGAAATTGGCGACTAAGCGAGTAAATTATGTTCTAACGCACACCGCCACTCATTATAAGAGTGAGAAAGGAGAGACGGCGACTGCGTGTCCGAAGACGAGACGCCGTCTCGACAAGACTGTAGCAACAAGACTGCCCGACCCAAGAACAACAAACCGCGAAAGACAAAGAAACCAAAAGTACAACAGGTAGGTGAAGTAGTGGCGCCTGGATGCACAAGTAAAAAACACGTGGTACAGGTTAAGCTCAAATAAACAATGGGCGTACCACATAGAACGCTGTAACTAAGCACACGCGCAGTAACAATATAGTAGAAGACGCGCATTTTGTGCTGTGCAACGACCCCCCCCCTTTAGGATACATGATTCATGGAGTGCTAGCAGGTAGCATTCCCGCTCGCTGCTTCTTTAGTTTTCGTAAACCGGGGTGTCCGCAACGGCGCGTTGGCGTGCCATAGCAGAAGCCGCAGTCGCAGCATTGTACGGCAACACACCCGCCTCCCCTGGCATCTGCAAAACACCCCCGTTGCGGTCACCAGCACTCAACACACCACCCCCACCGTTCACAGCAGCGGCATTCTTCGTACCAGTAACAGCAGCACGCGACAGCGTATTCTGTGTCATGCGCCGCTCCAGGTAGTGATCCACACTCTTCTTCAGCCGCTGCTCCGTCGTCTTGGTAAACGGTACCGCCAAGTTGTTCGACTGCACCGCCAGTGACGCACCCTGCCGTTCCGCCTCGGCCCGCATCGCACGGTCCAGCAACGTGCGGCCAATCTCGCGGCACTGATCACTGCTGAGGATGGCAGGTTTGCCACCACGGCCACGGCAATACAGGGTGAGCTGCTCCATAATGCTGCGCTTTGCATTCGAGCGCCAGTCCGCCGATGTCGTCGCCGCTGCAGCTGCGCCACTGTTATTGTGGTTGTTATCGTGGCGGTGACGACGCGAGGCCCCCTTGTCCACCTCCTTCGCCTCGCCTTTATTGTCGTTGTCATTGTTGCCGCTGCGCTCACTGCAAACGGACCCAACGGAGGTGGCTCGAGAGGAGACTACCGACGCGCCCTCCGACGCTGAGGAGAGCCCACCGCTTACACTGCTGCCCCAACCACGCTGCTGGCGGTGCGCACGACGCGGCCGCGGCTCGCTGTCGAAAATGTACGGGTACGAGCTCGGGGCAGCACTATGGACGGAGTAAGAAGTTTGCGACATGCCGTCATCCGTGTCCACAGAAACTTCCGTGAGACCCGCTCCATTCACCCCACCATTGAGGTTGTTCAACCCAGGTGTGGTGGAGGCAGGCGCCATGCTGGCCGTGAGATCGTCCACCGAGGCCAGCACACTTTGCGAAATTCCCGTGCCGGCGAAGTCGGCATTCAGCGTGACCGTCTCCACCGTCACCGGCGCCTCCGTGTCGCAGCGCAGAGAGTGAAACTGAAAAAAGGCTTCGCGGCGCTGCATGATACCGCTCATGGCGGCCAGCCGTTGCTGCTGCTGCGTCAGCGTAGGCGACGGGCCTGCAAAGGTAAGCGAGGTTGCACCGCCAAGTGCCGTATTACCTGAAAAGCTGCTCGAATCGATAAACGACGCCCCGTCACGGGCCGTCACCGCGAGCCGGTCATAGCGCTTCTCCGCATGCTCCTTCATCCGGCGCAGCATCGTCGAGTGCGCCTGGCTGATGTACGATGTCGGCAGCACTTTCTGCGCCTCGGCCCCTACGTTGGCCAGCACCATCATGTCCCGCGCACGGCGCCACTTTTCCAATGGCTTTGGCACTGCGTAGAAGCCCGTCTTACTCAACCCACGAAGGTTTGACTTCAACTCCTCGTGCTGGCGACGCTGCTGAATGTAGCGCCGCATCAACTCCGGCCCATCCTCGCGCGGCGCCGCGTCAACGCTGCGGAGGTGGTCGATGAGGGTCACCACTGTGATGTCTTGAAAGGTCCGGGTGCGGCGCTGCACGGCACGGTGTGCGCGCTCCGCCGCGGCGCGGTCGAAGGCAGCCGCCCGTATAGGCATCTGCTTCCGCACCAATCGCTTCACCGTCTCCGCGACGCTTAGCGGCGCGTCCAGTTTTGTAATTGCCTCGTACAACGCGTCGATTTCGTGATTCGCCGTAGCAGACAATGAAGCGTTATGTTGGTGCTGCCTTGAGGTAAGCGCGGCTTCGAGAAACGCTTTTTGTGCCGCTTTCTGGCGCAGCTCCTCGTCGATAGCGCGGACCACCTCGCCCTTCTGCATCGTGAGCAGCAGGCCCTCGTTGGCCACCTCCTGGGAGAGCTGCTCGTACTCGTAGTGAATCTCCATCAAGTACGGATGTACGTAGGGGCAGGAACCGGATAGGTCTTGGATGTCGTGCGTCGCGCTCGTCGCGTTCAGAGCGGCCAATGCCTGGCCCATGCGGTTGTGGTTCTTGTTGTTACTGGCGAGCAGAGTACGTTGCTGCTGCCGCTTCTGCCGACGCTGCTGGCCAGGACCGGTGTTGCCCTCCTCGTTTTCTTCGTCACCGCTTTCCTCGTCGCTGTACTCGTCGGGGAACAGGTTTTCCTCCAGCAACGCCCACGAGCCCTCCGCAGCGGGCTTCCGCTTGCTCCTTGTTCGAGTGCTGCTTTCGTGACCATCGCCCTCGACCTCCTCCTCCTCGTCTCGCTTCTCCGCCTTCACTTTCCCACGACTCTTGTTGCTGCTAATGTTGTACTTCTTCTCAATAGCCATCGCCGCCAGCAGCGCGCTACGATCGTCTGCGATGTCATCCTCGCTGTCGTATTGGTGGTAGCGGTTGCCCGTTGTCTGCGAAAGCGTAGGCGCAGAGGTGACGTCTTCGCGTTCGCGCTTCAACGCCGCTTTCGCAGCCCTCTTCGCTTCCTTCTCCTTGCGCTTCGCCTCTTTGCGCAGCTTCTTTTCTTCGCGACGGCGGCGACGCACCTCAGCGTCCTCGCTCGCACCACCAGCACCGTCAACTTCGTCGTTTTCGTCTTGATCTGCAAGCAAGTGCAGATCATTTTCGTCCTCCGTAGCGGTACGCTGGTGGCGATAGTGGAGTTGCTCACCGTTGGTGTCATCTGCAAGTGTATCGTTGCCGCCACCGCCATTGTCATTGCCGCTCTGGAAACCCTCGAGAATTTGCTGCGCCATCGCCACACCCGATGCGGCAGCTGGGTTGGACATCTTGGCGGTGTCGTGTGGGTCGTAGTCGCTTACGCTCGAATCCGGCACTACGACATTGCTATCGAGTCCAAGCAGGTAGACGACGGTGTGACCGGGTGGCAGCTCCGTATCTACCAGCTCCTCTGCAGGAAAGACGAGGGCGGGTTGGTAGGCACTTTCATAAAGCACCCACCGCAGCTTTGATGTGTCAGACATGATGTCGTACACTTAGTCTCCCACACCCCTCCTTTGCACTTCAAAGAACAAAAGAGAGCGAGTCTCTCGTAATGAAATTACATACACCGAGGGCACAATGGCACCGACAAGAGGAAAGGAGCGCTTTCCCCGCACTTCTTGCTGATTCAGTTGTTGGTGTGGTTTACTGAGGAGGTTATCTCAGTTTACACAAGGGTGGTTAAATAGAAACACGAGGGCCCCAAGACAGACCACACACGTAAAAGAGCCCTTAGTGCTTACGCGCAGTGATGATCTCCGTGATATGTATATATATATATATATATATATATATATATATACCTATGCTGTCCCTACCGCAGCTTTTATGCCAAGTCAAGAAAGGCCTACAAACAAACAAAAGAGAGAGAACTGTGCTCGAAGCTACAAGCACACACACGCGCGTGAACGTCACCTCGGATTGCAATTCTGATCGTTGTGGATTGGCGTGTGTGAGAAACAAAAGGTTTGGTGCGCGCGAACCGATGAAATGGTGACTCAGAAAGAGGTTTTTCAAAGGAAGTGACAGCGTAAGGTTGTCAGTTAGGCTCTGCTGACCTATTTAGCAATGTTATGCTGAGAAGATTGATTGTGGTGTTCAGCACACACACAGCGTTTTATCTCTTTTATAAAATCGAGCACTTCCTTTGACTGCTTCTCTTCACATGAGCGAAACGCGGGGGCACCTGATACTCAGAAGTAGCGCCCAGTGCAACGCACTGTAACAGAACAAGCGTGTTGCAGTATCCCCGTAGCTCTTTTATAGTAGCATGTACTCCCTTCGACTTCCTTCATTTTTTTTTTGAATAGTTAATCGCCTCTACCACGGTTCAGCACTGCCCAATACATTAATACACGTCTTTCACTGCCGCCAACGCAGCACCCATCACCTGACCCTCCAACAAACTGAATCACACACAGACAACCTTGCTTATTTTAGCACAATAAGGTCATACTGCTCTCGGCCTCAGCGCGCACATCAGCAAACAAGTCAGCTGAATTTGACGGAGCAGTGTGAAATACCGAAAAGGCCTACCTGCGGCGTCGACCACCACCACCACGGCGGCGCGGTGAGCGACCCCTGCGATGACCCCGCCGGCGATAACCGCCCCTATGACCGTCGTCGTAATCGTCATCGTCGCTGTACGCGTCGTCGTACTCGCTGTCATTCTCGTCGCGTCTGCGGCGGCGCGTCGGGCGGCTTCGACTGCCGCTGCTGCCACGGCGCTCTGCTCTACTCCCGTTGGCATTATTCCCCCCTCTGTCCGATCGGTGGCGTGTGCTTGATCCAGAGGAGCTGGGCTGCACACCGGCTGTGTTGCGCTCCCGCTCGCGCCCTGCCACCGCAGCACTGCTGCTACTATTGTTGTCTTTCTTACCACCGTCGTCGTTTTCGGTTGCCGCCGCAAGAGTGGCCGCGTTGTCCGCCAGCGCCTTTTCCACATCCGCATAATGAATCGGGATGATTTTGATCACCGCTGCATCGATGGCCGGGTGGCGCGTGCGCTGGTCCGCCATCCACTTCTCCACCTCCGTCTTCTCGACCTGCGCCTCGCGTGCGATGACGTCATAGTTCACCTTGCGCTGCCGCACGAAGTTCTGAGGAGAGATGAAGTAGTGCTTTCGCGTGGACGGATGGATAAATAGCGGCGGCTGACTCGGTCCGTGATGCGGACCTGAAAAACCGTACTGCCCACGTGCGGAGTTGAAGTACACGGACCAATTGTGGTAGAGCGCGGGGTAGGGGGCGCCGACAGCCGGGTAGGAACTTGGAATGATCTTGCGTAGCTGTTCTTGCTGTTCCTCTTGGGTCAGCGGTTGTTGCTGCTGCCGAGAAGGAGCTGCGTGTACATCGCGACCGCGTTTCGCCCCAGCACCAGAAGCGACAACAGGCGTCAAACTCCCACTGTTGCTGTGAGGATTGTGCGCACGGTAGCGAATTCCCAGCAGCTCCAACGTCGCCACATCCAAGAACACGTTGCGGCGACGCTGATCCGCCAGCCACGCGTCCACATCAAGTTGCGTTAGCTCAGCAGGTGGCGGCAGACCAGATGCAATGGCCTCGTCGCGGTGAAGAGCGTTTGCCCTTTCACACACCTGCGTGGCCGTCACGTCATCCGACGTACCCGTCTCCTGTAGAAACGCTTGAGGCGTCGCAAGGTATTCTTTGCCATCAACCGGATGTTTGTACGTTGGGGCGACAGGTGTAGATCCTGTTCCTGCTGTTGCGGACGTTGGGACGGATGCTGCTGAAGGGCTTTCCTCCACGCCATCTGTTGGATTCGCATCGGCTGTCGTGCCCCTGACCTCGTTGCTGGTGCTCGGCACCTCTGTGAAGTAGTATCGCCCGAAGCTACGACTTAGGCCGCTTGTCCAGCCGCCAGGGAGCGTGTTCGCGAAAGGTGTGCCGGAAGTTGGGTATGTTCGCATCATCTCCGTCCACTCCAAACGCCACTGCTGCGCTGCAGTGCTGACTGTACGACCTTTCGGTGCAAGTACACCAGTGCTGTTGTTGTTCGTGTTGGTCGTGTTCATCCACTGCGCAGCCGCCGAGGCCCATACAGGTTGCTCTGGCCGGGCCCAGCTTTCGCTGCTGTTCGGAGCGCCGTCGCTGCTGTTATTATTGTTTGGCAGCTGCTGTGACACTCGGTTCCAACGAGGATTCGCAATACCAATGTTGTTGTTCATGTTGCGACGTGAAGGTGGTTGGTAGTAAAAGATACTCGGTATTTTCACCGCCTCAGCGTTGCGCCGCTGTTGCTGGTTCGTTGTCACGTACCAGTCTCTGTAGGTCGTCCCATGCAGCGTCGCCGCCGCTGGTGGCTCCGCGGAACTCAGCTTCGCTAGTACGCTCTCAAAGCGCGTAATAGGTCCGCTGATGTTCAGATACGCTTCACGGAGCGCCGCGTAGGCTTCTGTAGTCTGGAGCGACTTCAACGCGTTCTCCAGCAGCTGCCGTGCTTCGCTCTCTCCCACAACAGCAGCGGCGTTGTTGACACCGCTACGATCGTCCTTCCGCTCCTGCGTTTGTTGAAGTTCGATCAGCTGTAAGAACGTACCACAGAACGCGGCCGCCTCCCGACTCAGTGCCGGTGCCGTTTGCGAGTGCGTCAACACGGCTAAGCAGTAGTAAAAGCGATCGCGCGTCACGCACACACGCGATGTAGACGCACCACATTCACTGTCATTGTTACCATTCGAAGAAATGTCAGGGAGTGAGAGAGCTTGCCTAGCCAGCGTTGCGCCGTCGCACACGTCTGCGCCGAGGTACAGCCGCAATAGAGATCGGTACAGCGCTCCGTCCAGCCCCCACAGCTGTCGCAGCATCACGACTTCAGAAGGTGCGTTCTCCTTGCTTGAAGTCGACGTGGCAGGCGCAAGCATACTTACAAAGACGTTGCTGTAGCCGTGGGCCGTGCTGCAGCTGTAACAGGCATCGCGCTGATCAGGTGACAGGCCAGCCAACACCACATCCATTGTGTTGCCCAACAGCGACACGAGCTGCTTCACTACACTGGCATCCACAGCAGCTGTTGAAAAAGACTTTGCATTTCTATCTGTCGTGTTGCAAGATGAGGTTATGTTTACAGAGGACGCATCCCCGCCGCTCGTTGCCTTCATGTCCACGTAGTCCTTCAACCACCGCAGCAGCGGACACCAGTGACTCAGCATTGCACGGACAAGCGGCGCATTGGCGCGTTGGTCGCGACGCAGCACCGTCGTCAGCACCACACGAACGACCTGCTCCTCAAGCAGGTACGCCGGTGCGTAGGGCAGGAAGCGGCGTGCAAAGGCGCGTGGGTAATGGAAAGCGAGCAGCATGGCCAAGTCCAAGCCTGCTGGCATGCGCAGTAGGTACGGAATCAGAGCCGGCAGCTGATACTCTACAACTTCCTCCTCTTCTTCGGCGCTTTCTTCGTTCTGCCCGATGCTCACTTCCGCCTTTTGCTCGGCATCTTTATCCGCTGAGATTGCCCCTTCTTTCCTGGCTTCGGTGGCGAAATCTCTGTTGCCGCCCGCTACAGCAGCAGCAGCAACAGTGTCCGCCACTTGCCCATCCGCACGCTGTGGTAGCCAAGCAGCGGACCAAACTTCGCTCTCGGTATTACCCGTGGCGCCAATAAGCAGCGCTCGTGCGACGCGTGCTCGAAACGGCGCGACGTCGTTTGCGTGTGCAACCGTCGTCGTCGTCGTCTTGTGCAGCAGTCGCCCGATGAAGCTCACGTTGCGGTGGATAAACTGAAAAAGTTCTTCCATCTCTGTGGTCGGGGGAGGGAGCTCTTTCGCTGCCCATTCGACAGGAATGCGTCTCAACACGCAGCTGTCCGTGTCATCCCGCTCGAATGTATCGAAGTCGTCGAGAGCGGCCTCACCGTCGAGCGCAAGCGGCACTGCGGACGCAGCAGTCGCAGCAGCCCACGAAGCTGGGAACGCAGCCTGCACGCGCTCCTCCAGATCTTCGGTGATCTGTGCTGCTGCGACGACGTGGGGAGGGGGTGGCATGTATATCGTCGACTGATGTTGTTGTTGTGCCCAGTAGCCGTCGTAAAAAACATTTCCACCGAACTGTGACACGTAGCTTTCCTGATTCCAGCTCTGTGAATAACAGTAATTCTCCGAGCTACCGTCGGTGTAACCGTACGCGCCATCGACGTTCACGTAACCTTCGCCGCCCTGCGCCATTGTCATCGGCATTGAGTCTTGCAAGCCCCACCCTCCCTGCTGTCGTGATGCGTAGCCACTGCTGTTGTTGTTATTCTCGTTCATCTCCCCATTCCCACCATTGTAGAACGGCGCGTCTAAAGAAGGGTCGTAGTCACCCAATACGCCACCACCGTTGTTGCCACTGCTCGCGTTGTCGTCGTTGGTGCAGCTGTTGTGCTCCGCATCCGCGCCACTCTCCGCGGGAGCTCGGTTCGGTGACAAGTGGCTGGAGCTTCCCTGCCGTTGTTCTTGTTGCTGTGGCTGTGGTAGCGATGCACTGTAAAAACTTTCCCAGTTTTCGTGTCCGTCGCTTGGGCCCCTCCAGTTATGGGCAGCCGTGCTGCCACCACTACGCAGGTTTGGTTGTTGTGGGAGTGGTGGTGCGACCTCCTCCATGGACCACGAAAGCAACCCCTCTTTCTCGTAGGGAGTGGATGAGGAGGGTGCTGCGTGCTGCTGCTGCTGCTGCTGCTGAAGGCCACCTGCAGTGGCATTGCTGTTTCCACATACTGCATGACCCCTCAACGCATCCGTTGTTGTGTTTGCCAGCGTAAACAGCGCCTGGAGCTGCTTGCCGTCAGGAGCTGTAATGTTATCATCATCATCTTCGTCCTCCACCAGCTGTGGATACAAGGACGCTTGTGGCGCGTTCGCCGGCACTATCTCTGCAAACGGCGTCGGCCCACCAGGGCTTGGGTAACCGCCGTACACATTTGAGCTTTCGTTCAGAGGAGGAGGCGGATAGTACGGCTGCTGCAGCGGTGGCGGCGGTGGAGGTGCATTGTACAGATCCGATCCACCAGGGTACAGTGGGTAGCCGCCGTCGTAAAACCCATCAGTGCCACCACCGTCCCGGTGGCGACTGCTGTCCATGGAAACGTATTGTTGCTGCTGCATCTGTGGCGGAGGTGGCGGCGGTAGCGGCTGTTGTTGTTGCTGGCGAGGGTCCATCCAACCATAATTACCGCCCATACCGAACGGCGGAGCATCCATCGGAGGCGGCGGAGGTGGTGGCGGTGGTGGTGGTGGGGGCAAGACACTGTCCGCAGCATTACCACGCCGGCCACGTGCTGCTACGTCGTTTTTCTTTGCCGGTTCCGCAACTGCGTTGTACTGCTTCAGCAGGGCGTCGATGTCCGTCACACCTTCTTCGTCGTCCGCCAACGCGCTCGTTGCTGCCGTAACAGTGGTGTTTTTGTGGTTATTCACCGCGTTGCCAGGAGCCGATGTGTTTCTGTAAAAAGACGCGTCATCTGCGTAAGCATCCATATCTTGTTTTCCTGCTTTGCCGGAGATCAGGTTGGCGAGTGCAGACGACGTGGTCTTGTTTGCTTGATGCTTCGCCAATCCGCTGAAAATATCAATCTCGTCTGCAGCAGCGTTCACCCACGCAGGCGGCGGCCCTTCACCGCTCGCGAGCGCCTCCTCATCCAAACCGCTGTCGTCATCATCGCCATTCACACCAGTCCGACCCGCGCCGTCCGCCACGCCGCCCTCGCGCTCCTCAAAACCCTTCCGCATCAACTCCGCCTTAATTTTCTCCTCCAACTCACGCTTCTGCACAAAGTAGGGAATGCCTTTCTTCAGAAACTCATGCGGACAGTTTGCTTGCGTGACGAGGACACCGTAGCGCCGGAACAAATCTGCTTGAAACTTGTAGGAGCAGAAGTAGTTCCAGAGAAACGCGTACACCGTCTCCGGCCGCTTCACCGGAACGTAATACACACCTGGCTCGTAGCCTTCGATCACGTTGATGTCGACCGTCTTCGTTTGCCGCATCGGCTCCAACAGATACGCAACATCCTCTGCAGAGATGCCCTTCCCGTCATGCAGTGTGCGTCGGTAGTCTACAACCTGGAACGTGGCGTTTGGCGGATGCTCGAATATTATCATTCCGTAGTGCGCGCGGAGCCCTGCCGCCTGCAGCTCCGTCAGCAAGCGCCCCGCAAGCCGCGAGTCCTTGCCAAGTGTCACCACCATCTGTGACAGCTCCGTCCCACGCTTCACGAAGCGCAGCGCGGTAATTGCGCTCGATGCATTCTGATACTGCAAAAGGTCAAAGAAGTACTGCACCATCTGCGCGGCGTACTCAGACGGCGTGGTGTTCTCCGGCAACATTCCTTCTAGGTTTATTACGACGGTGGAGGACGGACGAATCGGTTCGCGGTCCTGAATGCGCTCGCGTCGCTGTGGGTAGAGGCGCAGCTCAGCGACGTTCGCTGGGAGGTCAAAGCGAATCTCGCGCCAGTGCTTTGGCGGCACAAACTGCACTAAACCCACCATTTTTCGGTAGTAGGCAAATACTGTTTTGACATCAGCGTCGTCGGGCGGCACCGGGATGTCGTCATACATTTTTTGTTGCTGCATGCGGCGGCTGTGGACCTCAGCGCGATTCGTATTCCCGTGGTAATCCGTGAAGAGCTGCCCATCCTCCCCCACCTCCTCTTCCCCTTCCTCCTGAGGTTCACCGCCTTCGTATGTCGCAGTTCCTGTTGATTTTGCTGTTGTAATGGGTGCGTTCGGGTGGTCCGGATAGGCAGTTATCTCTGCGGCAGTGGGATCGTCCTGATCCGGAGCGGTGCAGTTGCCATAGTCGCCGAGATCGTACGCCTTGTCTTCACCTTCTGGGAGAAGATGGTACTCCTGTTGCTGCTGTTGTTGCTGCTGTGCGTCGTAGACACCTTCTGTCTGCATCGGAACAGAGGGGGAGTAGCTTTGCTGTTGTTGCTGTTCGGTAGAGTGCCGATAGGCTGATTGGCTGTCGTTTACTGGGGTCATCAGCTCTTCAGAGGAAGCGCCGTTCGCATTTGTGTGGACGTCGCCTGACGTATCAGCCCTCGCCACGAGGTCGCACGCGGTGGTTGGGTCCTCTCGCTTTTGGAAGCTGGACATTTTGAAGACTGATTGTTGTTTACGCGTCACTCGAACTGCCTAGTGCAACGGTTATCGTCACGTTCCTTTAAATTAAACCTGTAACTTTCGCTTTCTTCTCGTATTTAGAGTTAGCCGACAGCTCTTGTACGTACGTCCGTGACGGCTCCAGTGAAAGTCGCTCGCCAGTAAAAGCTAGTCAAAATTAGTTGTCAAGCTACTTTGTAACAAGTGTTTGAGAAAACGATGGGTTCAGTGTTGCTAATACAACTGAGCACGAGAAAACAGCACGACGAGAGAGCCATTGCGATCGTGAAGTGAACGTGAACACAGATATGGGATTTGTCATACCGATGGTGAGAAAGGGTTGCGTTGTCGAAAGCCTAGGTGACGCTCCGAAAGCACAACGTAAGTGGCAACCGATTACCTACCGATGGATGCTCCGATGTGCAGCGTTTCAAAACGAAATACGGCATCGCTCTCTTGTCTGAATAACAAAAAAAACACATGCGAGCTCTTGAGCGCTTGGGAAAAGCCTGCGGCACTTGGTAACTGGAGAGTCTTCTTCTCACCTCAGTTTAATTCTTCGAAGTATCTTTCAAGGTGTTTAAGTCTACACGAAAAGAAGAAGGCTAGCGTTGAAGAGACAACAAACAACAACCAGACAGGAGAAGATAAACGCCGCTGCTCTACTGCTTACGAAAATCTAAAAACACAAGGAGGATAGCAATCGTAATTAACTGCTCTTCTCTTCGTTCGTTTTGGCTCCTCGACGACGAGTTGCGCGTGGCGAGTGAAGTTGTCTGTGTGCTTGAACTATACCGTGTAAGACCTTCACAACACAGAAAGACGCACTTTACGAAGCCTTAAAGAGCTAATACCAACGGAACCTATTTCTATGCCGGGAAAATGAGAATTTCATCAGCTGCTCGCCGCCGCAAAACTCAGCACCACCGATCGTAAACGTTGGTGCTTTACAGCAGCGCATGAGTCCTTCAAGAGGACAGAAATATATATATATATATATATATATATATATATGCACAAGAAATAATGAGAGCAACAAAGGGAGAAACGAGGTAAATGACACTTACTCAATTGGTAAAGGTACACACGCCCCTTCGAGAGCGCTTGCAAGTGTTATGCAAGGCAGAACGCACAACAAACAGCAAAGGAAACCAAAGGGAGAGCAGTATATATATATATATATATATATAAAGGGTCACCACCATCAACGATAGCAACCACCAAATTCAGTCTAACATATGGCCGCCTCTTCTCTCAGAGGGCTATCAGGCGCGCGCCGGTGGCCAGAGGAGAGAAGTGCGAGCACAGCGTCCACGCCAATGCTTCTGACCTGGAGATAAACGACGACCCGTCCTCCAGCACGTGCACCGCGCCGCAGACCGGGTCGCTCGTCAGCGCAGAAATGATTTGCCGGCCTTCACTCGTCAGCGCCGGAAGGGTGCTGCCCACCGAAGAGCAGTCCACCTCTTTCGAGTGTGGCGAATACGTGCCGAGCGCGCCCTGAGCCGTGCTCAGCAGCGCGTTGAGCGACGTGCTGTTAGCGCCAGCTGCGAGCTCGCCCGCTTTCCCAAACGCGTAGTTCAGCAGCTTCGGGAAGCGGTACACCTTTACTGCCATGAGGGTCGCCACGAGGAAGGTTAGGGCAAGGAAGTGCTTGTTCTCGGGTGACATGGAGGGAGCAGTGACGGACGTGGAAGGTGAAGAGCTTCCAGGCTTTGTCGGCGTCTCCAACGGAACCGACACGTATGCCGACACATTGTACGCCTGCCGTAGGTAGAAGGGTGCATTGGCGCCATCGGCGTCCTGCAGCGATACACTCAACAGACTCTCCATGAAACCGGATAGGCTCTGTAAAATCGTGCTCTCCGTCACCGGGCCTGACGACGGGTCCGCGGCCAGGACCATAGCCGCAAGTTGGTTCTGCGACGCCAACCCATCACTCGCGTGCCGCTGCTGGATCGCTTTTGCATCGAGCGGCAGCTGCAACTTGTTGCACTCCGCACGCACCTGCTCGTAAAAAGTCTTCAGTCGCTCGCTGACGCCGTGGAAGGTGGAGAGATTGCCGGAGGTCAGCGACTGCGCGGGCACCTTGCCGGCCAGCTGCTTCGCTTGCGCCGTCTGGAATAGCGCGAGCACCGTCGCAAGGCTGTCGTAAGGGTTGGACTGTCGTGTTGCGCACAGCAGTGCCGTTTCCCATTTGTGCTGACGAATACTCTGTAGCATGGACAGACGGTAGGCGGTGTCGATGCTGGCCTGTTCGCGTAATGGAACGGTGTGGACGAGCAGGTGGCCCAGCACGACGTCACCGCAGTGCTGCAGTGTACGCACCGCCTCATCGTTTCGTCCGTAGGCCAGCAGCACTGCGGAAAAAAGTTGCGGGTTTGCATAACGTTTCAGCACGGCAGCACGCTGCCGCTGCAGCTGCTGCGTAACAGCGCTCACTCCATTCTGGTCAATTGTCGTGCGATGCGGCGTCTCGCTTGACTGCTGCTGCTGTGCTTGTTGCTGTTGTTGAAGAAGTACGTCCTCGCTTTCCTGCGGACAGGTTTGGCAGACCACTGTCGCCGCATCGTAGTTACTCTGCGACAGCCGTGTGAGCAGCTGTGCTGCCTTGTGGCTCTGCTCCCCAATGATGTAGTATGTGACGGCTCGCGCGTCGCCGGCAGCCTCCATCGCCTCTGCTGCTTTCTGGCAGACGCTTCGCCAGAACGTACGAGAGACGGCCGGCGCCGCGGCAATCGCGCAGTCCCACTCTTCTGCCTCCACAAGCGTGTTGCAGTACGCCTCCAGCTGACCCACTTTTAACAGCTCCACTGCTGCTTCGAGCAGACGTTGTTTTTTGTAAATGGGACCGGCGGAGCTTACTGTCTTGCCGTGCGCGCGGTCCGCAATGTAGGTCGCACGCGCCCGCGCCACATCCGTCAACGTTAGCGCCGGAATTACCAGCCCCACATTTGACGGTTTGCCTTCGTTCATCAGGCTCGTATATTGCGCCGGATCCACCGTGTAGACGGCCATTTGCGCCACCTCCGCCGCCCCGTTTGGAAACTCGAAGAAGTTCACCAGAGCCCGCAGCCGCTCTGCCGGTTTGGTTGCGCAGTCGTTCAGCTCCTTCACCAGCCGCTGCACCGCAACGCCGGCAACCTGTGAAACGGTCACGTTCGCGGTGGCGACGCCCATCAGCGAGGACGGGTCTGCCACCACGCAGCTCTCCAGCGTGCCGAGGGCAGCGTCTAGGTACACCTGCCGCAGCAGCGCGACGTTCCACGCCACGAGGGTGCTGTCCCGTGCCGCGGACAGAAACACCAGTGGGCGGTCTGGGTGGCTCGTCAGCGACACCACATCCGAGTTGTGGCCGCGCACCGTCGTAATGGCAACACCGTTGCGGATGTCCCACAATCGAATCGACGCGTCCGCCGACCCACTGAGGGCAAGATACGGGGCGAGACTGCACCACGCCACACTGCGCACCCGATCGCTGTGTCCTTTTAACGCACGGGACGAAACAGAGATGGTGTGGGCATCGCTGGACGACATGTCCCACACCCGCAGCGTGTTATCGTAGCTACCAGAAAGTAAGTAGGTCGGTGCGGTGGGATTGTAAGCGACGTCGCAGACAGCATCGGTGTGGCCCGCCAGCGTCAGCGCCGGACGCTCGCTGCTGCTGCTGAGGTTGTAGACGTAGATGCGCTTGTCGTGGCAGGCAACAGCAACCATTTTACTCTTTGTCGGCTCAATGTCAACACCATAGAAGGCACCACGTGTAGCAGTGAAACGTCGCACCACTTTTCCGTCTTTGGACGAAAGAATCGCCAGTCCTGAGCGCGAGGTCGCAGCGATGAAACTCGAGTCCCCGGCAGCCCAGCAGACACGGTAGACAAGATCAGAGAAAACAGGGGTGCGCCATGACTCGCGGTAGGTGGAGGTCGAGTACATCACCACCTCCCCACTCCCAAGCGACGCTGTAATATGTTTCCCGTTCGGCGACCAGTCAATGGAGTGTACCATGACAGGGCCTGCCTGAATTGCGTATTGCTGCGTCAGTGTGCGCAGGTTCCACACGCGAATCGTGCCATCCACGCCGCTTGTCGCAACCTGGTCGCGGTCATGCTTCGACACCTTACAGCTCAGCATCGCGTCCGTATGCCCCGTGACGACGTCGCAGTCCAGGCGCCGCTGGGCGACGTCGTACACCTTTACTGCGCCGTTTGTCAAACCGACCACCACGCGGTTCTGATCAATGCAGGCCACGCTGCGAATGCCAATGGTCTGCACCTCCGTCTCTCCGCCACTGCTGCTGTTTCCAACCAATACGTCTGTCACGCTGTCGCCTGCTATCTGACGGGGGAGTGGCGGCATCACCATCACACTCACCGCCCCGACGGAGGACTTACTTGTGACACTCCACTTGCGCAGCACAGCACTGTCGGTGCTGGCAGTGTAAAACGCACCCGCCTCATTGGGAATCCACGCGATGGAGCTGACACGCTTCTCCGGAAGTTTTGCTAAGTCGAAGGTCTGTATCATGCTCTGCCCATTCACATCGCACAGCGCCAACGCGCCATCCTGTGAGCCCACCGCGAGGTACTGAGCCGACGTTGGGTCAAAGGCAATGGCAGTCACGGGCAGCGGACTCACATCCAACGTCGCGTTCTTTTCCTTCTCCTTCTCCTTCGGTGGAAAGGGGCACAGCGAGGCAGTCACCCGCAGCCCCGTGCTTGCGTTTAAATTCAGCAAACACAGCGTCCCGTCTAACGTACCGCATGCAACGGTGTCTGGCCGCGCCACCGCCGCCGTCACACATTCCACAGTCTCTGCAGCAGCAGCAGCAGAATCGTTGTTGGTTGCCGCGGAGGCTACGTTGCTCTGTGAAAGCGGGGACAGGGGCGCTTGCACGTTTGATCGCTGATGCGAGGACGGGATCACTGTGCTGTGCGGCTCCGCCCGCTCAACACTCGTGTTAAGCGAAATGAGCCGACCAGTGTTCGTGCCACATAAAATGTGGTGTCGACCGGCAAGACACATTGTCGATGGGTTGCCGTCGCGCTTGAAGGCGCTGGCGAGTGAAGCCAAACCAACTTTCTTTACTGTGAGCGACTCGGCATCCTTCAGTCGCCACATCAGCACTTGCTTGTTCTGTGGCGTGAGACACGCCATGTACTCCTCGTTGTACGCAAAAGCGGTGATTGACGCGTTGACGCCATGGCCAAATAGGTTTGCCAGAGGGTAGTCCGCCACACTGATTGTCTCCACAGCTTGTTGTTGCAGCTGCGCCGGGTCACTGCTCACGCTAATGGGGATGGTGACGTTGGCAGTGCTAACACGGTAAAGGGAAACGGACTGGACGGAGGCAAAGGCGAACGAATCAGATTTGGCGCTGACGCACTGCCGGCACTGCGCTGTGCAGCCGGGTGAGACGTACGCTATAGGGTTCAAAGCCATCGTTCTGGGGAAAAAAGGAAAGTTAGCAACAACAGGCGGGTGAGTGAGTGTTTGTGTGAGGGGATTTCCTACGAGAAAGACGCCGCGACTGTGCTCTATGAATTCAGAAAACTACACCGATTCCAGATATATATATATATATTTGTATGTATGCTATCACGTTATCATTACCCTGACACTAATCAAAAGACAATAGACACAGGGATGTAATCGTACACAAATCTTTATTCAGCGCGTATGTGAAACTGGGGTGTACCCGCGACCTCTCCTCGTTTTCGTGGACACCTTATCGTTGACCGTCTTACGTAAATTGGAGGGGAAAAGCAAAGGTTTGAACTCTAAACAAAGGCCGACAAAGAACAGCTCGAGTACCGAAGATCGCACTCCAAATTTGTTGGTAAGGGGATTAGGTGCACCACAAGTTGCTCTCTCTGGTAGCTTAGCCTGTTTTGCGTACAGAGGCAAACCTTGCCTGTGAAGACGTAGATCTAGCTCAGGCACTTTCTAGAGGCAAGTTAATCCAATTAAAACACTTTGAAACACGAACAACTGGATCGTGTTGAAGTCAAATTATGTGTTAGGGTTCGAATCACAGAAGTGATAGAGGAGGACAGAACGTAGGCGAGGGGGAGGGGAATAGCCAATTGGAGATGTTTAGCATGAACACGCTTGAGGTGCGAAAGCGCAGGTTACACGACTCGTGCGTGGTTCTAAAGTGGTGAACATGTGCTTGTAGATTGTGTAGCGGATGAAGTCGCAACTTGAAATTGTCTTTGCTCATCCGACGGTTCCCTCATTTCGCCATTTTTTTCTTTTTCTAGTGTCGTTGTCGTTGTCGCTGCGTTGAATGCAGAGAAAACACGTGTACGCACTTCATAACGGAACTGTGATTCCTAAGTCAGTATGTCTGACGTCATGATCAGAAGCAAACTTGTACAACAGCAGCGCCGGAAAAGTAGTAAAAGAAAGAACAACGGAAGGAACAATTGAAAAACAGATTTACAAATTACCTTGGACTTTTCCGCTGTCACTGCTGTCGCCTTCTCCTGTAATCGCGTACAAACGTTCGAGTTCCACGGTGGCCCCCATGCACCACTGCACATCAGCCAGCAGCTTCTTCATGCCGAGCGTCCAGATCGCATCTGTTACATTGCCGTGGCGAACAGAAAAACCGTCTACGGTGTCGTTTTGGATTCTGTACGGTGGATGTAGTGGAAACTGCGATACAGACGGTGTTGCTGCCTTCACAGTAGCAGGGGCAGTGGCGGTACAATCGCTGCCGCACACCGCCTTTGCGTTTGTGCTTTTGTCCGATCCGTTGCTCGTAACGTCGTGGGGGGTGCGTGGAGTCGACGAGACTTCTTCGGAAATGTCCGACACCGCCGCAGCTGTGCTAACGCCTCGCGGGCCTTCATTAAGCACACCGAGGAAACGCGGGAATGACACTGGCGTAGTTGTATAGCCGCAGGAAACACTAGTGGCAGCTGTTTTTCTTATGCGTTCTGTTGTCGACGTCGTTGCGATGATGTTGCGGCTGGCGTGTAATGCCTCCTCCGCCCTTTCCTCTTTCTCCTCCTCGCGTGGGTGCCGCCGCATCATGCTCTCTCGTAGCCGCCAGCACCGCAGGCTCTCGTGCAGCGCATCACACAGCTCTCGTACACACGACGCGACGGCTACGCAGGCCGTGCCAAAAGTCCGCCAGGCGAACAAGCGATCTGTAATGTAAAAATCCACTTCGTAGTCTACCGTGTAGGAGGACCGCAAGGAGGGCCACGCAGAAGCCGCCGTCGGTGTCATTGTATTCGCAGTAACAGCGGTGGCAGCAGCAGGTGTAATCGACCCGGTACTCACAGACGGATTGGTGAAGAGACCAAAGAAACTGAATGGAATCATCGGCGTAGCGGTTGGATTCGTCAACGCAACGGCGGAAGTAGCAGAGGACGGACAGGCCCCGCAGCGAGAGACACGCTTCAGCAGCGCCACGGTGCTGCGGTCCCCGGCTGGACGGAGAAGAGCGGTCTGAAAGGAAAAACCATTGACCTGCGCCAGGTAGCCGACGAGTAACAAGAGGTAGCCGCAGGCCGCGTTCACCTCTGCTACTGACACGCGCACATTTGATGTGTTCTTCGCACCGGTAATGCTGCTGCCGTTCGAGCTATTGCCTTCCAAAGCGTCTGTTGACCCCCCGACGTCGGTAAAGTGTTCTAGGTCATCCACGCGGGTCCCTATCGTGTTGCCACTCAGCAGTAGTTGTGTGTACTGCACCTGCCGCCGCAAAAACCCTTCCAGGTGCACTGCCTCCTCCGCCGTTGGTGAACACGATGTGGCCACGGATTGTAATACGTTTCCACTCACTACCGTGTTGTGCACCAGGCTGTCTAACCTGTTGCTGGAGAAGTGATTTCGTTGCGCAGGACTAGTTGTGTGCGTGGCGGAAACAGCGTTCGTTGTTACACCTCCTGTTGTACCACTACCTGTGTATGGCGGCACCAAGCCAAGCCGCAAACCTGCAATTGTACCTATCGGCCCCGACACGTCTACCGGGAAGCACAACGCATCAATCGACGTTGCGCAAAGAAAGGCGTGTCGAGTGAAGAGGTCGTGCGATGAATGCCGCCGCTCTGCCGCCTCGTCGCGCTGCGTAAATGCTGCCTGCACCTCGCTGATGTTATGTGCTGCAGCCAGCGCAGCCCAGCAGTCATTTGTGCGAATCCCTCCCATTGTTGGCGTCGGAAAAGAAGGTGTGTTGCTCATTTTATGAGTCTCCGTTGAAGCATCAGACATGCAGTCACCTGACGACGCGTGTGACGAGCGTACGCTTCTTATCCCTATCCTCGTGGTAGTGGTTGTAGTGCTGAGTGCATCCAATACATCCTGCAACTCGCGCTTTTGCGCATCGAGTGCGGCCTGCTGCGCTTGCACTTCCTGCAGTGCTTCGCAAAGCTCGTTCAGCTCTGCATAGCGTTCCTGAAGCGCCGTTTCGTTCTCTACGGAGCTTTCAAACGCATTCGGTTTATCCTCCGCACCTCTATTTGAAACTAACGGGGTGGCAGTGTTGTGGATGTTGTTGGCAGATAAGCGTTTTTCAGTTCGTACAGCATCAGCGCTCCGCCACTGCAGTTGCTGGTGAGGAGCCGACAGTTTTGTCATTGTGTTTAGCCACTCAGTCTCGAGAGCGCCAAACGTGTTCGCTGCCACAGCGTCCAATGAGAGCGCCGGTGATATACTTGGCTGCTCGGTTTTCTTCTGTATGCACCACGGCCACGCATTGTCGTGAAGAGAAGAAACACGCACAGAAGTTGTTGCTTTTGTCGGCACCTCGCAGATCAGCGTCCAGAGCCGGCTATTCTCCCCCGAGCAACTGCTCTGGAGAGCGGCATCAAGACCGTCCACACCCTCAAGTGCGTTCTTCGTGAGCTGCTGCAAAGGTACCAAACATGCCTCCGACCAGCACTCCAAACAGAGCGGCAGTGCGTGCAGCGTGGAGGCGGAGTGGACAAGCAGACGCATCCACCGGCGGCATACTTCATCAAAGGGCAACGATGCCCCTTCTGCAGCAGTACGGATGTTGCTACTGTTGATGCCGGTGTTCTTCATCACTGTGTTCTTTTCCACGACCGGACAAATTGCCACAGGTTCTTCGAAACTGCATGCTTCAGAACTCATGACAGTATTTGGAGTTTCGTTATGCCAGTGGCTGTCTGCTTTTTGATTTCGTTGGTTGGTGATGACATCACCTTCGGATGACGTCCTGAAAAGTGTCCTGAGAGCGGCTAAGTCAGGTGATCTGCCGCCAGTTCTACTGCTCTTAGTAGTGCTGCTGCTATCTCCTCGGTGTGCTTCAGCAACGTCCCATTGCTCTGTGTTATGCTGCTCATTTGTTTCAGCAGCGTTGTCACCTCGCCTGCTGTTTTTCAAGCTTGAGAACCCATCGGAAGAATTGCTGATACGCACTCCAATGTTTGTGAGCTGCAAAAGGTCCAAGACTGCTAACGGAATTGACTCCCATCGTTTATAATCATCAATACACGTAGACGCTGTAGATAAACAACTGTGCTGCTGCCTGTGGTGATTAACGCTGCTTCGCTGGGCCAGGCACACGCTGCCCGCTGAGTGCGCTGTTGAGAAACGGAGAGCGGAGGAGTCACCCAGTGAATGTGCGGCGTCACAAAAGGTGTGTGGATTCGCGAAGGCATACAGGGAGCTGCACGGTGCTGATTGCGCATTTCGATCAAAAGTCCGCTGAGTCTCTGTCAATAGATTTTTCAGCTGTGTGTCAGTCAAACCCTCACCTGGTGTAAATGTGTCAGTCAACAGTGCATCCAGCAGCAGACGTCCACCAACAGACGTCTGAACCCCACAGTCGGCATCGTTTCGCGAGACACCACCACATCTCTGCTCACTTTGCGGTTCCAGCGGTCGGTACCGTTGTCCCGTGCCTGAGGTCTTGAAGGAAGCCACAACCGCTGCTTGTAGAAAAGGGGCGACTTTAGAGGTGGAAGATGACGTCACCTCAACAGCGGCCGTCACCCTCCGCTCCAATCCACTGTGGGGAGCTAAAATTGGGTTGTCAGACCTGCCTCTTCTCACACTATCTTGACGCTTAAAAAACAAATTAGCACATGAGCTGCAATGCTCTTCTGGTTGCACCACAAGGCTGCGCCGACAGCGACAACAGGTGAAGCGTAATGCACCAGTGTGAGTGGTTGTGTTCCTAGAAGCTGCAACAGTAGTTGCAACCGACGCCGTGGCAACATGAGGGGACGAAACCGCAGCGGTAGCGGGGGAAAAAGCCGCGTTGTTCGTATCGCGTGTGAACAGCAACCCTGTCGTTGCCGCTGGCTCACTGACTTGAGAACCGAGTGATGTGGAGGTTGCAGCATTAGGAATAACAACAGGAGGCATTCTCGTATTTGCCTCAATAACTGGGTTTTGATAGGGGGGTGGGATACCTGGAGGTGCTGTAGACATGACAGGCGGCGTCACCCCCGCCGTTGTTGTCGCGGGCGGTGGAGAGGAGGAAGCGCCGTGCATCGTGGTCGCGCTCGAGGGGGGGACGACAAAGACCGAGTCGTTTGTTGTATTAGTCGCAGAACTACGGTGGTGCTTTACACTTGGATGTGGAGGAGCCTGTGGTGTTGGTACGCAGGTGCAACAACGTGCACAGTTGGTGAGGGTCGTTGCTGTGGAACGCAGTCGAATGCGTGATGCAGGTCGCGATAAAGAGGCGGTTTCCAGGGAGTTATGTTTGGCGCCGCCGTCAGAGTCCATCGTGGGCTCTAGGTCGAAACAGAGCTGTGTGAGGTCGGCATGAAGTGCCTTTGGTAGTACAAACGAAAGAAAGAAAGATTGCTGCGCAGAAGAACGAACACAGCAAAGCGGAAGAGGGAGGAAAGTACGAAAGACAGGCAATACACAATCCCAAGTGGCAGGCCCGTGCTTTAAGCGCACGAAGCAGAAAAGCTTGCCGCGTCTTGGCCAGAGCTCACCCCCTTTGCAAACACTTTGTTGAACCCACGTTTGGTCCTCCTTTTCGCAGAGGTGAAGAGTGGCGTTGAATTTCGTCGCTTCGCAGCCCCATTCTCCCTCCTTTGTAGTCGTATTTGCATTGCGCACTGTTTCCTTAACGCTTTAGGTGGGCCGTTTGGTGAAGTACATCGGACCACTGACCAAACCCACGGGACTCCCCTCTCTGTTCGCCTCCGCCGTTCGATGCGGCGCGGCGGCGCCGCGTGACGCCGACAGCAGCGACGACAAAGAGGACGTTGATGCCGATGAGGACGAAAATGATACCAACGGCACAGAGGCGGAGGGGCGCTCCGCCGGCTGTGGCTGCGTCACCGACCGCTCTGAAACGTCGCTGGAGTTTATACAGTGTGCCAGATGCGACTCTGCAGACGGTGCTGTAACAGAACGTGATACGTTGCTGAGAGCTGCGGATGACAAAGGATCTGACCGAATCGTCGACAGTGTTGAGGCTCGGTTCGACGGAGCCCACACTTTTGCAAGTGCCACAGGATGCTTCTCTTCAAAACCTGCCTGTCGTTATTGTGCCAGGGCCTTTGTGCCGTTCAAATATTGCTGCTGGCGCTGCTGCAACGGCATCTCGGACTGTCGTGCGTTAGATACGCTGAACGATGATGACGCCGAAACAGCTAACGACTGCAACAGCTGCTGATGCTGTCGCGACTCTTCCACCAGCAACGTAGGCCGCGTAGAGAGCGATATTCTTGTAGAATTAGCCGGTGACGTGTGCCGATGCTGTGAAAGAGGCTCAGGGGCGCTTGTATTTCCATAAATATCCACCGATCGCTTGTTGTGTGTCTTGTGGTGCTTAGTTTGACTTGGCGAAATAACAACACGGTAGGTCATCTCTGGTGAGGTCGAAGTCGCCAATTCCGACCCGCCTTGTGGATAGCTGTTTTTGCTACTGTTACTTTCGGGATGCTTGACTTCTTCTGTGGCTACTGACTCTTGCAGCGACTGCCGCTTTTGTTGTTGTTCCTGTATTACCTTCGGAACAAAGAGTTCCAGGCCACTGGTTTTAGGGGCGTCGACTGCAGCCTCGTCGCAACACAAAGATATTCGAGAGCTGTTGACGTCGTGACATTGGGTACACTGCGCTGGTGGTCTGTGCGGACTTGCATGCAACAAGTGTGTAAGCTCCTCTATAGTGGGGATGTTGTGTCGCTGTTTATAGCGCAACGCCGCCGTTCCTGTCTTCCCATCCTCGTCACTACTGTTTGGACCGCGCAGAAGCCGACGGTAGTACTCCTTATCGTCACTGCCACGATTGCCTTCGGTGAGACACTGTGGAGAAGGCGCTTCTCTTTTACTGTCACCAGGCTGTACTGGAGTACATGCCCCCACGTCCTTTTCAAAAACGGAGGTGGACTCGGAGGTTGCAGCAGTCCCAGTGTGTTGCACGAGCACAGTTCCACTAGCTGACGGCGTGCCCCTTGCCGTAACGCCGTCCCGCTGAAACTTTAGAGTGGATGGCTGAGCATCTGATGTAGTGTTCGCCAGTTCCATGTTTAAAACGTACACCTCCCTCTTCAGACTCTCTTCCTCAGCCATCCATTGCAGCTGCTGTTGACGCAAGTCGGCAAGATGCTTTTCTGCTTCACGGCGCATCTGGCGCTCCTGCAGCAGCGACGCGTGCGACTGCACTAGTTTCTCTTGTAACGACATCAACTCCTCCTGCTGTGGTGCGCAACGAGCGGCCTGTGCTGTCAGGGCGTCCAACTCCACCAGGCGCGTTTCGTCTAGTTGCGCTTGTGTCTCAACAGCAGAGACAAGCCGCTGGTTTTGCGCCACAAGCTTTTGAACAACGGATTGAACCTCCTGAAGCTGGCACCTCTGGAGAGAGTGTAATGACAGCAACTGCAGTAGCGGCTTTCCGAACTGCGGCGGGATGAGAGAGAAGACGCTTTGCAAATACTCTGCGCCTACGCATTTCTGCTTTCGCAGTTGAGTGAGAGCTGCACGACGAAGCTGCGACTGTTGCGCAGCCTGTGCAAGGTATGCGTCTAGCCTTTCTGATGCGGAGACTGCTGCGAGTGCAAAGTGAGTGCATGGCGCTTCCATGTCCAGCTGCGTAACGGACAGCAGGTGCTCTAACAGCGCAGTCTGCGTTGCTTCAGCTGTACGAAAACCGCTGCCACTGCGTGGATGCATTCTCTCTGTTTGGTCAACGTTGTTCTTGTTAATGTAACAGTCGTCTTCGTTAGCATCTTCGAACTGGACTTTCCTCTCTGAGACGCTTCTACCCGGATTATCAGCTGCTGTTGCCATTGCTACTGGAAGCAAAGGAAGGATTGGAGTAACAAGTTCGTGTGTCTTCGGCAGCTGTACATCAGGCAGAACAGCCTTCACGCAGCAAGCACTAGTAAGATCCGATGACGGGCGCATTAACGCTGACACACCCCACAAAGCAAACACGCTGCCTAGAGGTTGATAGCTTCGTGCGGGTGCTGACGACGAGAAAGGTGAAGATGTCTTCAAAGTATCCAAACCACCTCGTCGGTTTTGAGAGAGTCGTCGAAGGCGATGAACAGCGATAATTGTCAGCGCAACAACGCGCAGCCGTGCAGCAATCAACAAATGCGATGTAAAGGGAAGTACCGTAAATGGGAGCATTGAAAGGTGGGATGGAACAACCTTGGTCAAGGTCGTTGACATCTCCGCACCTGCGGTGTTATCCTTCACATCTGTTTGACGACCAACGGCAGCAAGAGCGCATTCGAAAGCCTCCACAAGACAATCTGACTCGCCGCGTAACGCATGCAACGCTTTACACTGAAGACGAAGCTGACGCACAGTGAGCATCGTACGCGCCAAAGCACTTACAGAGGTCGTTAACAACGCCCTCAGCCCAGTTTCCACGTGCTGTGCGTTACGTAAGCGGCCTTCCAGGTCCTCGATGTGCACGTTCAAGTCAAGCTGTTGACGCTGAGTCTGTTCACGTGCTGCCACAGCATCCTGCTCCGCCTCGCGCAGCTGCCGAACAGCTTTTTTGAGAGAATCGCTTTCCTCATTTGCATTGCTGAGCACGCTTTCTGTGTGGTGTAACCTCTCTTCGGTGAGTTGTATGCGCCGCAGCAACGTCTCGCGCTCTCGCACTGCTTTGTCTTTACAGTTGCGCAGCTCCTGTGTGTGTTTGACAGCCTGCTGCTCCTGTACTGCCGCCCAGTTGCACCTCAACACCTCGAGCTCTTCCAGACGTTGCTGCTCTGAGCTCCGCAGCAGACGTAACTGCTGTGTCAAATGCCGCTCTCGCAGTCGGGTTTTTTCTAGTAGCGCCGCGTTGGCGGAGGCGGCATTGTTAGCCTTTTGTTTCCAGTGCTTGTTACTCTCGAGGAGGGTGTGTTGGCGGGTACGCCACGCTGTGAGTAGCTTTTGTAAGTCGCGATGAAGCATAACCATGTCGCGCTCAAAGTCAATTCTGACTGACTTGTCGTCAAGTACAAAACTGCCATTTGTTGAAGTGGTAGTTTGTATCGCAGAGGTAAGAGACATCGGCGAAACGTCGAGGTCGTCTTCAATTGCTGTAGTGTTGTTCTTCGTGAATACTTGCTTCGTAACAGAAGCGCCAACAGCTCGGATCTTCGTTTTTTGAGCGCCGTTGTCGGATGTGGCAGCAGACGCGACGTCGCTGTTGTGGCCACGAGCTTCAGTAGGCGACACCGAATCTTCCGTAATCAGCTCGCTCATTTCCATCACTGCACTCTTTGTGATGTCGTTCTTTTCGTCTTCGTTGTCATTGTGAACACTCACGTGCTCAGAACCCGTAAGAAGAGAGGATGATGCTGCTGGTCTTCCTGCTGTATTTTGTCTTTGGTCTTTACAGATCTGCGCACCTTCAGTATTGGCTATAGATGTGTCTTTTACGAAGGTGCGAGGCAGAGATCGAGTGTACTCACGCAAGGCACGTTTTAACAACCCCATAGCACTCTTGTACTGTGCCTCAGCCGCGCGCCATGCGTTGTCGCGTTGATGTTGTTGACGCATAACTTTGTCCTGTTGCTGCTGCCACAGCGCCAGCTCGTGTTGTGCGCGTTGCAGCTGCGCTTCGGTCGCTTCTAATCTGGTGCGGTGTTCGTCGTTCTGTCGGTCCGCTTGCGCAAGCGCCTGCTGCATTGTGGTGAGGCGAACAACTTCCCGCTCGTGTTCATTCGTCACAGCATCTACGTGCTTTTGCTGCTTCAGCTGCTCGAAGAGTTTTTCGAGAGCAACAGTGATGTTCTGTACGTCATCTAAATGATCACTCAGGTGATCCAGCTCTACACCTACGAAGCTCAGGACGGGCCTCAAGTGAGAGCGTACCGCAGCCAACTGTTGAGCGTGCAAATCCTGTTGACGTTTGTAGTGGTGCAACAACACTGAACTCTCTTTTTGCAGAGCTTCGTATTCCCGTTGTAGCTTTTGGGACAGCGCGTGCTGATCATTTTTTTGACGTTGATTGTGCCAACTCTCTTCCTCCCATTCGTGAGCTACATCCTCCTCACTTGCAGACCTTTCTCGAACAACAAGTTGAATGTTCGGCGGTGTAGCCCCGCTGGTCACGTTGTCGACTTCATGTGTTGCCTTCGATAAGAAGGCAGGACTCGGTGTCGCCGCCGCACTCGCCGCAGCTTCGCGCAATGCTTCATTCTGCATCATCAGACTCACCACCTGCTGCTCAGACTGTCGTCGCTGCTCCACCTCTTGTTGCAAACGTTTTTCTAAAAGAGACAGCTGCGACATCAACGTCTGCTCGCGGAGCTGCTGTTGTGCAAGCACGTCTGGAAGAACACACATGTGCGACGACGCATTTTCAAATGCCCGGTCATTAGGCCTAAGAGGGCTTTCACTCTCAGGGGAAGTGTTTGCCATCGGGTTTACGAGTGCGGCGTCAGCTTCGGTGTTTGTGGAAGCGTCCACGCGCGATTCAGCTGCTGTGGGTGTTGCAGTATCCAGAAACGGGAGCCTTTTTTGCCCGTGATGGTCCTCGCCGAAAACCTTGCCGTTTGATGCAAGCCGCTCTTGTGCAACGCTTTCTCGCTTTTCCTGCCTTTGTGGTTCACTCGCAACGAGCTCGCTGGGCGGAGGTTTCAATTGAACCTCATACGGCTGCGTCGGCGTCGTTCGCTCAGCTTGGTACACTCTTTCCTGCGCCCTTGTCGTATTTCGAGCTTCCTCCAGCTGACGCTCCAAATCATTCTTTGTGCGGCGCATGTTGCCCACTATCGAGTCCAGCTCCAGCACCTGCCGTGACAGCTGCTTCACAGTTGCCTTGTGCGTCGTCTCCTCATTTCGACGTATGTGTTCTACAGCCGCCAGCTTTCCTTCCAGCACTTGTACCGCGTTTGCAAGTTGGTCTGCCCGTTGCGCCTCCCGCGCGGCCTTCTTTTCGTAGTCGCGCAGAATTTGTTGCGCGTGTAGCGCGAAGTCACGCTGCCACTGCGGGCTTTCCACAACAGCAGCGACAGTGCCAACAGGATCCGTCGTGGTAGTCAGCTTTGTGGTTGTTTTATCTCTTGGAAACTGCCCAATCTTCAGACCACTTGGCATCGTGTGCGGTCTCGCAGACTGGCGATTAGTCGGGGAACGCGAGGCCGCTGGTGCCGCTGCGTCGACGTGCGTCGGGGTGCGCGCTGTCGAGACGAGCCCCATTGAACCACTGGAGGCTGTTTCATTCGACATCGACATCAGTTCATCACGCGTTGCCGACTTCCCTTTTCCGTTGTTGCTGAAGCCGGTGCTTGGAGCAAATCGTCTGTAGGCATTTAGAGCAGGCACGCGTCGTTGCGCTGGTGTTCGAAGCTCCTGCTGTGTATCTGGTAGCCCTCCCTCTTCCTCTGTCTCTTCACACTTTGTCTTTTCTGAACAAAATGACGCTGCTTGATGAGGTACCATGGTGCTTTGAGTCCATGCAGGAACCGGTGAAGCATGAGATGCTTGGCTGGATACCACCTGCGAAGAGGATCCTGGGAGATCCGCTACTTGTGTGCTTTCGCTGTTGCCTAGCACTTCTGAATGATCTGCAATGTCGGTCACACTCCCTACGTCAGTGGGAATGCTGTCGAGGCGACTCATCGACAAGAGTGCATCTAAGATAACAGTGTCCAAACGAAGAGCCGGATAAGCAGACCGGTTCGTGATTAGGAAGTCGTTATTACATTCACTGCTAACGGGAAAACGATTTTTTTGGCGCGCGTCTGCAGGAACCTCCGTGTCAACTCGCCGATACTGTTGTTGCTGTTGTGTTGCCAAGGTCAAAGAATCAGTTGGAGTGAGTTTTAGCGTTGAAAAATGTTCGGTCGAATGTCGGGGATGCGGTGATACCGCGTGCTGCGTGCGCTCTGGGGACAAGTCCTGTATGGGCCGGGCCGATGAAGGCGATGTAGTGGACGGCAGTGCAGGGGATACTGCATTCTCAGGACCGCCCGTCGTCCTGGATCCAGCCTCTCCGCAAGCAGTACTGTTCATTGAAGGCAACCAAGAGGGATACAGGAAGCGAAAAGTCCTGTGATTACGGTGCAATCTGCGCTAAGGAAGGGGGTGAAAGAGGAAAAGTTCTCGTGATGACGAAAGCAGACTCGTTGCTTCAGTTTGTTCGACAGAACGGGGGTTCGACAACAGCGTGTGCTTGTTGCGCTCTTTAGCAACTTTCCAGGTACGCTTCCCTCCCGGTTATTGCTGGTAGCGCTGAAGTTGAAGGGTAGGGAAAAAGAAAAGAGGGAGAAACGGACGTGACTTCTATATGTAATACCTGTGTAAACAGGCTCTTCTTCCCTGGCTTCCAAATAAATCAGGAGAACGAAAACGCAAAGACGCGTTGCCTTTCCACGCAGCGCGCTGAATTCCGTGAACCGTAACGTGGGCGACGATCACTTTTATTACTTTCGAGGTCTTGACGCTCATACCGAAAGACAAATGGGGTTCAAAAACAGCGGAAAGCACCGCAAAAGCCTACACGTGGCGCCTCAGCCACCGGTACGCTGCTCTCTAGCTGAAACTCAATCCACTTCTTCAAACCGCACTCTTCCAAACCGGGCCGTATGTAAACGAGGCGCATTACTTCGCCAGTCCCGTCTCTGCCATACCAAAGACCCCCACCAACTTGAGGCGTACAAGAAACGGATGAAGTAAATGTAGAAGTTTTTTTTTTTTTTTAGTGGACTTGAAGTGTCAGCCACAGGCGCAGGTCCATGAGATTGAACGGCTGCTTCACGTGCGACATACGAACGTTAGTGAAACACCGAGATTGTTTTGAATGAGCACCGATACCCCCCTCTCCGCCGTTCTCACCATTCTTGGCCGCACCGAATTGCCGATAGCCGTCTAAGCCTAAGGGCTCGCCGTCTCTTCAGCGTAGGTGCGTCTTTTTAAAAAAACACAAACCTTCACCGAACTCTCTTAGAGGTAGTGGGCTAATGTTAGTCGTTTGGGGACTGAGGTAAGCTGTTGCAGTTCCATTGAGCGCATACTCAGAGCGGACCCAGGATTGCGCCAAACACCACCACAGCACAATAGCAAAATTACCCTGACAGTCCAACGAGTAGAACCTGCAACAAGTAGACGCGTGTTTTCATAGATTGACTCACATGTGTACGTCACTGCAATTTCCTCCAGCCTGGGACCAGCCCGGTCCTGTCTGCTACGCCAATGTCCCCACAGCCTACCAAGCCAGGTTGCGGACGCTTGGATTCCCCACGTAGTGTGCGAACTAAACACTATTACCACGATGAGGTGGCCGGCACCATCAGAGACAGCAGAAGATAAAAATACAGGGAAAACGTCAAGTGTGCGAAAACCCTGTGGAAAGGGATAAACCAGAATAGATGCACGAAGGGCAGAATACGTAACGGCAGAGGAAGGGACGCTGCAGCTGGGTGTGCCGTCGTCCGCTCTTCGTAAAAGGGAAAAAACGAGCGAGCTAACGCCTCAAACAGGAGAAAGGGTAATACAAACACGTACATATATATGAGTAGTTCGCGCTGAAACCGCTTCTGTTCAAACACGCCAGTGCACAGCCGCAAGGAAGAAGCAAAAGGCAGCTTCAAACAGCGCACGAAAACCGGTTTTTAAAATTCGATCAGAGCGCTCTTACGTGAACACCTGAAAGTCAGAAATAGAGTGCCCCCCCCCAAAAAAAAAAAAAACGTAAAGAAAAACGCAGTAAACTTGAAACTGTAGTAAGTCTGTACATCGAATAGGTGGAGGCAAGTGAGGGTGGAGCCTCCGCACGTGAACGCGGATTTAAGTGAGCGTAAACGAAGTTTAGCTAGAGCAAAAACAAACACTCAAAAACTGGAAATACATGTACAAGCCCGCTCTGTACGCAACGCACCACGGGAAAGTAAGCGCACTCAAATGGTGATCCCCGCAGTGAAAAAGAATAGAAGGCAACAAAAAAGAAAACGCGAAGGCAAGTTGTTGCCCTAGTCCCCACCCTCACGCACACCGGTAGGGTCGCCCTCCTCGACCTCCAGACGTTCCAGCGCCAACCGCCCACGCACGCGGTACCGCCGTAGCATTGTGTCCGTCTTCAACTGCGCCATCGCGTTTGCCACACGCAGTTGCTGCACCACGTAATTCTGCCGCGCCGCACCGTCACGCTTTTCAATTGTATCCATGTCCATCAACAGCTGCGCGCGGCGGCGCAGCGCCTCCTCCTGTAGGGGTCGCATGCGGCACGGTCGCAGTCGCGCCTCCTCACGAGGAATGGCGGTGATCGCAAAGGCGCTCGTGATAGCTGAGGCTGTCAAACCGCCGCTGCGACGCAGTTTGCGGAGACTGCGCGACGATAACGGTGTTGCTGCTGCTGCTACGGCAACCCCTCGTAGATTCATGGACGGTGCGGCTGCTGCAGTGTCGCGAATTAACAACGTCGACCCTCCGTCTAACGCTGCGAGTGTTGGTGTTGGTGTTCCCGCAGCAGCAATAGGCAGTACGGGTAGGAGACTTGATAACAGTTGTTGTTCGTGAATTTCGTGCGATGGACCAAGCGTGCCGAATGACTGCGACAGTAACGTCATGTTAGAGGTTGCGTTGCTGTTATTGTTGCTTGGATGACGGTTCTTGTAGTTGTGGTCCACGCGCGAACTTGTCCTCAGCAGGGCTTTCTCCCTCCGATCGTCCCGTGCGATGTTCAGCGACTCCCGCAGCAACGACAGCTCACCGCTCGGTAGTGCCAGCATCAGGCACGTGGACGTGTAGAGCTGAAAAAACGGCGAGGTGTACCCCTGGTAGGTCTCCCCGATGCCACGACGTCGCAAGTAGGACGCAACAGACTGCACCAAAGTGAATTGTGAAGGGGCTGTTAAGTTCGCCAGTTCCGACGTGAACGGAGAAATGAACGGGATCGTCGCGGTGCCAAGGTTTGGTTGCGGGTGCCGCTGCTGCTGTTGCACTACTGCGGCAGCATCATGAAACGTCGTGGGCGCCGCTGTGGAAGCACCAGCAGTAGCAACACCGTCTGTCTCCACTACAATCACAGCGCGATCCGACATGCGTGAAGTGGAGATGAAGGCGTTTCCGGGCTGCACGACAGACGCATTCGACGCGTCCATCAGCCCGTTCCACAGCCGCTGCTGTGAGCTTGTATCTCCGTCAAGTAGCCGGTGGTGCGGTACTTCAAAGGCTGAGTCAAAGAAGCGCTGATCGTGCCTCAGCTCCTGGGACCGCAGGGCTTGATAGACTAGTGTTTGCTGGTGCGGTAAGGACTCGGCGAGGGTGTCAACGAGCTTCGCAGCACGCTGGGCCGCCCCACTGATGGGAGGAACGGCGACAACACGACCGTATAACCCGCGCCACGGCTCGTGTTCCAAAATGTACAACGACGGCGACAGTGCGCCCTGCTTTTTTTTTGACGGTTCCGCAGCAGCAGTAACAGTGGCAGCAGCGACACCAACCGTAGAATGCGGCGCCGTGCTTGACTGTGCAAGTAGACAGCCATCAAGGTGATCGTTAGTGTTGTATAAGTTCTCGTCCTGAAGCGCTGCAGCGGCGGGGGAGACGTAAAGGGTGAAGTCCGCGTTGCGTAGTGCAGCTGTTGACGATCGGAATGACCACGAGGAAACACGCAGCGCCATCGCCAGCCAATACTCCGTGATGGGCACTGGGCAGGTGCAGAGGGGGTAAGAAGACAACAACGAGGGGGCGGCTGGCGTTGAAGCACTATTTGACAGATGGGAAGCATCGGCAGATGCCGAGGAGTACTCAAAAACACCGTTGTTGCTTGTGTCGGCATCGTTGTGCTTTGGTGAAGTGCTCCACAGGTGCTTTCCTGCCCTTTTGGAAACAGCGTCGCCAGCGCGCAGCTTGCGTGTGACATCACTGGCAGTTGCACTGCCACTGGGTTTACGGACGGCTGCATGGTTAAGCTCCGCGGCGAGGGTGACCAAGCTCTTGTCATTTTCTACAAACGCGCTTGTTCTGTACATATCACGTGGGTCGCTGCGCAATGCCGCATTAACGACACCACCACCGCCTTTTGTTGCGTATCCGCCGCGTACACCGGAGTTAACGCGCGGACGCGAGGAGGTTTGACACGGCAAACCGGAGGAAAGGCTTTGCGGTGGGTGCGGGGTTGCCGGTGTGCGCAGCTCTGCGTCCGCACCGTGCCACGAGACACCGTTGTTGTTGCTGTTGTTAATGCTGCTGGTGTGCGTGTTCTTGCCATTAAAAATACTGTTCGGCTTTTGCCTGCTCCGCTCTGAGGCTGTTGCAGCCTTGCCTGGTGCGGTGGAAGCAATTGGCGACGGAAACGTGCTGACGTCCACGTCTGCTGCGATGGAGGGCAGAACAGCTGCCGACACGCTCAGCACCGGGAAACTAGGCGCAACGTTCCTCTTCTCGGCGCTTTCGGTACTGCAGCGCTTCTCATTGATAGTCTCGTTTTTGTTTTTGTTGCGTATTGAAGAGGGTCGTGCGTCCTTGTCCAAGGTGAAGTTCCCTCTTGTCGCTGGCGTGCTCGGATGCTGCGGTGCCTCGCGAAAGCTAGTCAAGCGTGAAGTGACGGAGCTGATGGAGTGTGTACTAGTCCCCATGGGATCATCATCGTCCGTGTTGAATGTAGCGCTGTGGTTTCCTCTGCTAAGGGCGGCAAGCGACCCACGTCGGCTGTTGTGCAGCCCATTCCGCGCACGCCGCAACGTCCCATTGTTAGGATTGCCTATTCCGCCGTTGCTGCTGATGGTCAGTCGGTGCCGCCGCTGCAGTCGGCCCATGCGTCGTTCCAGCTCCGAGACATGCTGCGCCGCTGCCCGGCTGTAGTGATCGAATTGATGCGCTAGTCGAAACTCCGCGTTGGCCACCACGCCCTCCAAATCCAGCGACTCTTCCATGGCCGTCTCCAGGACGGCGCTGCTGCTGCTGTTCGCATTGTTGGCGCTGCTGTGCTTTGGCGTAGAATCTGCAAACATGCACGCTGCGTTACCGTTTCCTTCACCACCGCGTGAGGATCGACTTACCGTTCTCGAAGCGTCGTCACCCGAGGAAAACACTAATGGAGCGGCATCGCCAACCTCATTACCTTCCTGTGCACTGAATGCATACTGATTTTCTTGGTTCTGCAGTCCCAAGGCTGTCAGCTCGCGCTTCTCCGCCGCACTGCGCAGCTTCTGCGCGGCGTCGTAGTCGGTTTGCGATGGCACCGGCCACTGCTTCGTCTGCACGTGCGTCGTCACCACGCCGTGACAACAGTAGGAAAGCCATTGTACCACATCCATGCGAAACTCTTCGTCGAAGAGGCCGGCGTACACGTCGTTGGGGAAGCAAAAGACGCATGTATAGTAGGTGGCGTGTGCAACGGCGGCGAGGAGACTGTCTAGAATAGAATCTGTGGTGGCGGGTGAGGCAGCAGCGGCGGCGTGTAACCCGAAGGATGTCAGCTGTGTCAAATTTACCGAGATGCGGGATGTTAAGTGAGGGTTCGAATCGCCCACACTGACACTTTTCACATTCAGCGCACTCGAAGCCCTCCACTTTCGCGGCTTCGCTGAGTTTACAACGGATGCGGTTGTCGCTTCCGTTGTTTCTGCCGCTCCCAGGGCGGTGTCTGCTGCCGACAGCCCCGCCGCGGCGTGGGCTACCTGCACAGAGAGGTTGCAGAACAAAACTGCCAGTTGCTTGTACAGTTCCTCCTCGTAGAGGCATAATTCCACGTACTTACTGTGCAGTAGCCAGAGCTCTTGATAAACAGCGAGTAAGGTCTGCAGTGCTTTGTGTGACGGCAGGTTGCTCAGCTTCTTCTGCCCCTGCTCGTAGCCAGACGGGTCGAATGAGGGTTGCTGACCACGAGAGAAGGAATCGAAGGTAGAAGGTGCTCCTGCCGTTACTGCGTTACTAGCAGCATCCGCGGAGTAATTTCCATGCCGTAGCAGGTAGGACCATTCTCCAGTCAGCAGAGGGAAAAAGTCCTTCTGAGACAGTAGGCTGGTTATGTCCGCATCATCAGGCCCTTCACGGTGCGCGGTGCCGCCGCGCGCATACATCGTGGTTGTTGCCGCGAGCGCATCCATCATAGGCGACACGGGAACTGTCGGTGAATTGTACTGCCGCTGAGACTCTATTTCACTCGCCTTCTCCACAAACCTAGAACACGTGAACATCTCCACTAGCAGCTGGCCCAGCACGTCCAACGTGGGCAGCGTGTCGCGCGACGAGAGCGGAAAGACATCTGCAAAAGCCTTTGACAGTCGGCGGTAGCCGTCCACTAGACTCTGCTCCCGATGCGCCTTGCGACAGCGCAGCAGGACAAACCACAAAAACGCGACGAAGAAACGACACGTCGTCGTGTCCGGCGCGTCAAGGATACCACGCAGGGCCAGCAACTCGCGAAAGCGGTGCTGCAGCGCTGGCGTCTCCCGAGGCAGCAGACGTTGCCCAATTAACTCCGGCACCGTCCACCCCATGGGCGTTGTAGTCTGCGCGGCTGGTAGTAAGATATCCGGCACACCACGCACCGCATTCGCCGCAGTTGCTGCAGCTGTTGACGTCTGTGACTGTTGCTGTCGTTGCATTGGACCGCGTAACCCGTCGTGTGTGGACGATGTACCTGTGGTCACCGATACGCCGTTGAGCTGCACGTTTTCCTTGTAGATCTCTTCTAGTGGACGAAAGGAGAAGAAGAGGGAAAACAGAGAGGGTGAGTCGTGGATGGGACGCTCAAAGCGGCGTGTAAAGGACTTCGCGCGAATGCGCTGGTCGCTTGCAAAGTCTCTTCGTACGTCCTGTTGCAGCCGATGGAGCAACTGCACGACTTCTGATGGGTTCGTGATAGGACTACTGTTGTTGTTTGCGTGAGGAACCGTGTCGAAGGTCACGGTATCCTCCTTTAACAGCGGCGGCACTTCCACCGGCACCGACGTAAGAAGGAAGGCCCCCTCATCACTGTCCTCTCTTTCCTGTCCATCTAACGGACCCCTCGCGTTGCCGTCACTGTTGTTCAGCTCCAAAGACAGTGGTGGGAGTAGGTCCGTTGCAAGACCCACCGTCTGCAACACTTCGTCCTCATTCCGCCTCGCAAACACGGATGACCGTGCTGTCTCCATGGGCGAGGTGGTAGGCGCGATTGACACGGTTCTGTTGACGTGTGACGTCTCCTTCTTCACAGCGGTAGCAGCAGGGGCAACAACATCAGGAGTGAGAGTGTGAGTCGTGACGGTTCCTGCAAGTGTGCCTGACGACGTACGCACCGCTTGAAAAGGCAACGGAGTGGATGTATAACTGGATAGCATCATGGCCGACGCTGCCGTCTTTGAAGCCTCAGCAGAGTGCCCGTTTAATGTAAAAGGTGAATGGTGGTGGGGGCTGTTGTTTTTGTACACCTGCGCTGCGGCTTCGTAGGACCGCAGCACAACAGGCGACGCAGACGACGCAGAGCAAGAGGAGGGCGAGCGCTTCGCGTTGCATGTAGCATCCATGATGAAGGGCAGCAACGGCTTCTTCACGCGGGGCTTGGCATCGTTGTCGTCTAACAAATTGCTGTTATTGGCTTTTCCCGTAGCAGCAGCAGCAACAGCCGGTGACTGTGAAGCTCTTTTCGGGCCTTTCAGCAGTTTCGGTCCTGTGCGGCGTACCGCTGGTGAATTCGCTGCTGCTGCAGCCACATCAGACGACGTGAACGTCTCCACGTGGCCGTCCGCGTACAGAATACGTGTGGTGCCATGAAAAGTGTGTCGCAGCAGCACAGACGAAGGGGTAGAAGTGGGGGATGTAGCAGTAGCAGCAGGAGTAGTTAAAGAAGTAATGATATCTTTTTGCGGCGTAGCTCGACCGGCCGCTGCCACAGGGAAGCTTGATGCTTTGCGAAATGCAGCCGCAGAACAAGCAGCAGCGGCAGCCGTAGGAGAGGGCGGCGCTTGAGTCGAAGCACCAGCACCCGACGTGTGCGCCTTTCGTTGCGACGCTTCCCGCCGCTCTGCGTTTTCTCGCACCCGTTGACGGTTGCGTGCACCGCTCTCGCAGTTGCTGCGGTGCACCCGGACCGTCACATTGCTAATGTCCTTACGTAGCAGCAGAGTCGGTAGTACGGCTGCTGCAGGCGACGATCGCTGTGGACTGGAGGGAAATGTGCGCGTGTGAAGGTTGGCGTGCCGATAAGGGCAAGAAGGGGTCCATGTGGCGGCTGCTGCGTTGCTAGAGGACCACATTGTGTAGTGGGGTATACATGGAAAATGGGGAGAACGCAACAAACCGTGTGAAAAGGCACCGTAGAAGAAACAAGAAGGGGTACGAACGAAGCCCCCAAAGGACGAACACCTTACTTGAATCGATGCCCCAAGGTGATGCAGCACGAAGCCAGAGACCCAGTCGTAAGAGCGTACAAACACACAAGATATCTGTCTACTTCTAGATATAGATAGAGACAATTATCTGCGCCACGATTGCACGCTGGTTCTGTGGCAAAACCCTGGCGTTGATTGTGTGAGTAGAAAGTAAGAAAGAGCCTGTAACTACCCTAGTAGGATTTAGTGCTGTGTACTCACCTTGGCGAAGCGACGTAGCCACAGATACAAGACTGTGGCTTGTATAAACGATAGAGTTAGGAGAGAAGGGGAAAATGCAAGGCAACCAACACCGTAGAATACCAAGGGAAATGGAGCCTGCAATTGGCATTCCAGCTCCCCTAACCCACAAGGCTAAGGCAGAGTAAAACACCGCAAAGTGCGAAGCACCTTAGCGTCGCCTGCGCAGACTAGGAGCAGTTGCCTGTACTCAGCCGCGTCGCTATCCAAGCAGACGCACGGGAAAAACTCTCGAGTGCCTCCAACAAGGATCGGTGCAGCGGCGACACACGCATTTCAAATAGATAGAAAAACCACGCAAACACTTCTCACGCCCGTAAAAGAAAAAAAAAAAAGGCGTGTTGAAGTGAGAGTGAAAGTGAACTTGTTATTCCTGTTGTTCGACTGCTATTACGTGTCGGGGCATTGCTGCTCCATTTTTCTGTTCGCAGCCTATTGCAGCAACAAGCTCTGAGCGTGCGCGAGTCAAGAAAATGAAAACGGGATCAACGAAACGGTAAGCGAGTGAGCGGAGGCAAGAGACACTAGAAGAACGCAGTCTCCGCTCGACAAAACAAACGACACCTAGGGTAGTTGCTATAAAAATGAAAGCAGCTCGGAATGAGTAAAGCGGCGTTGAGCAACGATAACGTTTCACTCGAAGACCTTAAATACTTGTGTGCGCGCGCATTTTACACGCGGCTGGTCATGTGCTTCCACTCCGACTCATCCGCGTACTGCATTGGAATCTGCCACGACGTCTTCGCGCCGTCGCGGTTCACTAGTGGCTTCCAGTTCCAGAAGCGGTCGTAGCGACTGAACTTCTCTCGCATCTCCGGCCGCATCCACTGATCGAGGTAGATGTCATCCTCCTCCAGCACGGGCACCGTCGGCTGATTCAACACAACATTCTTGAAGTGCGACCAGCCGGGCTCGGTGCCCATTGCGCGGTAGCAACCCCAAAGGGTATACCAGCTGTAGAAGAACATGATCGACCAAGCAAGCCAGAAGGTCGGCTTCGTCGTCATGTTCAGTCGCATGCCGTACTTGCTAGCCATCTCGTCCATCGTGCTTTCCCATGACTCCTCGGTCATTCGGATGCTCTCTTCGCGGGTGTAGGGAAACTTCGGGTCGAAGATCTCTTTCGGGTATTCGAACCATTCAATGTGCGGGTTGAAGTCCATCGGCAGGATCGGCTCATTGTGGGTGATGGACGGCGGCGGGGCGGCACCACCGTTGCCAGGGCGGATATCCTTAAATTCACTGGCGAGGAGGCGAGAGGGGCTGTTGAAAGCCGGCGCGCAAACGGCTGCAGTGGCGCGCCTCGTTGCACACACAATGGCACGGTTACCACGACGAAGCATTCGTTTTTAATGGCCGTTGAGGAAACCGATAGGTGGAGCTAGAGTGCACCGAGAACAAAAACACTACGATTGGGAACTGCAGGAGAAGCTGCGCAATCAGACACGGACATACGAAAGTTTGATAAGAGGGTAAAAACTGCCTTTCTTGTGCCACTGACGATCTACCGCTACAGAAGCGTATTTTTTTTCCCCCTTTAAATTTCGCTAATGGAATGAGGTTCCTACAAGTGCTATAAATAAAACCACAATCGCGTTTTTCTGACACAAGCTAACGGTGGCAAAGACTGCCGACGAGGAGAGCTGCTTTCCTATGCTCTTCTCTCTACCTCCTGTCTTTCTGCGCTTACTTTTAACACGTGGTTTTCCGCCTCCGCCAGAGAGCTGTGGACTGTGAAGAGAGAAGCGAGTGGGTGTCTTCGGAAAACGAGGCAGACGTCGAAGCAAAGTTCGAGAACGCTAAGCGGAACCAACACGTTTTGCTCCCTTTCGACCATTACGTCTCACAACTGGCCCTGACAAGACACTCTCTACAACCGGAATGTGTGGCCAGCGAATGTTGGGGGGCGGCTGCTTAGTGAATGCGCCTTCCGTGTTCTAAGAAAGCTAAACGTGTCGGTTTCTGTTCAGAGATTCAGGGAATTGTCGAGCTTTCAGGAAAAAACCCTCGCGTCCACATGAATTTGAAATTTGCGTTGAAACGGAAAACCAAGTGAGACGATCCATCGAAACCAGCATCTAAGTGTAAAGGAAAAGAAATCTAAAAAGAAAAGAGAGCTCTTAAGCAGACGTGCCTTCAAACCAGACAACAAACAGGAAAAATCCAACCACAGTAAACAGAGCTCTCCACCACACTCACACAATGTTCTGCAGAGCAGCCAACAACGCAATCGGATCCTTCTTGAGGCACGCCGCGATCGCCTTTGCACGCACCTCCTCCAGTGCGTCAATCGCGTTCAAATTGCACTGGATTGCGTGCGCCATCACCGCAGGGCACACCGCACAGGAAGGCGGTGCAATCAAAGCTGACGTCGTAGAAATTGATGGGTAATTTCCCGTTGCCCCTCCCTCTTCCCCACCCGCACCTGTTGGGTTCTTCTCAGCGGCGTAACAAGGGAACACGTGCCTTACCAGGCGCTGCCGGCAAATCGTCTCCAACCTTTCGCTGCTGTTCGAAACAGCAGGCAACATGTTCTGTCGCACTACAGAGACACTCAACTCTTCGCGACAGGTTTCCGCAGCAGCGCCAGTCGACGAGTGAGTTGAGGATGCTTCTGCATCTACAACGGCCTGTCCTGCCGCATCGCGAAATGTCTGTTCTAAAGTCTGCTTCGCCCTCCGTAGCGCACTCTGCAGATGCACCGCTTGTGCAACGTACGGTGTCGACGTGGCTGCTGTGGCGTCTTGAACTGCCAGCGCGGCCTTTGCCGCCCCCGCCGCCACTGAAGAAAACAACGGCAACGAGTAAGACTGCGTTTCTTCCGTACCGTTCATCGGTTTCTCTGTGTCGCGAGTCGGCGACAGTAAGACGTGTACTGGGGACACCGATCCGTTCAGCGGCGTCATGGATGCGGAGGACAGAGGCACTGGGGAGGGGGACTTTTCCAGCCGCATCCGCTTCAGTTCTTGGTTTTGCGCAGAGGCATCGAAAATGTTCCGTCTTTCAGCGTGATCGCTGTTAGTTGTACTGAAAAGATCCTCCATCTTTGCCTGACTCTTCTCCTCGGGCACTACTATCTGCAAGTCGCACCTCTGACGTTTATCCACCTCCGAAGAAGAAACAGTGGACAGCACAGTGTGCATTGTTGTCTGTTCCTTTTCCATTTCCTCCCCGTCTACTTGCTGGAGGTAGGCCAAGATAGTGGTGCGAATAGACTCCACGGTGCAGAGATGGCGGTCCGCCATCAGCCGCACCCAACGCCACAGCTTTAACTCCTCCACAAAGGCACTACCACTCAGCCACGCCTCGGGGGTCATAGACGGACCCAGCAGCAGAACCACGTTTGCCGTATTCCCAGCGGCGGTAGTAGAAACTGTGGCCATCGCATTTTCTGCAACTGTCTGTTCGCTTCGCTCCTGGGCTACCGACGAAACACGCAGTAGGGTCGCTTCCTCTGTACTTAGCGCACGTATCATCGCGAGTACGTGCTCAGCATTGCGCATCTGTGTCACCGTGGTGTTGCCGCCCCGATCTTCACTCGCACCCGCGACGGCAGCCAAAGATGACGCCGATGCATGGCTCATTGTGAGTAGGTGCAATGCTGCAGACGCTTTTGATCGCACGGTTGTGGACGCTGGAAATTGAAGTTGTTGGAGAAAACGCACACAGGTAGTGTTGTGCAGGGCATCGTGTGCATTCAATTCCGCCGTGGATAACAGCGGCACTGTCGGCGCATTGAGTCCTTCGTTATTTGTCGTTGACGTGTGGTTCTGCATAGCAGCACCACATGCGCTCGAGGTGGAGTGGAAAATGCCGTACAGCAACAAACCAACGTCATGGCACGGGATGTCCTGAAATGTGAGGTGTGCGCTTTCGAAGATGGCGTTGGCCCACGCCAAAATGGCAGAGCGGGTGTACGTCTTCGTGACTGAAGCCCGCGACGACATGAGGACGACGGGTTCAGCGGCCTACGCGTACGTCTACCTGGGGAAGTGACTCCTTCGGTGGGAAATGTCGCCGTTGGCGGTCGTAAGAGATTGCTGTATTGTGGTGCTTTCTTGCGGTCCATTCATCGGAAGCACCACCACAAATGACCAAAGCAGGTAAAGTAATGAGAGTATTAAAAGGAAGGTAAATGCGAAGGTGGCAACAGGCGAAGGTGCATGCAAAGCTCATCCGATTCACAGATTTTGTGTGTTTGTGTGTGTTCACCATCGTGGAGCGAATTAACTTCATTCCTGTTGCCAACGTTGGGCCCGTTTACTGCAATCCAGCGAATCTCTGAAAAGAAAACACCTCCATTCGCCTATCAAGCTTCTTTCACGCTGAGTTGATTTACTGAAAAGGGAAATTTAAAAAAAAAGGCACTGCAGATATAACAGTGGGCCTGGAAAAGTACTACTACTCGTGTGAGCGCTCAAGGGCCCTTTTCCGAACACGCAAGTTAGCGACTTGACGAGTTACACCTCACCCACAATCTCCAGCAGCTTCGACGCCCCCTTGCGATGCGACGCCTCACAAGCCTGGCAACTTCTCAAGACACGCAGCATCGCAGGGTCCACCACAAGCTCAACCTTTTCCCCGGCCTCCCAAGCAAACACAGGCGACCACTGCACTGCGTCCCACCCTCCCGTCTTTGCCGCGTCAACGCTAGAGGCCTGCCCTGCCAGCCCATCGGATCCGGCTGCTGCCCTTTCTGTCGCCGTTCAAGTAGCGTGTTCCACTGTCGCTGGACTTCAGCAGCTACGTTGTACTAGTTCCGCTGCGCTCACTACTGCCGGAACTACAGTACGCTTGCTTAAACACCTTCAATGAAATGTGGTCGTCTTGCATCACATTGCGTAGCTCGGGCTTGCAGGCCCTGCACGGCTCTGCCACACCCGCCCACGTCCACGGACTATTGCCTCTTAAATTCTGCAGCAATAGTAGCCCAAACACGTAGACATCCAACGTAGGGGTCGGCGCGCCGCCGGCGTTTGCTTCAAGGCTGTACTACGCCGTGATTATGCGGGTGAACCTCGCGTGAGTGGAATGGGTTCCGGCAGCGCCAACCTGTACGAGCGCAGCGCTCCCGCAATTTTTTAGTTGCCATCCGAGCCAATAAGGAAGCTGTCGGGGTGCACGCGACCGTGTTTCACACCGCGGGTGGTGTGCAAATGATCCAATGTACGCAGTACAGAACCGCGGTACTTCCGCGCCGTGGTCAGGGTGAGGCGATTACCGAAGCGGCTCACAGCTTCCCTCAACGTACGCCCGTTCATCGACTCGCAGACGACGTAACTGTGCCTCGGTGTCACGGCCACAGAGAGGCGCTGGAGCACGTTACCCTGACAGTAGTGCCGTGCAACAGCGTGCCCCGCCTCCAGATCAACGTCACCGGCGAGCTGCCCTTGTGGTTTTGCTGCTGTGTCCCAGTGTAGCCATTGTCATGACTGCTGTTGTTACCGTGCGATTTTGATGCAGCAGCAACCGTCGGTTCTCCATCCACTATGATGGTCTCCATCCAATGGTGGATGGCCAACACGTGAATTACGTAGAGCGGTTGCTTTTGTATTTTACGCGCTCGTTCTTCACCGTCATTGACGTCGTCGTGTTCGGCGTCCATTTCCACCTGTCTGCGACGCTGCAAGTTCGGTAGGTTGATGAATCGAGGGAGTTCGACGGACGCACGAAACCTCCGGTCGTGCAAATCTGCGTTTCCTCCTGCCGCGAAAACGCACAGGTCCGCAGCGCAGACGCAAGGTAGTAGAAGGTGCATCTCCTCGATTCTAAAAAGAGTTTCGGCGTTAGCGGCAATTCCACGGTTGCGTTTTGCTTGTGTTCCCCACCGCCTCTACTACCGTAGCTGCTGGCAGCAGTGCTGGTGGAACCGATACGACATTCTTTAAAACGTTATGTACCGTCGTCGCCATAGAAGAACCTCCCAGCTGCAAGCGGTAGCATCGGGTACGAACTCCATGTGAAGACGGCTTGCCGCGCCAGGTGCGCCGGGTACACCGCAGCCTTCACTATCGCGCTTTGTTAAAAGATTCCTAGGAGGGGCAGCGACATGTCGAGCCGTGCAAGAGCGGCGAAACTGCCCATAAGTGTTTTCGCCATCGGTGACGTCCGCCTCGGCGAGTCCAATCAGTGCAGTGCAAAGCCGTGAAAGTGAGTCCGGAAACCCTCAATGCGCACACCTCCATTCTCATTCCTAATTTTGCCAACACGTAGACACCTCTTCTTTGAAGCGTCGTTAAACGAAGTACGTCCTCGGTCCGCCGAGTCAAGATTGTGTGTACCGTTGCCTTCCGTTGTGCCGTCACATTTGAAAAGCACGCACCGCGATAGTTATCGTTGCGATGGCTGTTATTGCGGTTAACCGTCGTCCGCAGACGTAGGCGACCCAACAGCTATTCCAGCAATCACCACCGTCGTTGTTGTCGTCACGGCGGTCTGCATGGCGTCTGGCAGCGGCACTGTCGTTGTGGCGATGGATGTTGCAACAATCATCCCCATATCTGCTCCACTCCCGCCCACCAGCGTCGTCGTGGCGCTGACAGTGCTGCCACTTTTACCCGTAAGCTATGTGCGTTCGCTCAGAAAAACCAAGGTGGTCGGCTTACAGGTGCTGGCCGATACCACTGACACCGACACTGTGGCCAACGTTGAGTGGCGTGTAGCAACGGTGGTGTTCAAAGCGGCCGCGATGTTTGTTATCGCTCGTGTTCCCGTGTTGTGCGCTTCTCTCACCACCTTCATCAGGTGTGTTGTTGCGGCAGCGAGCCACGGTGAGGCAACGTCAGCGCTTAACTCTTAACTCACGCAGCCGCGGTGGTGGGGCTGGTGCTGGTGGTCGACGCTTTTGCATTGCCGCATTAGCTCAAGTAGACAAGGTGAGCGACAACACTGGAACGTCGTTGCCGATGTCCCCGATCGCGTTGACTTCCGAGTGTGGTCAACAGCGATGCAACTGAGCAGCTTGGCCCGCCCAACATTACAAAGTAACGATCCGCCGAAGAGCGTTACGAACGGGACCTGGTTGCGGGCTAACTCGTTCACGCACGTCACCGGCAGCTCGGCCAGCTGTCGTGCCGGTTTGATGGGGAAGAGGCCGGATTCGCTGTTCATGAACACACGCTCATTCGTCAACAGGTACTGGAAGATTGCCGGGAAGGTCGCAAAACAAAGTTGGACACGTTGTTGTCAGAGCAGGTGCTCAGCTTTTCAGTTCCAGCGGATTAAGTTCGGAAAACCTTTATAGGTGAGCTGTCTGAAGTTCATCCGCAGGGGTTCCTCCACAGAGTCTACGAGCACCAGGTGCAGCATGAGGTTCAGCTTTCCATGCTCCTTCTCGATGGTCGCCACGACTACCGGCAATGCACGGGAGTGCTGTCGTACAAGTGGCACAGCCAAGTCCGTCACTGAGAAGCGAAAGCCGCTGTGATGCAGCGGCTCGAAGAAAAGCTCGCCCGACGGATGCCCCAACAACACCACAGCATTGTGCTTCAACACCCTGCTCACCTCGGCGGAGAAGACCCCTGTGCCAATCAAGAGTGTCATGTAACGCGGTGCGTGTGTGAGCTGCCGGCCAAAGATTTCACCTCCACAGCGTGTGGTAGTCGCAGCGCTGTCCTTCGTCTGAACGCGGAAACCGGAAGTGATGTAGATTATTTCGGGGTGAAAGACGTCAAACACACCGCCGTATCGGTGCACACACTGCACCGTGGTCTCGAGAATTTTTGGATCGCGCACCAGCACGCCGACTACGTCGCCAAAGTGACTGTAGATACACAGAATTGTGTAGAAGCACTTTGAAAACCAGCACGGTGTCGAGTAACCTGGGCGGTGGTCGATGAGGGTCGTCGAACCCGTCGTGGAACCGACGAGCTGTCACAGCGTCCTTTGATGCGCATCGCCGCCGCCGCTAGCGTTTGCGTCTTTGTCTGCTCATTCCCCGATGATGCTCTGCTCGTGGTGATGGTGTTTGTTTTCATTACGGCTGCAGCTGCTGCACCGCATACCTGACGTGGGTGCTGATGAAAATGTGTAGAGCACGTAGGGCAACTGCACAACCGAAGCGGCCGTGTCGCCATCTGTGGTTTCGTTGTTCTTGTCTCTACGGCAAGAGCCTTGATCATCGCTGTCGTCGTAGGCGCGTTGGGCCTCAGAGGACGAAGATGAAGGAGAAGAAGAGAATTTCGCGTTGAGCAACGGAGGTGGTTTGTTATTGTATAATTGCGGTGCGTTCGCTGCGTCGCCTTGCGGCTTAATTCGTTCCGCTGATGGCTGCTGCTGAGGCAACGATGATAACGTTTCCGTTGGAAGAGTGTGGTGCGATCCACCTCGCGTGCTCACACCGTCGTCGGACAAGGTAGCCACAGGTAAGTCACGCAACACTCTTTCTGCTGTTGTCACTGTGGAAGTGGCACGCTGCGACACACTTACGTCATCACTGCTCGGCGTGTCCCCGCCAAAATTGTCGTTCAGCAGGTTCTTCATTGTGTTCGTACATTGCTCTGGTTCCGTTTCCGCGTCGCAGCCGTCCGGTGACTGCAAGAGCTGCGCAGCACCTTACATAATGAAATGCGCCTCTCAGAATCTGTTACTTTTGCCACCACTATGATTACTGTATTGGTGATGGTGTCCCACCGCGGACACCACCACACCTCCTGCTCCGAGACCGCCCTGTGAGTCTGTGTATGCCTGTGCGTACGAAACGGAAGGATGGGCTGAGGCCCCAGAGGCCGCTGCCGGAACCGCCCACCGGCCGTGCCGCTGCAGCCAACGAGCACAACTCAAACGCACTCTGGCCACGATCATGACTGCTACTGCTGTTGCTGGCTCTGTAAAGGTTGTTCACGTTGGCGTTCACGGTGCGCGGCGTGACCTCAGATTCGTAATGGTCAGCGTGGCTGACAGGCACAACGACCGCCCTGCGTTGCTATCGCTACCGCTGCTGTTGTTGTTCCGGCCAACGTGTATTGACAGGGAAGCGAGAGACTCATCGAGGCTGGACGACAATGCGCTGCCCCGACTCAATAGTGGTAGCCGGTGCGGCGTGCAGCTCGAGTTAGCAGCTGTGCTGGTGGTGATAGACGATTCCCTCTTCACCGCGAACAACGGCGACATAACGCCGCTGTCCGACACGCCGAAGTTGTAGTCGTCCGAATTGTACTGCTGCATCCGGTTGAGGTGGGGGTTGAGTTCACGGCACATGTTCTGCCGCACCGCCGCCTCGACCAGGGGCGACCTTATGAGGATGAAAAAAAAAAAGAGACGGTGCCTGCGGTCCAAGAGATGGAAGCGCACGTGCTGAAGAAGCAACGCGAGGGCGCTGACTAAGGAATAGACGTTTGCAAATGTTGCAAAATGATGCTCCTTTTGTCTTCAGCGTATCTGTGACGCTTGCCCGCTCGCCTGCACTGTGGTTTGAGCCTTCCCCCCTCCCTGTTGCTTGCTGACGCAGATGGTTCTGAAAGGCGCTATGTGCAATCTGCCACTGTCGTGTTTCTTGTCCGTCAGGCTTCCTTTCCGTTCTTCCTTCCTTCTGCATGGACATAATCACCGCCATGCCCCTGCTGCGACTGATACTTCTGTTCCTCTGTTTTTTCATGTTTCATCGTTTCAATTCCCTGCTCTCTCCTCCGCTTGAACACCGCTGCTGCTCACCGTCGACATGTCGAGCATCTCGAAACTCGGCGACAACGGCACCGCAACAATTTCGCGAGTTCGCAGTACCATGGCCTGCACCAGCTGCTGTCAAATGGAAATTGGCAGCTGCAGCAAATACTGCGGTGTCAGCACGCGGTACACAAGATATATATACCCAAGCGACATCGCCGCCGCCGCTAAGTAGCGCTGCACCGTCTCGAAAAGGTGTCAGCGTGTCATGACGAACGGTGTAGCCAATATCACTGTGTCCCGAGAAGTTCGACCGCAGCCGCACCGCCAACACACTTACAGCAGCGCACTGGTCCTCAAAGTAGAACTCACGAAACAGTACTGGCATAATCGTGTGCAGCCCGCCATCCAACTTTGGACTTTTGCTGTTGCCTTCCACGTTCCCATCAGCTCGTTCCATCCTTTACCCCCACAAAGTACTGCATCGCAGCAGCAGCTGCGGCAGCTCCGTTTTTTTACGACGGCGTGCGACATAGTTATTGCGCCACCGCTTCGCGAAAATCGCAACAGCTGGGTTGGTGGTCACGATTAAATAGAAACGACGGCGTGATGTGTGTGAGAATGCACTTGTAGACTCCACGGTAAACCACTCGACATGCCATTCGCACTTTTCTGCCGCACAGGCTGACACGCCGACGACGCGCACTGCCTCCCGCATCAACAAAACGCCGGCATCTGCCAAGGTAACGGGCAGCGATGGGGCGCCGAAGAAGGTCCAAGGCCGCTATAGCGGATCCACGAAGTCGCCGCCGGCAATCTCGCTTTTTCCATTGCAAACGTTACTGCTGTTGGCGTGATCACGTGCCTTGTGTTTCTGCTGCAGTTCGCTTTCCTCCAAATTTAAGGTGCACTGGTGAAGCGGCGCTAGTGGTGTGGCATGTGCGCCGGAGCAGCTGTCGCCACATGTCGTTAACACCGCATTTTCTTTGTTACTTCCAAGAGGTGTCGCATACGCTCCACCACACGACTCGAGGTAAAATCATGTGGTGGGTCCACTAACAGCAACAGAAAGAGCAGGAGAAGCAGCTGTCGTCTTCATTGTTTGCGTCTTCCTCGGTGGACTTTCGGACAGCATCGTCCCCGCACGTCGCGCCTCCTGTCCGAGATCAAGCGCCTAGTTACGTGCGATGATGCTCGGCTCGACCCACCTCCAATCACCATGTTCATAGAGTTCCGCACCCTTCTTCTGGCAGGTGCCAGCGCGCACTGACGTTAAGTACCGCCCCGGCCGCTGGCGCCGCGGTACTACCAGCATCACGCATGCCTGCGTCGATGCCAATGTAGGTTAAACTCGCTGCTGTTGCGGCTGCTGTGTTTGCGGTGTCTGCTAGCTTTTCACATAGCCGCACAGCAATGCCTCTGCGCCCGTGCGACACGACACATAGGACGGCTCCTTTTGATCACGATCATGAAACAGGTACATGTACATGACACTGCGTTGTTCAGAGCTTTCGGACAGAGCCCACCAACAAGCCACCCGTGACTGTAAATTGTAACCGCGCTCCACGGCTTCATTGACTGTCCGGACGACCGGCAGCACACATAAAATACCAGCGTTCGTATTACGGTCGAAACACGGCGGTGCCCGCGTTCCCATAGGCAGTGGGTTGACAGCGTCAATCGTCGCCACGTTAATCATGTAGAAAACCGTGGGGCGGTGAAAGCGGTCGCGCTGACTGGCCTGTTCGACTCCACTGGTACCCGTGACGTAGTAGCTTGTGGAGTACCCTGCGTCACATAAGGCAAAGGCGGTTCGCAACCCAGAGTCTAAGACTCTTGGGTCTACCGTGTACGGTAGAAATGTTGTATTACCGCGACCAGTTAGTGGGGTGCTCGCCGCTGCAGCAGCGTCGTAACTTAAGTTGCTCCGTTCGAGGTTTTCATGTAGCGCCGACGTCTTTGGGGAAAAGATTTCGAAGTAGCCCGGCATGCTGATACGCCGCGTTGTCCTGTCCCTCGACCTGCGCAAAATGGCAGCGTGGCCCACCACATAAGTTGTCGTGTCCGTCGTGATGGTCGGGATGTACACGACGTCGTCATGCGCGTCCGCCGTACTTATCGATAAGTACGTCAGCGTCACCACTGACCGACCTACGTCAGCAAACTTCAGTGCCGCGCAGAGGGCACACGAGGCATTTTGAATAAGCAGCCGCGGCGAGTCCGTCAGACTTTGGTGCGCTGAGTCCATTATGTGCTGACTTGCTACAATTTTATCTGATATCACGGACAACGGCGTCGCGTTCTCCATAAAAGCGACGAGCTTGCTGTACATGTGTGAGTGAAGCTCACTCCACGAGTACGAGACGATGCCTTGAGCGGCGACGTGCGTGGTGAAGGCGGCCAGGGCAAACAGGACGATAAAGACTGCGTACTGAAGAATCATCCACATCAGTCGTGCATGCCAGGACGCATAACTGCACTGCACAGCTGCATCTTTACTAATTTCATTATTGAGATCGGCACCAGCGTTGCGTGTACTGTCAGCTGGGCTTGCTTCACTCTCACTGTGCTGCACATCATCGTTGTTGACCACCTCGTCAGGTGGCGGTACCCTTTTTACTCCCTTCCCGTGCCCTTCGTTTTGTTCAGTATTCCGGCAGGCAACATCGGCTGTGCTGCGACTCCGCCTCAGACTTAGTCGCGGACGTTCTCCCAAAACGTTAACACGTAACGAATGATGCCGTCGGCGCATCTCCCCTTCCTCTTCTTCCGCTTCACCAGCAAAATGGTGCGTCGGCAGCACTTTCGTTAGGCGCGGCAGCGTCAGCTCGTAGCTGTTGCTGTTGTACTGATACAAGGAGCTGCTACTGTGTGTGCTGAGCGGGCTGCCCGCCTGCAGGTGCTGATGCTTCCCCGCGGATGGTGGTACGAGACCGGTGCCGCAGAGGAGGGAGGTGCTGTAGCGCACATCGTCCGGCCGAAACGTCGCGTTTCGCGAGACCGGCGTAGGCGACGCTGCGGCGGCAGTATGAACCGTTGTAAGCTGAGGCGACGCAATCGGTGCAGGGAGAGGACATGAAACTCTGGCGTCTGCAGCAGGAACAGCAGCTACAACAAATTCCGTTTCGTTGGTAATAGTAGACGTAGTAATAGTAGTGGTAGCACTAGTAGGTTCATTCCTCTCCATTTCTGATTCCGTTACTGCTGTTGCTGCTGCTACTGCTAGTTGTAGCCTCTTTGGTGTCGTCGTTCCAGATGCTGGTACAGGTACGATGCGAAAGCAGTTGTCACTCCGCTGCACTGTCGCAGAAGTATTGTTGTTGTTGTTGTTGTTGTCCAGGAGCGCGGCGTGTACTTTCGACGACGCCCTGTCCTCCTCATTCTTTTTCAATTCGTCCACAGAGTTGGAGCTCTGTAGGGAGTCCGTGTTGGGGATTGCGGTAGACAAGCGCCGCGTCAGCTTCAACGGTGGTGGACGACTCACACTACTCGTCACCCACGGCCCTGTGTGTGGCGGACGACGACCTTCAGTTTCTTCAAGCACTTTCCTGTCGTTAACACTACTGTTGTTATCATTGTTGCTGGTGTGACCCTTCAAACTTGTGTTGCAGATTTCCGCCAAATTTTTCGGCTTGACGTCGGCTGAAGCCGGACCATCGCTGCTGCTTTCCGCTGCAGGGGCGCCGACGTGCTCGCTACGAGGTTCAGAGCTGACGCCCGTGCTAGCGGTTGACGTTACTAGGTGCAGACCAGCGTGTTGCTGTTGATGTTGTCGCCGTGCCCGGGGGGAGGCAAAGCACGACAGTTCATTGTCTGCATTACGAACAACACTTACGTTGTCCCCGCCTCCACTGTTGTTGTTGCTCTTGTTCCTGTGACTCATTACCGCATGCGGCGTGTTCGCGGCCGTCAAGACGGAGCTTGCCGGTTCCGCTGCGGAGTGCGGCGTGGCGTACGGCAGCACCTCCGGCATCCCCGGCGTACTCAACGATTTCTCCAGCAAGTCAAGCAACTCGCTCCTGCACACGTTCCGCTCCCCACTATTGCAGTCACCACCACTGTTGTCGTTGGTGGTATTGTGATTCACATGATCAGGGACATAGCTACTGTTACTGCCCACGGTGTTAGAGTTCTTCGTGCCGTTCTCTACGCCAGTTGTGTGTGACTGCAGGTGGGAGTGGCAGAGGTTCAGCAGTCGCTGCTCCGACTGTGTACATTGCCACTGAGCTTCCGCACGCAAACTAGTTGGTGGTGACGTCGATGGCATGTTCGCTGTGGTGGTGGTGTTATACGAGGTCGATTGCACACCGGGCAACAGGACAGCAACAGCGTTTGGATCATTTAGCGTTGTTGCCACTCCCGGGACAGTGCTCACTACCCCACGCACGCCAGTGTTCAATGAGCCTGCCGCTGCAGCAGCGTTACTGTACACAAACAACGGCGGCAAACCGCTGGAGTTCCCGCCGCCTACAATTGAACTAGACGGCGTCGTCATCCCCGTCGCAGGCAACTCCTGGCACGCGTGGAGGGAGGTCGATGTCGAGGCAGAATCCACCGTAAACGCTGGAGAGGCTATCGACGACCACGACGACGAGAAGGGTCGTGTGCGCCACGCCGCTACCAGCGCTGCCGCCACCGCAGCTGCGTCGATGCCGCTGGTGCTGCCGGTTGTCGTTTCAGTTCCGCCTTCGAAAGGGAAACAAGGCATTTCTACGTTGCGCAGTAAGCCGTGATCTGGGGCGTCGTCATTGTTCGTCGTTTCGATGCTGTCGCTGTCCTCGATGCTGCGTAGACTCTCCCATGTCGTGCTGGGCGGCTGCAACTGTCGTCGCTTTTGTCGGGGCATTGGCGCCTGCCGCTGCGGCGAAGATGATTGTTGACGTTGCTGTTGTTGCTGCAACGGGAGAAGCATCCGCTCGCTGCGAGAGACCTGCGTGTGCTGTGAGTACCCGGCACGGCGGGCCGCGACGTGGCTGCCGTAAGAAGAGCTACTGACGCTGCGGCACGTGAAGCTACCTCGGCTCCGTAATCGCTGCAACATTACACCCTCCGTGTCCTCAAACATCTCGTCGTCCTCCTCATCGTTGATGTCGGTGTTCGTCGCAGCGGCAAAGTCGCGCAGCGTCTCGTCCTCAACCGACGAGGTCGTGTTGCCGTCTAGCAAGTCCTGAAAGTGGAACGGTGCGTCGGTTTGGTCGCCGCTGGATAGGATGCTGCTGACGCTTAGCACCGGGTGGCCACGCTCGAAGTGCGTCGAGGAGGAGGAGGGGTTTCGGTTTTGGAGCAGGTGCTGCATCAACGACGGCTGCTGTATTTGTACCTGTTCACGCTGCCGCTTGGGGCTGTAGGTGTTGGCTGACGTCCGCCGCGCGAGCGGTACCTGTCCGTGAAGGAGCGTGCTCATCGCAGCAGCGCCATTGTCTCTAGCGACGCCAATTCCAACGGCTTCTTCATCCGTCTGCGGTATTGGGCTGTTGTCCTCAATAAAGTACGAGAAATCCCGCCCTAGCGGCCATGCCTGTGCCGGACTCAGCGGCGAACGCGACGGGATGAACGACGGCGTACCGCTCATGGTGGGCCGCGAGTTTGTGCTGTGGCAGCTCACACTGCCGCTGCTCTGTACCTGTGTCACTGTTAACTGCGAAGTCAGGCTGGCGGAAGTAACAACGGCGGCTTGTTCAGGATGCACCGTCGCATCAGCATTTCCGCATTCTACTACGCCTGCTGCGGTGGCAGCAGTGGGTGAGTCTGCTTGGGCAAAAGTGAAAGGTCGGGTCAGAGAGCCCAGGTAGAGGGACACGGGGGACATGACCAACGGCACGGTGGTCACGCCTGCGGACACCGCAGGTGAAATTGCGATACCTGTGTTCAAGACATTGGTCGGTTTAGCGGACGGGGCTGCACTAAAGCCGGGGAGGGGGAGTGCCGAGTCGCTGGGTGGGGGGGAGGAGGTCGAGGCTGGCGAGGCCAGCGGGGACTGCGGCGATGGGTCTAATATACCTGCGTGCGGTACAGTTGTTATTATTGGCGTTCTGTTGACACTAGTCCTCACGGCATTGTTGCTCGTCCTCCCCCCCACCTCTTTCGCATCTACGCTCCCTGTTATTGTCAGTGTATTTTTCGTTGTTGGTGAAGCGGCTGAGGGTGTCACGGGGGGTTGAGTCCGCTTCCACAACTGCCGCGTCTTTGGACGCGGCGCATCGGGGTCCACCATCAACGTTGCCGCCACGCTCCGGCTCGCATCTAACATCAACGAAAGATCGACCAACAAGGAGGGGGACGTGCGGGGACGCTTCGCAGGTGCTGCCGCTGCCACTACCGTCGCCTCCGTCGCAGCGGCAAACTTAGTGGTACCAGTAGTATTGCTAATACAACTCACTGAAGTGTTCATTGAGTGAGGTGCTGCGTCGAGCTGCAGACTTGGGGTCTGTCTCGCATTGCAAATACGACTGACGTTGCTGCTGATACCACCACCGGGCATCAGTGGGGAAGAGGAGCTGCTACGCCACGTCGCCTCGACGCTTGCTGTTGACAGCGCAGAGAGCGGCGAGAGGCTTCGCTGGTGCTGCCGCAAGTGGTGTTGTTGCCGTTGCTGCTCCGGGCGTGACTCTTCACTCACCGCTCCTCGAACCGCACGTCTAAATACCCCCTCAGGGAGGTTGAGAAAAGCTGCTTCAATGTCCTCACGTGGAGCCGCGCCACGCGTCACCTCGCCAGGGGTGGACGAAAGGGTAAAGGACGAGGAGTCGGGGCAAGTGTTTCCAACGGGCATTTTAATAACTGACGTTGCTGCTGCGGCGGCGGTTGTGATTGTTGTCGCATTGGTCGTTTTCCCAAGTGAAGTGCCCGTGCCGGAGTTGATCGGCGAGCACGCGGCGAACGCTGCTTGTGTTTTGCAGCTTGACGGCAGGCACGCAAGTGATGCCGGGACGAGGTGCTCACAAATTAGTCGGTTCCTGTCCTGCCGAGATGACAGTTCACAAGTCAAGCATAGGGAAGAGACAGACAAAGGAAGAGCAACAGCTGACCCAGTAACATCGACAGCAAGATCGCTGGATGAATCCTTCTTGGTGCTACTGCTGTTGAGAGGCTTCTCCTCCGGTATCCTGCTTTCGTGTGTTGAGATCGGCAGTACGGTCTCTAAACATGGCGTGTCGACTGCATGTACACTTGCCACCACCACGCTCACCAGACTACTCGACAGCTTCCCCGTCGCTGTGCCTTTTGCGTCGCAATCTTGGTTGTTGTTACTTGTCTGGGTTTGCTGAGCGGATGGGCTATGCAATGGAGGAGGTGTGCGGTGTTGACTGCTGTTGTCCTCATCACTCTGCGTCGCGGCGGGAAAGTCGGTCCTCGGTGCCCGCACCGCACCCGGTGGATTAAGCGACATCCACGTCCTAAGGTATCCCAAATAAAATCAAGGAAAGAGGATATACTGCAGTTTGGAGCTGATGGAGGGAGAAAGAAAAACTCAGATACGCTATAACGTGCACAAGCGATATTTGCAAAGAGGACGCTCAGGTTTACCTTCGGTTGAGGCCGATCAAAAAGAAGAACAAACGAAAGACGGCGTGATTCACCGCGGGGGGAGGGGGGGGGGGGTACCCCTGGGCTTGAAAGCTCTAAACCTCTAGAAATATGGACGTACACGATGCGCCCTCGGCACTAAAACGCAAACCTACTATGTACTTGCTTGCCCTCCCTCCTGCACTGGGAAGACGTACTCGCCGTGTTTTATAACTTGAGGTAAACAAAGAAAAAACGGCCAAAGCAGCGGCCAAAAGTGTCTTGGCGCCTTCCAATTCTTTTGTATACCGGAAACCCAAAAAATCGAAAACCAGTCACCAGAACTAGATAGCGTCGATAGGCAGCACTGCTAGACTATCGAAAACAAAAATACTAGTGCATGAAAAGAGTTCCGCCACCGAGTTGAAAAAAAAAAAAAAGAGGGGGGCGGGGGAAGACAACGAGGTAAGTTCTCAGCTTGAAAGAAGGGAATCAACTATAACGTATAAAGAGAGAGCAACATCGAAATTCGTAAAAAAAAAAATCAGAGAAGCAGACTGAGGGAGATGACCAATACGAACTTCACTCTTCCACGTTGACGGAGCGTAAACGTCAACGGATATCAATATTCTCGACAATAAGAGAAGAGAGTAAATCAACGGCTGTAAGTCGAAGTTGACGTCGAACGAAGGCACGGAAAAACGCTCCGCCGCTTATTTCTTTCCGCTGCGACGAGGCCTGGCAGCACTACTTCCACACTCGAGTAGCGGAGAAGCGCAAATTGAGGCCCACCGGGTGAGAGGGAAGAGAGGAAAGCAGCGCCTGTGAAAGAGCGAGTGGGCAGTCAGAGAGAATCCAAAGGAGAAAAAGAGAAGGTAAAGCAGGCGCAGTAAGAAGTACGTCGTCTCCTTCGTTGATTACTTACCGTATATGGGAGTGGGTCACAGTAGAATAACGAACAGAGTAAGGAAGTCTTGCGTTGTAACACGAAAAACGAATCCTCTGCAAGCGGACACAAACAATAGCTGTCATCTAAACGAGGTGGCCAATAGTCGCTCACCCGTGCTAGTCACTCTAGCGTTTTTTCTTTGTTTTCCCCCCTTTTCCCCTTCTGCTGAAATTGTAGGGCTGCAGTGCGGTTTTGTTAATAATGTCGTCAAGCATAGGGTACGTGCATTCAAAAACAGAGCAGGTGAGATTATCGTTGAGACGTGGCAACGCAGAGAGGAGAAAGGAAGGGTGGAGACTGGGAGCTGGGAGACGGTGCGTTGGTGTACGAGCAGGCGACTTGGAAAGCAGCAGTATCGCAGTAGAGTTTTGATTACCTGTAGTTGCTGAAACGGGTACTTCGCAACAACACTCGCCTGGTTACGCTCCGTGTTTCCACTGCTTTCCTCTCTTTGTTGTCGTTGCAGAGAATGAGCTTTTCGCCTCTTCGTCAGTGTTTAGGAAGAAAATCAGCTTACTCTGCTGAAAGTGAAGCAGCAAGCAAGCGACTGAGCTTCTGCAGTTCCTGCGTCTCGCCCTCCGTGACCGCAGCGATGACAATTAGAACCATCTGGCCTTTATTCGGTATCGGACTCGCGGCTGCCCTTAGTCCACCATTTTCATAATTGACTCCGTCAGTCTCTTCGATAGGTACACGCCGTGATGACAACAGCAGTGGCACCACCGTGTCTGCTGGCGTTACAGGCTGCCGGAACAAGGCGCTGATTGCACCAACCGAACGCGGCGGCGCTCCTGCAGTGATGACGTGGTGCAGCTGCGACCAGTCCAGAACACTCGCGCTCTTGTTGAAAGACCCAGCAGATAGGTCACCCACAGATGTGTAGCGACGAGCCACAAGCGCAAACGCCAAATAATCGCCCAAAGCACTTCCGCGCTGCGCCAACGATGCAGCATAGCGTGAGACAAAAGCATCCGCAGCTTTCGTGATACGCGGATGCTGCGGAAAGGTTGATGTGGCGTCACCAGTGGTGCTTGTCCGCTGTGTACCGCAGTGTTGAAACGCCGCTTCCAACAGAGCGATTACCTTAAGAATGAGAAGAGCTGCTGGCCACCCACATAACTCTGTGAAAACACCAGAAGGATGTACGTCAGGACTGTTGTTACTGTTCGCAATTCCTTCAACGGTAGAAAATGGAAGTGAATCGGATGCTGTGACAACGGTGTTCGCTGCGACCTGGATCACCCGTGCAAGCGGTGATGTCACCGACCCACATGCCTCACCCACCTTGATGCTGCGATGGGGGTTTTCAAATAAAGCAGGATGTGCCGCGAGGTCCTGCGCAAGCTGTTGAAGCAGACTTGCCCGATTTGCCAACTGCGCACAACTTACATGAACCATCGATTGAGCATCTCGTGTTTCCAAAACGAGCAGCGGCAGAAGCTGTTCACGCAAAAGCACGCGCAGCGGCACACTCTGGAGTTGATGTGCATATGCGAGGTTGCGCAATGTCAGGTAGAGTGTCGGCAGCAGCGAAGACGGCAGCTGAGGCTTTGCATGAAGCGTGTTATGAAAGCATACGGTTGTCGAAGAGCGGTATTGCAAACCAGCACACGTGCTGATAAGCTGCTTGTTTTTCGCTTCCCCACGCAGCGTTTCTGCGCAAAGTAGAGCACGCAAAGGTGTTACGATTGCCCTCCAGTTACCCAGCTGAGAATGTAGTAGAGAGGCATCGGTGACAACCTTCGTGCTCCGCGTTGAGCGAAGCCGCCGACTGATCGATTCGAGAAGGTAGGTGGCGAGGCTTTTGACATCTTCTTTTAGATTGATGTCCACCGACGCAAGAGGCGACGGCTGGGCGCGAGTCACCTCCTTCTTGTCGTCCTCCGCGACCTTCGTGACCCGCAAGGTACTTTGGAAATCTGCGAATGCGGCAATTAGCTCTGTAATGTGCGTTTCTGAGAAGCCTGGCAGAGCGCCGTTGTGACTTGGTCCTCGTGTAGATGCCGGCGGTAACAAACTCGCTGCAGTGGACAACTGCAAAGCAAGCGATGCAGAAGGAAGGCAATCGCTACTGCGCACACCTCTAGAATTACACGCCGACCCACTTGTAATATTGCGCACTGCAACGTATTTGCGGTACAGCTCCAGACGCAAGTCCCGCGCTGCACGAAAAAGCGTTGTGGTATCGCTGTCGAAGCAATTTTTCTTACTCGAAGCGTTTTCCTTTTTCATCCTGGCATCTCGCATTAGTTGCTGACACAGTACATCTTCCAGAACTTGTACCTGAGCCACTTCACGTGAAGCACGGGGGGGTGTCTGATTGTCTTCCGGTGTTCTCAGTGCACCCTCGCCGTCTGCTGTCCACCACGTGCGCAGTCGCACGGCGGCTGCGTAGAAGTCGTCATTCAGCTTTGTTGCTGCTGCGTTGAAACCGCCACCGTCGCTGCTACCACTTAAGAGCTCGATCGCGTTCCTGTAGAGCTCCTCCACCACATTCCTTTTGCTGCTGCTGGTGCCCCATCTTGCCTGGGTACCCTTTGCATTCATAGACTTCGGGTTTTCACGGCGTCCATTGTTATCTCCTGCCGCCATCGACCTTACAGCCGCTGCCGCTGTCAAGTTCCGTAGCGTCAACTCAGACGATTCACTACTGAATGAACACCGGACAGTGTAGGTGCGCCAGATCTCCTGCACCTCCGCCGCTTCTCGTTCACTCAGTGACGAGAGTGCGTGCAACAGACGCCATAACAACTTCTCACGGTGCACCGCTACCTGCGGAACGACAAAAGCGTCAGCGGCAGATAACTCCTGTCCTCCCTGTTTTGCCATCAGCAGCGAAGCTGAAGTCTGGTGACCCTCGAAGAGGCGTTGATAGATAATACCAAGCAATGCTACACCACGGCTGGACAGTGCCTCTGCTTGCCGCTGTCGCAGCAGGTTGTTCAACACCCAAGACACTAGCTTAAACGCGAAGGCGTCACCGTCTTTCGGCTGCTTTCGTTCTAGTGCAATTAACACAAATACCAGGGAAGCTGCGGTAATGTGCGTGTACGTTGTTGGTGTGGCAGTTGGGAAACAAGTGTTGGTGTGCGCTGGTAGCCAGGGTTGAAGGGCTACCAGGAGACACAATCCTGCTTCTGCAATGGCGTCACTGCCACATATTGACGGGGATGAGGGCGAGTAAGTCTCGAGAAGGCCTAGCAAGTGTGTAAGGACCCGCAGCAACGTCTCTTGAACGCCCTCTGTCGAACAACTCATCTCGTCAAGAATGTCGTTCACTTCTGTGCCGTCAAGAAATCTCAGCAGCAGAGTGGGATCATGGTTGTGTCTGCGCTGCGCGACGTTGCCCAGCACCGCTGACAGGTATCTACGCAGTGCGACGAAATCTCTGTGGAGCTGCGCACGCGAGGGTGCACCTGATGATTCCGAATGCTCACGTTCGTTTCCGGTGTCTTGAGAGAATTGGTCGTTAATAATTTTGCGAAGTGCTGCCAGGAGAGCCGTGGCGGATAGGTCGTCCCGGCTGCAAATATGCGAAGTAGTCGTCACTTCAGCTACTGCGGACAGTGACGGTACTCTGAGGTAGGACTGTCCTACCACTGATCTCCGATCGGCAAAAGTCGTCACTACCCCCTCCTTCTCCTTGTCCGCATGCTCCGTTTCGCTTCGTTGCATTTCCTCTGATTCGTTTCTTTTCATAACTGCCTTCAACAATGCTGACAGATCCGGATAAAAGCACGCTGCTGTAGCTGCCTCTACTGCATTCGACTGCACGAGCTGCAGTGCGACTCTGTTGTTGTCATGCGTTGAACACACGCGATGGGCCTTAGTCAAGGAAATAACGTGGGATACGGAGCTGTGTACACATTGATGTGCCACTTCAAGCTGCTGCTGCTGCTCAACCGTCCAGTGGAGCGCGTTTACGTGGGTCTGCACGATGTGTAGCTGTCGTAGCTGCCAGCACAGAATACGCTGGCCATCCTCAAACGACAGCAGCACCATCGGCTCTCTGCAATCTGAACCAATATTCCCCTTCTCTTTCCTTCTTTCCTCACCATTAACTGCTCGTTGTGTTGTCATCTCCTCTTGCAACTGGCGCAGTATTGTGAGCTTTTCTGCCACGCAACCCATCGCAGCTGCTGACGGTGCGGCGCAGCGGCCCCGCTGCTGTGCACTGCGGTCAAGAAGGCCTGCGGTGCACAAGTGCAACACGTGAAGGAGAGTATGCCAAGGATTGACATTAGGTACAGCCGGTCTTCGCCTATTGCCATCGCTGCTTTTTCTTGACTGGGTTGCGAGCGCCGTAAAAGAGGCCTCACCGCTGTGCTGGGGTACGTACGCACGCCAAGGATTGATCGTGCGAAACAAGTCCAAAAGCTTGTCAACGTGCGAGGAAACAGTCGCTTCATATCCAGGCAGCAGCTGCGGTCGCAGGCTACGAAGCACCGCCTTCAAGCTTAAAACCTCATTTGCTGTTGCAAATTCTAATTCGTGTTGTGGCTGCTGTTGTTTCTGCGTCGGGTGGCCCTGTTGTCGCAGGCGTGTGTCCTCTTCTGAAAGGAGCTGCAGAAAGCCTTTCATTACGAGGAAACTGATTCTTACACCTCCAACCGGCAACGACTCCTCGTTTATCGACGGAAAAGAACTTGCAGCGTCCGATGAAGCTTCGGAAAGTGCCAAACGTTCTGTGGACTTGCTGCGCGGCAGTGGCGTGTAGCCCTTGTGTACATAAGTATCCACACAACGCCACAGCTCCACGAGAGACCATTTCGCGGGGTTGCCAAACCTCGCGGATGGCGTAGGTGACGCCAACACTGTTCTGCTGTGTGTGTCGCTGACATCAGTTCTTTTCATGCCCGGTGTTGAGCCCTGCTCCCCCTTGACAGTGGAATAACTCTCTGTACAAAGAGCAGTGAAGCAATTTGCATAAACACTCACAGGGCCACCTTCGTCGGGAGCAGGTGAACAAGAAATGGAAACGCTGCTGTGTTGGCGCTGCCAGGCACGCATCAGTGCCAATATCAGGACGGGATTACGCAAAAGGACCAAGTTGCTGCTGCCCTTTTTCGCTTGGAGCAGCCGCCACACTTGCCAAGCTGCGGGAGGCCACAGTGCCCACTGCGTCGTGCCGCTGCTTCTTTCTCTTTCAGTTGACAGAAGAGCTTCTGCTGTGTTTCGAAGACACAACTTGATCTCTGCGAGTATTTCCTGCTGCTCCACTGCAATGTTGCGTGCCGCTGACTCTTTTCCGTCTGACTTCCTTGCAGCTGTTGCTGTCGTTGACGCTTCCGTAGTGCGGGTGCTCGGATTCCCATCACGCTTCCAGTAAGCTAGCTGCACGTGGTTTTGCACAGTTGCCACGTAATCGCACGTAGGCGAAGAATCCACTTTTAAGTACTTTGTGAGCAGGTCGTTGAAATCTGCTTTAACACCTTCGGCTTCGAGAACGGTTGTGCGGTCCAGCGATTTTTCAAGCCCCTCCTTCAGAGCGTGCTCAAGGAATGACGAAACCCAGAAGCAGCACACTTCAGTTTTCAGTGACTTGACTTGGTCTGCCATTAGGCGCATCTTTTGTAGCTTCGTACGTGTATGGAACGTCATTGCGGTAAAACGACGGGAGGCGCGTGCGGTGACCAGATAAAGCGACGCACACACTTCCAGCCATGCATTCTCTTGTTCCGACACCTTCAGTATTTCCGTGGATACCTGTTGACTCCCCGGAAAAGCAGGAGGGATCTTGGTTTCGCCTCTGTAATTTGATCGGTGCTCGTCTTTCCAACTCCTGCTATTCCTGGTACTCCGATATCGACTCTGCGTTTCACCCTGTTTATGAGATGCAGCGTCTATCTCTGCTTTCCGCATCAACAACGTCTTCCAGACGAGCTGCAGTACGGGGCCCAGTTCACGTCTGCGTAATCTCAGTACGTTCTCCCCCCACTCGGATGTGTGGAAGAGACGTGCGCACGCGTGCAGTGATGCCGCTCTTGCCAGCTGCTGCAGCCATGCGAACAGCGAAGGCGACACATCGGAGAACGCTGGATCGATGCTCGCGTAAGCAACGACTTGCAGTGCTGTGAAAGCACCTTTATGAGTTACAGTTGAAAGCTTTTGCGTGCTGTCAAGTGCGTCAGCCGAAGGTAGAGTAGCTTTTACCGAAGAAGATATGAGGGACGAAACAACGTGAAGGGGTCGAACTGGCGCCAGCGGTAGCGTCGACGAAAAAACGTGAAAACGTGCTTGTCGAGGAATAGCTTTCCTCAACTCGGCAGGGGAAGAAAGGAGGAGGTCAGCTACAGCGCATGTGCTATACGTGACCGAGACGCTGTCGCGTTGCTTTCCTCTTACAAGCTCGCAATGTTCTGCTGACGCATGGCTTTTGCGCACTCTTCCTAACTTGAGTTCTTCCCGTAAGCTCGCCTCCAAGGGACTAATACGTCGGTGACGCGCCGTACTAGAAGCCAGATTTGAAATCTTTTCGCCGTTTCCGTCTTCACTAATTGCCACAGGGCAAAACAGCGTGTAGAGTTCTGCCGCTTCTGGAAAGACCACCCGCGTCGACTTCCCCTCGTTCCCGTTTCCTGTGACCCGAGTTGATGCTAGGTTTGCAATAGCACTTTTCTGACGGTCAAGCACGTACTGAAGTAGCGGCCGCGCGACGTCAGCCGGCCACGCCCCACACGCCAGAAAAGCAGCTCGCAGCCGCCGCAGCGTGCACATTTCCACCGGGCTTAGCGTATTTGACGGTTGAGAAGCCGCCAATTTAACTGCGTCGTTCCTTGGCGAGTTGTTAAATTTCATGAAGCCGGCTTGAGTTGACGCTTCGGAAAGTGTAGGATAGGGTGTGCCGACAATCCACTGCAGCGCGATTTGCCACGCATGGGGTGCAACGTGTCCGAGGAAGTGTACGAGATCCAACAGCACCGCCTCCCGATCTGCGGAAGGCAGTGATGGTGTTGCAGGCGCAGCAAGCGATAGTGCATTCTCAGAAGTGAGCGAAGGGTCGGCTAAAGTTGCGAGGACGAGAGAAGGTACCACGCGTTGACACAGTGAAGTCGGTAGCAACGCTGCGACGGGCGTGTTTGGCACCTTCCGCAATTTGTTGGCGTGTGGCGTTGAAGCTGCACAGGTGGCATTTCCCAAGGTAACGGCTAAGTACGATGCAGAAGGCAGACGATGCCCCTGAGTTTGCTTGCGACCAGCGCTTGACACATTATCGAAGACGTCGGCGGAGGAAAGGTCTATCGTCTTCCCTACGCGCACTTCTTCGTCCACACCGAAAACGACTAAACGCTTCAGCCACGTCTGACTGGACGCCCCTGCCGGTGCTCCAACGATGTTACTGGACATCTGTTGTTGTTGACGCAGCAAAGGATGTGTGAGAAGGCCACCCACCACGAGGGGTGACGGCGAGAGCAGCGACACCGAGAGAAGGCTGCGCACATCAAAGCCACCATTACTAGCACTACTGCTCTTTACGCAACATCGCTTGTCATCTGGATCATGGCACTCATTTGTCGCGATGCTTGCTAGTGTAAAGTTCCTCAAGAGCCGCCACATCGACACGGGAACCGTGTAGCTCAATCCGCCACTCCTTTCAGTATCCCCCAGCTGTGGCGTACTCGTTTGAAACTCATCCTCGGTCGTCAAGGAAATGTTTTGTTCAAGCAGCAAAGGCAGTGCACGCCACAGTAGAAAAGTGGTCTGCCACGTCAATCGTGACATTGCGGCCTGGAAAACGCGTTCGAACACACCTGACGCCACCTTCGTCGAGGCAGCTGCCTTTTGTCTTTTCTGTACCCCTCTATCCACTAGAAATGTCAGCAAGACGCGCTCGACAGCAAGCGCCCTGAGTGCCTCTCCGTCCGTTTCGCTTAACGCCGTATTGTCGTCGGCCAATAGTGCTTCGATGTCCACTGTGTGACTGTGGGGCTGCCGTGCTACCTTCTCCCGTGCAACCATCACAGACGACGGTGCATACCGAATAAGAGCCTGCAGCAGCTTTTCCACCGACTGCACCGTCCACGCTTCACTCTCCTTCGATACAGTGTGGCGACGGCGTTCACTTTGATGCTGCAATACACACGTCACGTACAGGTGTTGAAAGCGAACGTCCTCGCGTGACCAGAAAGACGCCGCACTTTTCGCAAAGCCCCGCGCTTCGAGCTTTGATAAGACCAGGCCCCACCAGGCGGAGGCGTAAAGGTCCATTAGGATCCTGCCGAGACGCGTTATTTCGGCTCGTATGTGACTTAAGAGACTGCGCCGCGTCACAGACCAGTTGATCCCGTTTGCTGATCGTGACGATGACAACGACGGTAGCATGCTTTGCTCGTCAGCAAGTTTGTTTTCACCTCTTCTCCGCACAGCGGTCTCTAAGTGCAGCGTGTTCCACCACGCTGTGGTCTCATCAAGCAACAGTGCAACTTGACTAAACTCGCTCGATACGCTCATTAACTGTGCCATCACCGAGGGCGGCAGCATTTGTGACGTAAGTGAGTCGTCCTCAGTTCGCTGATCACTTCGTCCACCTCCAGAATCACACGCATCTCTTGATACTGTCGCTGCTTCAATGTTCGCTAGCGTGTTGGTGAGGCACGAAAAGAGCCGGCGTAGCGTGACATCCGCAGCTGCAAGGCGCGCCAGCAGCCCCTGTGTAACACTGCTGTTCACTTCTTTCTGTTGTTGCGGCTGCGATTCCTTGGCTGACCACCCCACACTTCCAGCTGTGAGGCAGCGCAGGACGTAAGACAGTCGCTTGCCACTCCACTGGCGCTCTACTGCAGTAGAAATTCCAGTATTTGGGAACACCAGGTTGTCGATGAGGTTCGTGAGAGAGGCGTAGTGCGTTTGAGAGCAGGCTGTTAAAAGCTCCCCTGTGGAAGTGTCGGCGGAGGACGTGCACAGCCGAAACACGAGAGGCTTTGCTGGACTGCATTCCTCAAAAGCTCTGACATCACCCTCGATGAGGCACATAAGCGCGTTCAACGTATTTCGATGCGAATTCAGTGCACCGTCGTCCGACAGGGCCGTCGCCTTCAGCAATTCAGCATCAGAGAGAAGACGCTTCAGCAGCTTCAACGGAACGTTCCGAAGTCGAAGACGAAAAGTGTCGATGGCGCTGTCTGACACCATTCCCATACCTTCGCCTTCGTCTTGTCTGCTGCTTGACACTGCATCGTCAGTTTTGAACGCTTCTTTTACTGGTTCGACTACTGCAAATGTGGTCCTGGACGGCGCGTGCTCCGCTATCTGCTGTGCCTTGTACTCCACCGCCCACACATCCACTGCCTCCATGACTGCCAGAACAACCTGCAAACACTCTCCCATCGCCACTTCAGCGTACAGCCGCTGTGCAGGTGACACCCACAGTGTGGTGTCCTCTAATGACTGCAGTTCATGCAAATACAGTAGCACGTACTCCAGCACAACGTCGGCATACTGCAGAAGCTTCCAAGACGCGGGTTCGTACGGCAGCCGACACGTAAATAATTGGCAGCGCGCACCAACAGGGGTTGTGACGGTTGATCCATTAATTTCGTTTTGAAGATTGGAAAGGGAGACTGCGCTGTTGTCGTTTCCGGAACTACTACTCTCACCCGCATCAATACCAGCAACGCGCACTTCTGAAGCAGCTAGGTGCAAAGCGGAGCTCAGCAAACACGTCAGCACATCCACACCTGCCATCGTAGAATCGTCAGACGCTTCTGTGTCCATCACCATTGTCTTCATCGCTGCCGCACCAAAATCAACAATCCCATTGTTGACGTTGGTGGAAACACTACCTGCTTGAAGAGAGGGAAGCTGTCGCCGTGGTCGCAGTCGACACCACCGCAGCGCGTTGTGCAGCAGCGTGATGAGCGGCACCAGAGACATGTTGTCTTCTACTTGATAACGTAACGAGTATGGCAGTGTTGCCGCGATGGCGCGGTATGCAGAAGCGCAGCTTGCTTCGAAGGCAAGTGACCAGCGTTGCACAGAGGGCGGGACAACTGCGCTCGCTACTGTTCTTGGTCTTGCGACTGTAGTATCAGCCGTATTGGTGCCGTCCGTTTCCACGGTGCTCTTACTTTTGATTGCTGTAGCGTGTGCATCTTTCCCTGCGTTCTCCCCCGTAAATTCGTTCAAATCAGTACTTCCCATGACCGCGCGTAGACGATACAACCGCTCAACGTCACTGTCTTCTTCCTCCGCGTTGCACACCGGCTCAGGCTGCGGTGGGGAAACAGATAAGGCTGCGGTTTTTTTCTTAGACACGGGAACAGCGGAAGCCGGGGTCACCTTCCAGCTGGCCAGCCAATGTTTGGGTGTTCCCTCTGATGCCGTCACATGCGTGCCGGCCAGCGACAGCAGCAAAGTGTAATGATCAATCGACAACAAAGGGAGGGCTACCGCGTCGACGCCTGCAGACCAGTCTGAAGCACGGAAACTCTTACTCTGTCTTTCAGTGGAGTTTGGTGGAGCGAGTACATTCGTCTCCCCTGTAGTATGCGTACACACAAAGCGCAGATAAGCCCGGACGGCCGTTTCTGCGTCGTGTTGCAATTCGCAGAGTTTCAGTGTTTGCTGCAGCTCGCCAACCGAGCGACAGACCACTCCTTCCTGACGTAAGCGATAACGCAGCGAAGGAAATCCAAGGAATTGACTCGTTAGGATAGTTGCTCGGGCCTGCACTACATCCCAAGCAACATCTGCATTGTGCGTGTTCGCAGCATTTACATTTAAAAGCCATGAGGGCTGAGCGTGTACGAGTCGGTACAGCGTCGCAATCAGTGTGTGCAGCCGTTGTTTCTGGCTCAGTGTTTCTTCTTTCTGTAGTGCGATCAAAAGTGGAGGTGAAGCCGGCAGCAGTTCCATCGCCTGCAGCGCAATCGCAACGGCCTCGTACCAGGCACGCTCCACTGTTGTTCGCCGACCCTCATGTTGTTGTTGCGTTGTCACCGACGCAACAGAACGAGGTTGTCGCTGCTGCTGCTGATCCATGGGTGCTTTACCACATAGCTCTACGTAGTGGCGCAACGCACGCTGATAGCTCTTCCACGCCCCCACTACAATAGCAGTTGCCAAAACTGGGCTTTCACACGGCGGCGGCACGTAGCACACCAGTCGTACCAAAAACGGCGTTGTGGCCCGCTTTGCAATATCGGCGAACAGCTCCACCTCTGGCAACGTCAGTCTCCGGTGCTTCCGCTCGTACGAGTAGAAGAGCGCGACGGCCTCGCGCACGCGACGACGACGCGACAAGTCGTGCATCGCCTGCACAAGCTGAGTGTGCTGCGTTGCCGAGAGCGGTGTCCCGTGGTGCAGCTGTAAAACGTTGAGAAGACCGTCCTCACTCGCCGAGGAAGCTGCTGAGCGCAGCGTGAAGAGAGGTCCGAACGAAGTGAGCGCCGCTCTATTATGAAGTAGAGGTGACCCCAACGACGGGGATGTATTTATAAGAGCGCACACTGATGGCGCTGAATGCTGTTTCGAAGCTGTGTTCAGCGCTACTCTGGATTCCGGTGTTCGTTGCGAATAGAACTCAAAAGCTGTTGGTGCCGAGGCAATAGCAAGATGACATAGCTGCGCCACACCGACATGGTCATACACGCAATGGCACACCGCCGCGCACAACGTCTGCATCATTTGTTCATCATTCAAACGTGATCGGACAACACTAGAAGGAGCATTGCGTCCAGACGCCTGTGTAGCGACTGGGATCAGTCCATTCTTGATTGATTGGAAAGTAACGGTAGTGCAAAGACGGCGCATATGGGTGGCTGTGAAACGACACAAGTTCGTCAGTTCTTCTTCGCGGTCTTGCATCCTCTGATGCGGGACTTCCTCCGATGAAACGGACCGACGTAACACAGACATTCTTTGATTCGTGCTTGAGGGTTGCCAAGGGTGTGAGGACAAGTGAGAGAACTGCCCTTCGAAGCAGAGAGCGCGTCGCTGAGCTGCCGAGACCGAAACAGTGTTTTTTGCTGCATCCTGGGTCAGGTTAGATTGCTTATTCGCACCTTTGACTGATAGAGATGGACTGCTGCTGCTTTTCGGCAGTGGAGTTGCAAGAAGCAGCGAGACACGATGGTTCAAGTACCCGAGGGTATTCGACGCGAACCACTGACGCACACTATTCAAGACTGTAAACTGCACTTCATTTGCTTCACGTGTCCCTAAGCGACGCTGCGCCGCCACCACCTGCGCAAGCGTTTTCAGCCATCTCTGCATACAAGCACCAGTGGTGGGAGCACTCACCACCAAATTCAACAGCAAAGACTCCATCAGCACACCCATGATTTCGACTTCCTCCTCTACTTGCGTACGCGTGGTGTAAGCTGAGGACGATACACGGGCTCCAGCTAAAGCTACACATTCACACTTCAGCGTAAGACTCTTCGAAAAGCCATTTAGGATTTCTTGAGCCACGTTGCTTCTTATACACAGATCTGGTATAGAGATGAGCACACAACGTAGCACCAGCGCTTTAGTGAAGCGACCTTTCAACCCACCTGCGTGGTTTTGGCTACCGTGAACAGGTCTTGCAGCAGCATGCAAAACCGGCTTCATATCAGTGCTCAAGAACTTTTGAGTGAGCTTTACGAGAGACTTTGTACTCAAAGAAGCGAGAACGTACGTCAGAAATGGTATTGGGCCCGGTGACGTACTGCTCACAGGAGATGCGTTCTCTGCAGAGGTAAAGCAATGGGCGGATGCAGCATGATTACTGAGTGACGCATACTTCCCCTGGTCGCCTAATGATTCTTGCGGCGCAGTGGGTTTCGCTTGATAAACAGAAAAGCAGCTGCTTAACGCAAGAAGCGCCAATAGAAGACTCTCTTGCTCAACAGGCGTTAGATCATCCGAGGGTGTGCGTTGCGTGCCCACTCCCTTGTGCTCCAGCGAGCCGGTGAGCAGCGCATACGACAGCCAAGCTGGGCAGCTGTTCAGCACATCACAGACAAAGCGCGCAACGAGAGGCTCAGCGGCAACAAGTTCTGTACGTGAGGGTGACAGTGACGATTGAAACAAGGATGGCTGAAGGTCGTTTTTCATCTCACCCCGAAGTCCGACGTGGTCAAATGTGTGCGTTGTAGCGTTTTTCTTCCAGTCATCGCGAAGAGGTAGCCGCAAGGCGCGGCGTAGTTCTCGCACAAAATCACTTGTTGCAGCCACTTTATCAGCAACGGTGGCCTTTGCTTGGTCACGAGAAACAGCGGCCATTATGAGCTGCGCAGCTGTTGCACTCACGTGCGCACGCATGTCATCATCGACACCGCCGGCATATTGCGTCAACCACGCTGTGTTAACAAGCAAATGAAGAAGGAACAACTCTGTGTCCGCTTTCTCAGTCATTTCTTGTGCGCAGCTGCCCTGTACTTCTTTCAGGGCTGAAACAAACCAAGTAATGATCCCAGTTTGTAAAGCCGGAGAAGCAACGGCCATCATAGACAATCCAGTGTCTGTGGCATCTGTTGCAATCAATTTAGTGACAGAAATACACAAGAAACATACGGCACGAGTTGCGTGTAATTGGCATTCAGACGTAGTGAAGCTGGGCAATCGGGAAGTGTGAGTGACACGACGTGGTTTCACTACGTTTATAGGACTCTCCTCACTGCATGCCAACTGTAGTACCATCAACTCTGCTGCCGCGACAACCACCATACCTTCCAACGCAGCCCTCCGGAATTCAGCCAGAGACTGTACATCATTTAAAGAAGCTGAGGCAGCAATTCGCTCCACAGCATCCAGTACCTCCTCGCAGAAGGCGCAGAAATGAGAAATCTGCTTCTCGGGTGTCAAACAAGACGTCGACGGCGCTGCTGTTTCACCCACTGTGCATCGCCTCGTAAACTGCGTTATAAACGGATAGAGCGACAAAACGTAGTCGGCGCTTGCCCTGACGTCTTCTTTGCTGCGAATCCGCCCCAGAGCTTGCCGAAAACCAGCACGGATATCGGCGTCGAGCCCAAAAAAGTGATTTGTTTGTGCGGTTCTTGAAGCTTTAGTGGGAGAGTCCGCTGATTTCCCGACGGAGTCTGTTGCTGTTTTCCAGGCTGCGGCTAGATGAGGCGTTATTCGTGATAACGTTGCGCTATGTCGGGAAAGATCTTGCGATCTCTGCACATGAGTCAGAGGTTTAGAATGGTTCTTCGATGCATCCTGCCGCGGTTGACATTCAGAAGGCTCACTAGCAACGCTTTTGGTAGGGATCCTCTTTGTCTTGCGGCGGGAAAGCCGGAGACTCTCAGTCGAACCTCTTTTGTTCGGTTGATGCTGTGCTGCTCTCTGTAGTGACATCGCCGTGACGCGGCTTTTGAACAGGAGTGACGCATTCACCCGTAGTTGAACCCTCGCCGCCCACGCACAGACTTTCACTACGGCAACTGACAGAGCGGACATTTCGCTGGGCTCCAAAGCAACGACAGCCGCAACTGGTTGCAAGTCGGGCGAAGAAGACGAAGGCTTAGTTTCTTCCTTGTCGTAAGAACTAACGCTCATACCCGCAAGGAAGTCCTGCAAAAGGAACGTGACAAGTAGCGTCCACTGACGCATCTGAGATGCAGAAAGTGCTGCTTCGTTACGCACACTGGTCAGTGGTTCTTTCGAGGTGGGGGCACATTCACCGTATACGGAAGTTGAGTTTGAAGCTGAACCTGGTGAGTTTCTGTTACGCCCCCTGGTTAGATTTTCAGCGGGATCGGTCCCATCCGGCATTTCGGCGGAAGTGTACAAAGGATGTGGTGCTGCGTCCAGTGCCTGTCCACACAACACCAACACCGCCCAAGTTTGTTTTAATGAACGAGGCGAGGCATCCGGCCACGTCTGCTGAACCACCCGACGCAGCAGCGACGGCTGCTGTAACACCGCTTGTGTCGCACCGGCACTTCTTGTTTTTACGAGTTGCTGCACGACGTCGAGGCAACGGAGCCACTGGCCTCTGCGAGAGAGCTCTCTTAACTGTTGTCGCACTTCGGAACGCGTTTGCAACAACTTAACGCGCCTTTTGAGACGTGCTTGTTTACCTTTGTAGATCATGGTTTAGTGCGTGCAGGCGAAGACGAGTGCAAGAAGGGTGAGTCGTGTGTGTGCGTTAAGAACTATCAAACTTCGTCAAGTAGAGACTTCCTAGAAGGCTGCACTTGCACAAAACGCAAAACAAAAACCTGTCACGTCTACAGCTGACTCAAGACCTCTGTACAAGCATGTCAAACAGTGTCAGCTTGCTTCCACACCGAATGGGGCGCCACGCACTTAAGGTCGGAAAGGGCTGAAAGAACAACAAAGAGGAAGTACTTGAATTGCAAACACCGTAAATTACTCGAATAGTAGCGTGCGTAGTTTATGAAAGGGTGGCCTGTGTACACAGAAAACACTGGTGCCGAGCAGATCAGGAAATAAGGAGCCCCCCCATGAACAAAGTGCAGGTGCTTTGGGATGATGCAATCACAACAGCGAGGAGGAGGCAGTGCAGCGGTTTGTTAAAACGAGATCATGTAAAAGCACTAGCTGAAAAGGGCAAAAGCAAGATGACGAAGGAGAAAGTCTGGGGGATAAGAGCGCAGTGCTCAGTTTCTGTTATTAAAGGCACAGTAACTCTAGCTCTAGAGTAATCACGTTAATTCTCTCGAGTTTTGCTTTTCTTTAATCCGCCGACCACAGCTATTATTACGTTCCCCATTTGTCCCTACTCCTCCGGAACTCTCGGCATTAAGTTCGCAGAAATTACCAGATATCTGCTTTTGTAGTTAGTTAGCGATCAAATGTAACACACGGAAAATCCCAGAAGATCAGCACACGAAGAAACGCACCAAACGCAACAGCAGCTCTTGCTCCTCCAACAACGGCATTACAATGGAAAATGACAATGGTGCCCTTCGCTTAGAAAACGGCAACAAAACACAGTGACTCGACTCGGCACACAAACCCTTCTCAAGCGCTTAGCGAGCCCGGCGGCAGGCCCTGCGCGATTTCCTTCGCCCTCTGCTCGCGACTCTCCATCATCAAATCCAAAATTTCAAAGTGCCTAGCCGTGCACTTACGCGCGCACGCCTCCAATCGTTGCAGCTTTGTGTCTGGAATATCGCCAGAGGCCAGCTCATCACGCGTCAAATTGCGATCATAGCAGATGTCCCAGCACTGCTCCAGCGTGATGTTGGCGAAGTCGAGCATGGAGTACTGCTCCACGGCCTGGTTCAACGCCATTTGCGCCTGCATTTTTCAAGGTAATCAGAGTGGAAAGTTGTCGCCAACAGGTTGTTAGGTTTTTCTGTACGTAAACCACTCGAAAGAACAGTAGTGGGAAAAGCAGATCACAAAGGCATGCGCTCTGTGTTTTTTGTTTGAAAGAAGCAGATGAGGGAGTTGAGCAACAGGTCGCGGACTTCGGCTAGCTGGAGGCGTTGTGTACGGTCGTCTCTGCGCCGACCCACGCATTTTTAATCTCACTTTTGTACTCATGAAACATGCTAGAACATTTGCAAGTAATACTGCAAGTGCCCACGTCAGCACAGTCCATTTTATGAAATTGACTACGCCTCGTAACTACAGGCTACGTGACCAGAGCTGCTTTTCTGCATGGTTACTCCATGTCTTTTGTTCGAGCCGTTCGTTGAACTGTGACCACTTTGAGAACCGACTAGAAGAAGAAAATGGAGGCTGCGGAAGAGTGACACAAAAGGGGAGTCGCCGCGACCCCTTGCTCTCCGGCTACCTACTGCTTTCCCAGAGCAAACAAAAAAGAAAAAACGTCGAAAAGCCAATGCAGCTAGCCAGTTCTCTTTCAAGTTCGAGTCCTCAGAGAATATAAATTGCAGAAACCCCCTGTGTTTCCCTTACCAAGCTAGTCCAAATTGAAAAAAAAAAAAAAAGAGGGTTCCAAAGAGAGAAGAAAAACAGGAAGCTTCAGCATGACGTCGCTGCTGGCGACACAAGCAATATATATATTTTTATATTGATTAGAGAGTCCGCAATGGTTAAGCTGCCGGAGAACGCTTCACTTTAATTAACCGCATTAGTCCCTTCATCATTTCCGGCTCCCCCTGCGTCAGCTGCATCATGGCGGACATAAACGTCGTCATCGTTAGGCCTTCCCACGTTGCCATCGTCTGCAGCGCAGTGTGATGATCGAGTGCATGCTGCGAGGCGCACCCGTCTGCTAGAACCGCCACCCGAATATTGCGCTGCAGCAAGGCGTCAGCAGTTTGCAAAATGCACACGTGGCTCTCGAGACCCCACAGGACAGCCTGCCGCACGGGCAGAATGCCCTTTTCCGCATTGCCCTCGAGATACGGCAGCATCTCCGGCACCAGCATCGACGGCTGATGCTTTGCGAACACCGGCGTACCTTCAGGAAGCTGGATGTCCTTCACAAAAGCCCCAACAAACTCGGGCATGTGCGCGGTGGCGACAAAACTGGCGTACCGAGGTCCCAGAGCGGCATGTAGGACAGCCATCTTGTCTGACACTTCGACCACGCCGTTAAAGTTTACAATTTTGTTGCGCAGCTTCTCCTGAACGTCGCAGCACATAAAGAGAGTGCGGCAGCTGCTGTACTTCTGCAGAAGATGCGAACGCGGTGCAATACATCCCGGTAGAGACATGGCGGCGTGCGAAGCTGCGGTCCTCGTCGAGAGTGCAAAAGCAGCGGGCAGCAATAACGGTAATGAAAGCAAAGAGAGTAATCACACACGGGAATATTGAGTCCCCGGGTAGTGACTCGTGGAAACAACGGCGGGGTAGTAAATGGGACGAAAAATGATCAGAACAGCGGGGGAAAAACACAGTTCCAGCTCGATGAAAGGTGTCCCTCCCTTGTGATTCAGCACGTTCACGAGCAGTACTGTCTTTTCGTTCGCGTAACTTCGCTAATGCACGCATTACTATTGTTATTATTACTGCTAAGTTCCTGGTGATTAGATGCGAGGTGCAGTACGACAGCACTGGCACCTCCGGTGCCTCCCAAAGGTCGCAGATGGTTTACTTCCCTTCTTAGTCCTCAACGCCAAAAAAAAACTGAGCCCTACACGCGTACAGAACAGAACGCGAAGAAAGACGAGAAACTGTGTATGGTGTCTTCAGCGTCCAGGCACCACTCAATAACTCGCCGCACCATCGGCGGTTGCGGACAGAAAAAAATCAAACATGCAGAAGACAGCGAAAGCAGCGAGTAATTACCGACGGCAGGCTCCTTACTCATTGATGCCAGTCCACCCCGGTTGAGCCTCCGGCTTCACAGCAGGCTCTTTCTCTGTCCCCTCCTTTTGTTCTCCAGCCTCGCCCTCTTGGATCCTCGCCTCTGCCTGTGACGCGGCCCACTCCGCGCCATACTTCTTCAGAATTTTAATTACATCCTTCACAACGCGAGAGTCAGACCGAGTGAGCTGCATAATGATGGACGGCACCGTCGTCATGAGCACACCTTCCCAACTCGACATCTGCAGAATTGCCGTGTCGTGGTGCTCAGTTTTCTGGCACCCGCAGCCGTCCACCAACACCGCCACACGAATACCGTGCGTCAATAGCTCATCCGTCGTTTGCATTACGCAGCCGTAGGTCTCATGGCCAAAGATAATCGCCTGTTGCACCGGTGGAATGCCTTTTTCAGCGTCGCCAAGGATAAACGGGCGAACCTTCGGCACGAGCATCGACGGCGTCAGCTTCTCCGCAATAATCGCATCGGACGGTACAACGATATCGTGATAGACATGCCCGACACCCTTCGGGTACTGTTCTGTTACAATAAACACACAATGCTCCGGTCCGAGCAGGGTGTGGATCGCACTCATCGCGTTGGCGGCGTGTACGGCATTGTGGAAGTTCGCTATGTGGGGTGCAACACGTTCCTGCACATCGCATAGCATAAAAGCAGTGCGGCAAGTGTCGAACTTCTGGAAGAGCCGCGAGTGCTCGGAGATGGGGTGCAGCGGCATGGTTAGCACTTTTCCCTACTCAGCAATACACTTCGATCCATCTAAATCTGTGTAGAAGGAGGTAGCCGACAACTCAACCGAGACACGGTGCGCTGCTTATCTGCGGGCTACTTACGGTTGTGAAACGTCTGCGCCGTGAACCTTGACGAGGCGCGATGGGCAGAAGCAGACTTAAAGGTCGAGGCCACCACAACGCAAGTGAAAAGAGGTAGTGTGTGCCGATTGAATAGCAAGAACCGACGTGAGCTCTATTCAAAATACACACAACGGGTGGGGGAGACGGAAGCAACAAGGACGGAAAAGCGGGACAAAGAAAACGACGACCATGTAACAGTGAGGGAGGAGGAGTAGCTGAGCAACGCGACACAAGGAAGGAGAGACCCAAAGACACCGTTTCGGTCCGTTTCACTGCACAGCTGCTCCGACAGTTGTGACGAATTCGCCAAAATGCAAAAACAAGAAAGCGAAAGCGAAAGCGGGAGACAACGAGGCGGAAGAAGAACGAACGAAGTCAGAGTTGTTCATCGTTTCAGTGAGGCAATCGTGCCACTCAACGCACCGGTGACGCACAAAAGAGAGCCACGGAAGTCCGCAATAATCACCACTTTGGCGATGTAGCATCACGAAAGAAACCGGACACACTACTCAAACAGCAGCACAGACGCTCCTTGTTTGTTCCCTAAGAACACCTCAGCTGATTATCGCCATCAACGTGACGTAAACCACGAAACCCTAAACCCAGGCTTTTCAGTATTTAGCGTAAGAAATAGCGCACAAGCGTGTCGCTGACTACATCGTATCGGTGAAGAAGTGAAAAACATTACGCTGCAACACGCAAGCAGACAAGAAATAGTCAACAATCAAAGCGTGACGCCACGCTCACAGCAAAGAGCGCAGGCAAATGACAATGATAAGAAGGGTGAACGACTATATCACCGCGTCAAAGTCAGTCGCAAAGAATACGAACCAATGAAACGACAACGGCGTCGCTCTAAGTACACGTCGGAGGAGCGTACGCACACAAATCACGGACATAACGCAACAAAAAAAAAAAGACGTCGGAAACACCAGGTTGCTCACAGCTCCATCTCCCGCTCCTCGGGCGTCAACGTGGGGTCCTCACTGCGCTTGTAAGGCCGCTTGAACATATCCGTGCGATCCAGAATGAGTTTCATCACCGGCGTGTAAAAGTACGGGTGAGCCCGCAGCAGCTCCGTATAAATGCCATTTGCCTCCGTCAGCTGCAAACCCGTCCACTTACTCATCTCCATCAGCGCCACCTCGTGATCGATCTTACGCTGCGCTGCACACGCCTCCGTGCAGATCGCCACGCGAAACCCGCGCCGCAGCAGCTCGTCCGCGGTGTTCATAATGCACACTTGTGTTTCGTGGCCCCACAGAACAACCTGCTGCACCGGTAGAATGCCACGCTCTGCGTCGCCATAGAGATACGGCAATACCTCCGGTAGCAGCATCGACGGCTCCATTTTCGGGAACACCGGTGTGTTGGGCGGCAGGATGATTGCGTGATAGAGTGGCCCTACACCGTCCGGGTACTGCAGGGTCGCGATGCAGCTGCAGTATTTTGGTCCGAGGATTTCGCAAAATAAAGTGAGGTTGTTCGTCACGTGAATGGTGTCATGGAAGCCAGGGATCTTGTCCGCCAGCTTCTCCTGCATGTCGCAGCACATAAAGAGTGTGCGGCACTCAGTGAACGGTTGCAGCAGCTGGGATTGGTACGGACGGCGCGGTGGCACCGTAATGCCTGGTGTACCAGCCTTCGGTGTAGCTTCCATTTGCTAAGAAAGCAAGATAAAGAAAAGAAACGATCTACGTTATACGGAAGCTGCACAACTCATACGATATGTATGTATATATATATATATATATATATATATATGAGTGTATTTGTATTAGACAACTAAGATTACTGTCCGAGTACGTGTCTCTAAATGCAGGAAAAACACGTTTTACCTTTCAAGCGACACAAGAAAATTGAGAACAGTGTAACGGGATAAAGAGAGACCGCTGCTGGTGTCAAGCGCCTGAAGGTGTCGCGAATTCACGTCGCGAGTACTTCTCTCTAAGCGAGAACGGCTTTATAGCTTGTCAATGGCCCTCATTGCTTGTCCCTCTCCCTGATATACCCATGAGGTGGTTTTCTGTTTGTCCCCAGCTGTGGACCGTTGCACGTTGCCTCCACATCCGCTATCGTCTCCAGCACCACAGCTCATTAAAAGCACGTTTGATGCTCCAAAAGCGCCATGATGATCCCACCCTTATCGGTTGCAACCGCGATGTCTCACTACTTTTTCCTCTTCTCTTCAAGGCTGCGAACCGCAAAACAAAAACACTAATAACTGGTAGTATTATGGCGTTTCGCTTCCTAGGAGATCTTCCAACACGTAACACGGCGAAGAGACAGCGTATGTCACGTCTTCTTCGACTCTCCTTACAGAGACGTGACGCTGGAAATGAAAGCTGGTTGCATCCCCATCTCTTTCCCGTGATCCTGGTGAATCAAAAGCCGTGAATCCGCTGCAGCTTCGGTAGCACATGTGAAGGATCCGAGAAACGAAGCTAAGAGAGAAAAGAAAAGTGCAGTTTCAACGACTGCACGTTGCCGTTGCCGGATTGCCCGGAAAGCCGGCGGAAGTTCTGCGGACAAAGAGGGAACCATTATAAAAACGTTCGTAACAGTAAAATGGGTAGAATGGCTGAGAAACGCGCGGAATCGCCAAACCTAAAAAGAAGAGTGTGTGAGCGCATGTAAGCAAAAGAGTGGCGAAAACGGAAAGACAAACACATCTCAATCGAGCCTTCCGGAGTCGGAGAAGGTTTGAAACGCTCATTAAACCAGACTGCATAAATAGGGACGAATAACAACTTATGCGCTTATAGGTGTGAACGGGACCAATTATTGTGATTCCCTCCGTCTGTGCGGGTGAACCTCATGAGTGACTGTGTAAGTAGAACCACCAAGATGTGCGGAGGGACCCACGTGTGCGCTCGTTGGGGGAAGGGTACGTGTCCTATCAGACGTAGTGGGATGTCAGGTAAGGATAATAAGTGCTAAAAGTCGTGACGGGAAAGACAACAAAAAAGGAGCGTCAGCCAAAGAGCGCGGAAACTCTTCTTCCCAGTGCTCTGGCGTGACGCTCACACGCATTTAACGACCCGCAAACGTTAACCTTCCGTTTTATAGACCTGCGTAGCCTGCGCGTACATCTTCGCGACGTACTCCCAGTTCACCACCTTCCACATCTCCTTCAGGTATTCAGGGCGGCGATTTTCAAAATCCTTGTAGTACGCGTGCTCCCATACATCCGCCGTGAAGATCGGGCGCAGCCCCGACGTGATGGGACACCCCGCATTGCTCGTGTTGTCGATCTCAAGCTCCCTCGTATTGGGATTCACGCACAGCCACGTCCAGCCAGATCCGAAATTGCCCGCGCCGGCCTGCTCGAAAGCCGTCTTAAAGTCTGCCACGCTGCCGAACTGCTTCGTAATAGCTGCATCGAGCTCTTTCGGCATGGCCGCCCCATTAGGCGTCAGACAATTCCACAAAAAGGTGTGGTTGAAGTGCTGGGCGGCCTGGTTGAAGGCGACCTTGTGGTCTGCCTGTCCGTTCGTAGCCTGCACAATGTCTTCAATCGTTTTCCCCTCGTAACCTTTGCCGATGCTGTTCAGCTTGTCCACGTAGGCCTTGTGATGCTTGGTGTAGTGCAGCTCGAGCTGACGCGGGCTGAAGACGGGTTTGATCCCGTCTTTCCAGTCGTAGGACAACTTCGGCAGCTCCGCCGGGTACTTGAGATCCGGCAAGGAGTGGTAACTCGTGCTCGAAACACCGGTGACCGCAGCCACCGCCTTCCGGGAAACAACGCGGAACATTGCTGAGGAGAAAAGCGGGAGTTATTCGAAAGTAAAACGTGTAATGGCAAGATTAACAGGCGAAAGTCTGAATACTCGTGCGAGGCACACCTGCTGGAGTGTGTAAGGAAAAAAAAAAACGAAGTGGATAACAGCTTTAGTGTATACGTGGCTAGAAAAAGGACCGGTGAAACTCCCTGATGCAGCGTTGCAGCGTGACCAATTCTTAACAAATTGCGGTAGAGGGGAATTTACCGACGAAAGGAGAGGATCGGGGAAAGGCAGATAAAGCAAAAATGGAGTATGGAGAACTACGGTTTGGACAGGCCGCGCAGCTCAGCTGTGGCCCTTACAGAGTAGATAACACTATTGAACGACACTGCCAGGCCACAATTGAAGCGTAATTAGCTGCGCTGCACTAGGACAGGTAACACAACTATGAGAACATCACAGCAAAAAGTGCTTGTGAGGTGTATTTAACCGTTGTGGAAAGAGAAAACAATGCCCTGGATTTCACGACTCGGCTTCAGCACTTTACACTTTGGAGGCTGCTTGACCCAACGCCAAAGCCCGCACCATGGCGATCCGTTCTTCTCACTCCCCCCCTTTCAATTGCACTGAGGGTCGAAGCAAATGTAAAAAGACAGCATGAACCACACGCGACTTCACTAAAACGGAACGGCATCAACAGCCCGTCCCTCCCCAATAAAAGTAACATAACGGCCCGGCAAGCAATCAGCGGCGACGTTCACTCCTCGCCGGGGAGAAACTCGCCACAGAACAAACATACGAAGCAACAGCACCCATGTTCCTCGTGCACACCTCTCACTGCCACTACCTGTATACGGGATCACGGTTCGCCCAGCTATACGTCTTCGACTTGAGATCCGCCATCGTCTGATTGCGGTTATACTGCCGGCCACGTAGAATGTACCCCGAAAGCCAATACTTCGTCTTCACTGCATTGCGTGGGTGAATGCGCCAATCGAGCGGCACCAACAAATTCGGCGACCCGCCGTTGCCACCACCGGCTGGGTGACTGGACACCCGTTTTGTCTTCGAGTGCACACGGGGGCGGTGAGGCATGTTCGCCTCCACACTGCGCCGGCTGAAGTTGCGCTGCTTGTTGTACATCACGCCGGCTCGACGGCCAAAGACGGCGTGGCAGTTGCTGTCAAACAGACGCACTTCTTTCGACGGCAAAAGAACGGGGACGAGGTTTGGCTCGGAGCCGCGCAGCACCACCGCTGCTGTGCCGCTGGCCCGGCAGAGCACGCCGCCGTGCCCGGGGTACATCTCCACGGAGTGAATCTCCTTCCCGTACGTCACCTCCGTCAGCGACACCGTCTGCCCAATCGTGGGCAGACACCCTTGGAAAGGCTTGTTGTACACGACACGGGGGAGCTGCTTGTACGTCAGCAGCTCCGCTACATACGCACCGTTGGCATATAAGAAGAAGCCGAGAAACGACTTTTTGCGAGGGATGTGCACGACGCAGGCGAGCCACTTCGGAATGCGCTTCTGTGGTTTGTGGTTAATGAAGATCCGGTAGCCCCAGGAGCGCTGTTCATCCCGCTTGTAGTGTCCCATCATGACTTTACTGCCAGGATTTGTGCCGCTGCGGTGGCCAAAGTAATCGCGACTGGAGAAACCCTTCCAGTCATAGTAAAGGGGCGTGTAGGACATCATATTCGCACCAACCTGAAAAGGCGACCATATATCTTTCTGCAAGACTTCCTGCGAGAAGCCGTGCTCAGGGGAGCGGACGTACTCAAGACGCAGCGTTACCGGTGGGCCTTCCTTAAACACACCAAAGTCATCTGTGTAGCCGTCATACATTTCTGTGTGTTTCAACTGTGTGTCTTTGCCTGCCTCGAGCTTAGGCTCCAGCCCGTAGTGCTGGCTGCCATGCTTGCCAATTGGATTCACCAGCTTCACCCCACGAACTGCGTGGTGCAGCGCGTTGGACGCTGATACTGCTGTTGCTGCTGCCGCAACCACGGCGGAGAACCGAAACTGCCGATGGAGCATTGCAATTTGAGTGGCCCACTAAAGCGTAACTTGCGCTAAGCGAAGAAATTGCTTCTGTAAGTAACGGTAAACGAGTGGGCCGCACGTAAACGCAGACAACTCAACTAATCCAGACACACACGCACACACAGATGCTAGCTCGGCTGTGTGCCACGTTTTTTTTTTGCTTTCACGAATAGGAAAGCGGAAATGGTGGAAATGGGAAAGCGGGGCAGGTGAAAGGAAAATAAAATAATTGTATACGGAGGGATTTATAAGTTGTGGTGATTCCATCGCCATTTGACACGCCGATTGCACGCTGCTTTTTTCTAAGTCGGCTTGGAATGCAGTCAAGCTTTCGGGGAAAATTCGTATCAACAGTTTTTTTTTTTCGATTTCGCTGTATTCATTGAAATTACTTAGAGTCTGAGTCTGCGATACTTGTACAAAAAACGGCTGAACTGCCAAAAGAAGCAACAAGAACATGCAACTGTCGTCCGAACAAGTGAAACAATGGGGAAAAAGAACGGGTTGCAGGACGATGTGGCGGTAACGCACGCAAAATACATAAAACGCGAAGGCAAATGAGTAGGCCTACTAAGCACATATATAGATGTCACTCAAAGAAACGCCTTGAAGGGAACGAACAATGCCTTTGAAAAGAGAAACCCATGTTTTGAGAAAGGAGTGCGTATAGCGCTAGTGCTCCCGAAGAAGACCGCATATTTACACACCGCACTAGCACTGGAAGAGCAGCACAAGCAAGGAAAAGAACAGGGAAAAGAAAAAGAAAATCTATGTCGGACCACAAGAGCACCACGTTCGCAGTGGAGAGCATACAGCCATCGAGTTGTGCGGCCGTCTTCTAGGGGCCGGAGCAGAACCTGTTTTTCCTCTTCACCTTGAAACGTTAAGTAAAATTGGCGCATGGAGGTTTGCGCCATGCGGCTCCCGCGTTCGTGCGTCCCATCGCCGGTGTTCCTCCTCCTCCAGCGCCTGTTGCTTAAACGCTGCCCAGAGCGGTGTCGGCGGCGCAGCAGTCGCAAAAACAGAAAATGCGTTGACAGTGCTCCCGTGAGCAGGCGATGTACTGCGCTCTGTATGTGCCCCTGATGCTGCCGCTGGTGTTGTTCTTGCAGATCCTTGAGTGTGTGCAGGGGTGTGCTCCTCCGAGGCGGCAGAGAGGCGACGTACCTCTCCGGCGAAGGCCCACTCCATTGAACTGTAATCGCTCGCAACGACCACCTCGAGACGCGGATGGTGGCGCCGACGAGTCACCGCAGCGGTGGCGAACCCGCTGTACGGGCGGCGCTGCGGAGAGCGGTGCGTACGGCTCGGGGAGGACGTCGTTGATGCACCTGCAGCAACAGCAGCAGCAACACTGATTGCTGTTGTGCTGGTTGACGCTGTTGATGTCGGTGGAATTGTAGGCTTCGGTGTGCCGCGCCTCCCCCCTTCCGCATCAGTAACATCAATATCAGCCACAGCAGCAGCGTTCGTAGGGGAGTTTGCTTCGCTGTACTCCGCAGCTGGTGCCGTGCGCTCACGCGGTGACCGCGGCGTCGACGCGGCAGATGCGGACAGGCGCGTCTGCAGTAAAACATCGTAGGTGGTGAACGCCCCGGCCGCCGTCGATCCCGCACGCGCAGGCGACAACTGATGTGGCTGTTGTTGTAGTGAGTGCGGCGATGCATTTATAGCTGATAGCGGAGGAAATAGAGGATTCAGAGGCCGCAGTGGAGGCGACAGCTGCTCGGTCGGCACATCCATCAAGGCATCGTCAGCAGCAGAGTATAAGTGCGCATAAGTGCTCCAATTCGACGTAGTGACGCTGTGCGGTGGTGGAGGGGTGTGGTCTGCGTTGCCACTACCCACAAGAGGTGCAGCAGGCGCGGTGCTGGAAGCTTCGCTGTTGTTGCCGAGCGAAGCACCAGCGGAGTACGACTGTCCCTCCGCTACACTATTACTGTTACTCACCGCAACTGCCTCTGCGTGTGTTGTTGTTGCTGCTAGGTGCGAGGTTCGCGTGGGCAACGGACCAATCAACGGCCAAGCCGGGGAATAGTAGTAGTACTCTCCCTGCCACCCCGGTGCCACAAGAGAGGAAGTGCGCCGTCGTCGAATGCGATTCGCGACGCTGGTACAGCGATCTCTGCGCCAACCTTCCATCGTTTCAATCTGAGCTGCGACCTCCCCTTGGCTGCTTTCAGCACTAGCAGCAGCAGCAGCAGCAGCAACGCAGGCGCTCGTTGTGGGCTCCACATGTCCGTGACTCTCCTCCAGCGGCGTTGTATACTCGTGTAGTTCCTTCCCCTCCTCGCATTTGTCCTTATCGGGTTCACCGATGTGTGGAAAGCGAAAGGCGCCAGCTGATGGCGCAGAGGCACGCGACGCGCTCAGCGTGGGAGTACCGCTGCTGATCGATCGACGCGTGGGCATGCACAGCTCAACACGAACTACAGGCTCTGCTAATTTGAAACTCTTTGGAACTTTACAGTTTCTAGCGTCTTTCGCGGTAGTGGTATCAAGGGCAGCAGAAGTAGCCGATCCTGACACTGCCGTTGCTTTTGCACCGTGCTGTTCACCAGCCTCCTGAAGGGTTCTACTGTTCTCACCCACTGCGTACACGGCGCTCACGTATGAATTCACCATGTGTGGTACGTCCTCGTCCTCGTCGCGCTCGGTTATGAACGGTGAGCCGCAACCTGGGAAACCGAGAAGGTGCGGCGTCAGCCGACGTCGCAGCACGCTGCTGCTGCTGCTGTACCCGCTGCCAGTCGCCGAGCCGCTGCTCTGCTTGCGGACATGGGTAGACTGATGAATGTACACTACGCAGTAATAATTCGTTGTGGATTGAAAGCACGGTTGTCCTTCTGTTGCGTCTACGCCACCACTACCAGCAGCAACAGCAGCTGTCCTAGCTAGGGCCTCCACAGCAAGAGGAGCAGAGAACGCTGCGATTTCCTCTTCGATGTCTGCAGGCAGTTCGGTGGACTCTACAAAAGATCTCGCGGACAAGGAACGGCCTCCTCCCACGGCATAGCCTTCAGCGTAATCATTATCTCCTTGTGAGGTTTTCGATAACTCTTTTTCATTCGGATCTGCCGAAGCGGCGTTGCTGAGGTCGTACAACGGTGCACTTCTATGCTCCTCTTTCCTATGCACAGTCAATTGCCGCTGTTCCCCTTCCGATACTTTTTGACTTCCCGTGTACGCGAGCATCCGCTGATAATTTTCCTCAGCAGCCTGACAGACGTCTACGATGCGGTTACCGCCGATTTCGGTGCAAGACGCATCGTGGACCGCCTCACCATCAGAATCGTCTGCATCATTTACTTCAAAACACTGCTTGCTGTGGAGGTCCAGTGTGCCGCTGTTATTGGCACTCTTTGTTGCCAATTTGTCCGGTGACGCAGTCGCCGGATCAACAACGCCACCAGCCGCCGCCGTAATCACCTCGGTCAAACTATCAGCGCTTTGGTGTTGTTTATTTGAGAACGACGATTGAGCCCGGACAGCACGATTGCTGTTGACGATGTTGTTTGTAGTGTTACTGTTACTCGGGAATGGAACATTGACGGATGAGGTTGAACCTCGCCGCGCAATGCGCCTTTTCCTTGTGAATTGACCCGCTTGTCCACTTCCCGTTCCCCTTGCCTTCACGGGACGGCTGTGGACGGCCGAGCTGTCACTTAGTAGGGCAGACGCAACAGGTACATCAACGCTGCCTTTTCCACTCAACAACTGCCCTGTTTGTCGCGCTGGCCGTTGCTGCACGCGTCCACCGATGACAATCTGCTGCACAGATTTAAAGCCGCGTGTCTGCCTTACATTTACACTCGGTCGAGGACTCAGCCGCATTTGTTGCTGCCGTTGTTGTTGTTGCTTTTGCTGCACCTGTTCCGCGTAGGTGGCATCTAGCGCCTCTACACACTCTACGGCAGCACGCGTGATTGCCAGAATGTCGTTTCCTAGTTCGCGGATGCGGGTGCACATCGCGTCCCGCATGGCCGCGGTGTCGACACTGCTGCGGCGTCGCGTTTGATCGAACGACATGCAAAACAGGTAATGTGATCAACGAAAGAACTTGACAATATAAAGCGCTGAAACGAAAAAGTCTGTGTGGGTTACGAATACGGAGAGAGATGCGCCAATCATAAAATGCAAAAGAGAAGCTGTGGGCAGGTCAGGTACAGTAAGCGGCCAATCTAGGAACAGAGAAAGAACAGACGTGTTTGTTTAAATGTGTTAAAATACCTGGTTGCTCCACGTTGGGTCAACGGCACTCACCTTTCAACCCACCTGCCGTTGCTGATTTTGACGTTATGTGAGCTCAAAGCTGGTTTAACGAATGTACCACGACACATACGGGTGTGGCGTATGAGGAACAGAAAAGGAGGAGAGAGAGGGAGGCATGTCAGAGAGGTGGGGAGTGAATGAGACACGTTAGAGTTGTCAATACCACGAAAAGGCACCATAGCGTTCAACAGTAGGTTCACTTAATGTTTAGGTTAGCATCTGGCAGGAAGGGCAAACTAAGTAGAGGGGAGCCCATCCAAGATGGGCGTTACGTGTAAGCGCTCCTCAAACGGGCAATTGAATGACACTTTAGAAAGAGGGGGGAGAATCACATCTTTTGTTTTGATTCAACCTCCATCCCGGTTACCGCCGCAACGCAGCTGTCGACGAATGAGATCCACGGCGACTTTCTTCTGCGCGTGTGCGAACTCGAGGTCCATCAAATGTTGTTGCCGCCGGCGCTCCTCCGCAGTCACCGCGGCCGCCACGCCACCCGTCACGCTATCCCCCATGGCCACGTCATCATCGGATCTATCTCCATGTTCACTAGCACAGCCTTTTCCGACTTCGCCAGCACTTCTGAGATGCTGCTGCTGTTCCTGCTGCACCTGCCTCTCCTGTGCAATCTTGCGCGCGTAGGCGAGGGCGCGAGCACGACGCTTTTGAGCTTCTTTTGCCTCTTTACGGGAGGCCGCAGCCACCGCAAAAGCCTGACCTGCCAGGTTGACGGCGGAACATGCCGCTGAAGACTTTCGTTGCGGTTTCGACTTCGCCGGCAATCTGCTTCCTCTCTCTCTGACCGATGGTGCTGCAGCAGGAGAGCTACTACCAGAAAAGAAATTTGGCGGCGGTCCGGCAGCTGTAGTTGAGTACACAGACTTTCCATTCGCGTTGTTCGCCTCACGGTAATCAGCGTCGCTTTTCGGGTTTCCGGACGTCGGTGACGATGATGACGAAGAAATCAGCGAAGAGCTGTCCTTAGACGAGGTAGAAGATTCAGATGACGAAGCTGAAGCAGAGCACGATTCTTTAGCGTGGCCCTGGCGACATTGCTGTGTCTTTTGATCTCCACCGACACTACCAACCTTTTCCTGTGGATCATCGTTATCAACAGCAGCAGTGGACTCATTGGCGAACGACTGCCGTGCGTACTGCTCCGCCTTTCGGCCGTACGCGCGGGCCCGCTCCAACTTCGCCCGAGCGGCGCGTTGCGCATCGGTGTCGCTCGGGCCCAATCCACCGGACTTACGTGACGCTACATCGGCCATGAGCAGTTTATACGAATTGAGCGTGTAGGGCTTGTAGCCAGGCCTCTGAGCAGCACGTGACGCCGACGACGACGAGGCCGAAGGTGGTGACTTTGAGTGTGCCTCTGCAGAGGCTGGTGGTCGCCGGCTCTCTGCGTGCTGTGCGACATCAGAAGGGTGCAGCGAGGGGGCTGAAAAGGATGGGTTCGTTTCGGAAGGCGCATGGAGAGTTTGTCGAACAGACGCTCCTTCTTTTTCTTTCTCGTTCTGCTTCACAAGTGTACGTTGATGTGTCTTTTTTTGCCTTGGTGTCGCAGTAGATGTTGGTGGAGAAGAGGAGGGAGAAACTCGAGTGGCGTCCTTTGTCAGAGGTGTGAAGGCAGAGTATGACATCGAGCTCGAAGCTGCACTTGTCGGACGATGGGCGGAGGCGTAAGAAGGTGAGCAAGGAGGTGGTGTGAAGGGAAATGTTCTTGTACTGTCACGTCGATTCCCTACACCTGTACGGACACCAGCAGCAGCTGCCAGGGCTGAGGGAGCCATCAAACACTTCACTTGCTGTCCGGGTGCCTGCATAGTCATGGTCGATGAACGGCGGGATAGCTGGGCTGCGGACATGGGCCTTCCTGTGTCCTGTGTGGACAAGGTCGGTTGGCGGCAATGAAGTGTAGATGAAACGCCACCTTCTTTTTCTTCGCTGTCACTGCCGCTCATGTCTACCTCGACAACATCCTTGCGACTCAGCGAGCTGTTGCTGTTCCTGGTTTTGTTCGTTTTGGCCGATGTCTGTCTAGCTGGTGAGTCAAAATTCAGTACTCGATGAGCTGACGTAATCGGCGGCAGTTTGTTGTTGTTGTCGCTTTTGTTTGCGTTTTGCTGCGCTCCTGTTTTCACGTCATCAAGGAATGGTGGCGGTGTTACAGGTGCTGCAGAGGAGTGTGACTGCGAGGCCGTCGGCTTCATGTTCACTTCACTGGGTGCAACTATTTTAAAGGTCGCAGCGGCTTTCTTCTTCGGCACACCCTCTTTGTCTTTGAGGCCCACTGGAATCGATTTTGACCTATGTCCGCCGGCTGCTGCGCCGGTTGCTGCCGCAGCCATCACGCCGAGGTGTGCATTGACGTTGTCTTTGCACACAACTTCGGTTCGATTGGCGAAGTGACGCTGAAAAGCAGACACCGCTACAGCCGCGGAGTGCGAAGGAGCAGCGTTAGAATAGTTGCTGCCTCCCTCGTTGGAACTACCACTGGTCTCCTTTCCGCTGATATGTGATGCTCGTGGCGGAAGTGGCGGCGGCGGGCCCCATACGTCGGGGTCGTACTTCTTTCTAGGTGGCATGAGAAGGAGGTAAGGAGTTTTCTTCTACACCAGCTGTAACGATCTGTTTGACATCAACTCTACGCAACCTTAAAGAGTGGTCCTCAATCGCAATATTACTTCAGAAAGAACAGGGCATGCGTAAGGAGAAGTAGGTTGCAACATCGACGGGGCCCAAGGCACAAATTTTAGAGAAAGTGTGAGAGCGTAATGTTTCACAAGGTACTGAAGACATAGAAGCTGTACGTTTCGAGACTGAAAGAGGGGGTGTGGCTCTGGCAAAACCAAATGCTTGCACTAAAGAGACGCAACGAGGCAGGGCGTCGTTGGAAGCGTTGCGGCGCTCTTCTGAGACCGTTTCCACCCATAGCTTCTCCTTCCCCACCTAGCACAGAAAGAATGCAAAACTCTCGACATTTTCCTAACGAGAGACGCAACGGTGTGGCAAATTCCACCAAAACAGCACTGCAGACGCAACGAAGAACAGGCGAGACTTGGTAAGAATAAACAAACAAATATGCGAAGAGAGAAATCCACGATGCACTATCCCATCTACTCGCCCTGCACTAGGCACATTTTCATCGCAGATTCCAAACGAGCCACACTCCGCGTCTGCTCCACGTTCTGCAGCTCCAACCGACGCACCTGCGCATCACGTGAGCGGATGTCAGTGCTCCAGCTGCGCTCGCCGGCCTTCAGCATTTCGCGGCACTCCTGGAAGGCTTGATCCGACATTTGCTGGCAACTGCGCTGTGTCGCAAGAAGGGTGTTGCGGATCGAAGAGGCGTGCCACCAATAGGTGAAGGCGCAGAGGAAGCCCGTGCCAACGGTGGCACCGAGTGTCGGATTGCGCTGCAGGGGCTTCACGATGTTCGCCACAAAGAGCGTGTTCATCATTCCATAACAGGGGGAATACAAACGGGAAACAGTATATAGGAGAAGTGCTAGAATTCAGCTGGCTGCCCACTAGTGTTGGCCAACGGAGCTGAACAACACACAAACAGAGAACGTAGATCCTAGTGTCAGGAAGCAAGCAATGGTGGGACGGAACAGAGAAGAAGGTTGTCAGCTCCAATAATTGTGGGTTCGTTTATCTCCACGCACTCCTCTGCCAACCTTTAACTGTGCAAACAAGTATGTGGGCAAAAGCACTTCGGAGAGAGGGAAGGGAAGTCCCCCTCACATGTAATAGCCTTGCAGCTCCTTTTAATATCTTGTCACTACCTCAGCTTGCCGTTATTTCGTGTGGTTCTTCCGGGCCTTCAGAATTTGTTTTTGTCAAGCTGAAAAACGAACGCTGTAGTTTTCTGGGGCGGCTGCGCAACAAACCAATTGGCAAGTCAGTTCTCACCTTTGCAAAACTTCTTTTTCGCTTTTTAACGTGGATTGCGTGCTGCGGGGGAGACCAGCAACGGATCCAGAAAACAGAAATTGTGAACGTCGAGTCGACAACAACAACTACAGGCAAGGAAAGGCATACACAGACGCCTCTCTGAGCACCTCAACACTTTCAACAAATTCTTGCCAGAAAAGCAGCGCACCCAGGAAGTGACAACCCTCCCCCACCCTGGTACTCAGAACACAGCGAAGCTAAACCTCTCTTGAGGCGCAACGAACGGTGGTGACTTGGAAAGGTGCCGTATCGGGGGGGGGGGGGGGCACCAAAAACAAAACAGGCACTCTTCTAATACAGCTTGATCTTGCGCGCCTTGCGCTGCTTGATCGGACCTTTCCGCTTCGACGCACCATCGCCAGCGCCGCCCGCTGCAGACGACGTCGACAACTCTTCGATGCCGTCCCAGCCCTCCTCTGACCTATCCTGCAGCTCCGGTGGACCAGCCTCGTACTTGCGGAAGAGGTACTCAATCGAGTACTTCCACCGCTCCTCTGTGTAGCTCTGCTTCTCTAAGAGTTTCTTGTAGTCGTGCGGCGTCTTTGGAATTTCTTCGTGGATACTGTGATTCACCACCGGCAGCCCCAATAACCTGTAGGCTTCTTCGGTTGCATAAATGGCGTACCGCTGTGGAATCAGCTCTTCACGTGCAAAGCTGCGGTTGACGTAGACCGTCTCGTACTGCCGACCAAACCACACCTGCTTCTCTTCATCCCACACATTTGCTAAAAAGATGACAGGGATCTGCAGCGTGGGGATCTGACGCGCCTCGCCGACCTCCAAGAGCGGACGGTGTTTGATGTGATCAGGATAGGGGGAGACGGTGTAGCGAATATCGTACTCGCCCGCGCGGTGCGGGCTCATCGGGTAGCGTGTCTCATTTTCCAGCATCCTCAGCTCGTAGGTAGACAGTGCCATCCGTTTCCAGTACGGCGTTGTCGCGAGACGGTGGCTGTACCCACTAGAGACGCCGAAGGAACCACCTACCTCACCGCCCGGTGGGGGTGGCATTGTGATCTTGACATCGTGCCGCGGCGGCGGCACCCACGGCGCGACCAACATGCGGAGAGAGCGGCGCATGTGGTTGCTGATGTGAGCCAAAGTGTAGTGTCTGATTATGGGTATGTGTGTGTATGTGTATGTGAGCGCTGGAATGCTTATTTTTGCTTTTTCTTGCGTGGCTTGCGTCGCGATGAAGCACACACACACACAAGGTCAGACAACGCTCGTCTCTCTAAACCTGCCGACTAACGCGCTTTCTTTTGAACTGCAACAAAACTTGGAATTGATGGGGAAGAGAACCGTGCGGAAAGAAAAGAAATAAGAAGGGCGGGAGAGTGAGCTGCTCAGGATTCTAGTTTTTCACAATTCACGTGTTTAGCCGAGAACTGGATATGAAGACGAATAGATGGGTGTTGCTACTCAACACAAAAAGCACTCGTCATCCACGCTTTACTCGACGTACAACTTCTAATCTAGCGTAGAGCATTCTCTGGTATTCGAGCCATTTTCGTGATACACGTCTTTGTCGAGCCGAACAACAGCGCTTAATTTTTTGTCAGTTGAAGACGTGCTGTGGCTCTGGTTGTTTTGTTCTGCCAATCGTTTTTCAGTTGCTCTGTTTGTCGTTGTATACGCCAGGGTAGGTCATCTAAAGACGTTCGTTTTTTGTTTGTGAATATGGGCCAACCTTACGAAAACAATCGCAGCAAACATGGTCGGCAACACTAAGTACAGCGTACTATACTGAGAAGGAGAAACCAGCAATTACGAGAGTGACGCAGATCGCCACTCTTCAAAACCCCACAACTCCGCCTCGGCAGCGGAGTTGGAAGCGGAGAAATAGAAGAGGAACGACGACGTCGATGTGAATGAAACGGTGTGGCGTAGCGACGCCTTGGTGTACCTTACGTGTCGCAAATGACGCTATCTTTGACCGCAAAGCTTGTGTTGTCACTCCTCGCACTTCGCATGGCCACGCTCTTTCCCTTCTTTCCTCCCCTCCACCCTCGGCATGGTGCAACCAGCACGCATTCCTTCCAATGCTATAACAACAACAAAAAGGAGGCGTGGCTAAAAAAGCGCTTCTACAGCAAAGGCGAGGTGTGTTGTGAATATAGCTGAATCCTCACCTCCCTTATCCCCTGCACCGCAGCGAGAACGACAGAAGCGCAGCGCGGGTAATCAAAGGAGGAAAACAGCGTTAAAATAAGCAAGTCGAAAAGAGAAAAGTTCTGTAGAGCCGTGGGACTAATATACAATAAAAACAGCTTAGCCGCTGAGCTGCAGAGAAGCGTTCTCGATGACTTCGGTAAGCTCCGGGTGGCGCCACAGCGCAATCCTCAGCATCAGCGCTGAGTACATTTCCTCAAACCACGCCTTCGTCATCAACATCATAAGCCGAATCTTTGGCAGATCCTCGTGCGACGTCTGCAGCGAGTAACGCAGGAAACGCATTGGCCGGTTCGCTGCATCACCCAGCTCGCGGTTGATCGCCTTCGTCGCCATGATGCTCCGCAGCACCAGCGCGTATTCCTTCGGCAAAGCCGCCACGATACCGTTCAACTCCGACATCCGCTCCTTCACTGTGGTGCGCATGCTCTCCAGCTCCTTCGAGTTCGTCACACGTCCCTTGTTCTTCGCAAAGTATTCGTACGGGTGCTGCAGAAAACAGGAAGCAAACAGTTCGTAGTCGTCACAGTGGTAGCGGTGGGCAATCTCCGTTACCTTTGAGGTGTTGTGCGTGACGGAGGCAGTCCAGATATCACTGATCTCCCGCCGCTGCACCGCGTTCAACTCGGCGCACAGGCCGAAGTCGAGAAGCACCACCTGCGGTTTGCCATCGGGCAACTTATGCACGAGAACATTGCCAGCGTGGGGGTCGCCGTGGAAGAAGCCCGTCCTGAAAATCTGAAACGCGACGGCGTCGTAAAACAGAGTGGCGACTTCACGCACGTTCAGCCCCATCTTTGCAATGCCAGCGCGGTCGGATATCTTTACCGCATTCGGCACAAATTTCGATACGAGGACACGCTTACCGCCGTAGTTCCAGAAGATCTTGGGGCACACCACACGCTCCCCCCAACCGGCCGCTTTGAGGTCTGCCGCCGCACGGTCGCTGTTGCGGCCCTCAAGGCGAAAATCTAACTCGTTCGCAACCGTGTCGTTCAACTTCTTAATAATCTGACCAAAGTCGTAGCCGGGGAAAACGTAGCTTGCAGCGGCGAACATGAAATTGATGGTGCGCATGTCGCCGTTAAAGCGCTGCGCTACGTCGATGTACTGCACCTTTATTGCGACTTCTTCGTCCTCGAGGCGCAGGCGACCCCGGTGAACCTGCGCAAGCGAGGCCGCTGCGAGGGGAGTCGGATCGATGTACGCAAAGACCTCCGACAGCGGGCAGCCTAAGTCCTTCTCGAGTACCGCCACCACTTCCGAGAACGGCCGCTTCACTACGGCATCCTGCAGCACCGCCATCACCTGACAGTATTGGTAGGGTAAGATGTGACTCATATTCGCAAAGATCTGCCCGGCTTTTACGTAGAGGCCGCCGTTTGTCTCGGCCAGCGTGACGAGGCGGCTGGCGCAGCGGCGGTGCACCTCATCCCACGTCTCCTGCGAATCTTGCTGACTGACGTGAAAGACGTAGTCACAGTAAATTTGGCCGCCCGTGTAGACGCATCGCCCAACGCGGCCGATGCCTTCAAAGAGCACCCGCGAGGGAAGCAGCGCGGAGGGAATGGACTCCTTCGGTGGAAGGACAATGGCGGCGGTGGTAAGGCCGACAACACCGGCTGCAGCGGCACCGTAGCGAAGTGTCCTATGGAAGCGAAATTTCATCTAAAAGGGACACCAACACGCAGACGCACGCGGAGAAGAGCTACTTGAACTCTCTGCACTGAGGAGAAGAGGGGAATTGAAGAAAAAGAAAAAAAGCAGTGGATAATAGCCGGAGAATCAAGCACGAAGAACTTCTGCTCAGGAGTGTGGACAGCGTTGCCTACAAAGAGATTGGAAAAGAAAAGGATCGTTGCCTTGTTCTGGACGTCACTTGACAGAAACATTCAATTCGGAAAGAAACCAAACTTCAGCCCAATGACAACGTTGTGGAACGTTAAAACAGAAGCGATGTGTGTTGTCATTAGCTAAGGTTATTTAAAAACAACGTGTGAGCGCCTACAAAAAAAAAATAAAGGTACGCGACCCTTGACGGTATCAACTCAAACAAGATGGCTCAGAAGAGAAAACCCCACCACTTCCATAACCCCAGGCCCTAATCGTCCAGTAGAACAACGGCATCCTGATCTTCCGCCTCAACCGCCCGTCCAGCAGAAGACTATGCCTAAGTTGCATTTCATTTGTTCACCTCCTCCACATCACTCACGTCGTTGTCAGAGATGATCACCTCGACCGTCTGCAGCAGCGTTCTGCCGATTTCCGCAGCCTTCGCATTGTCGGCGTCGGCGCCTTTCTCGGCGGTGGCTGCTGCGGCTTCCTGTTCTTGTTGCGGTTGCAGCCGCTGGTGCTCGCCGAGTCTGGATAGCGCCTTCCGCTCGACAGTTCGCGCACGTTCTACTCCTAATAAAGTAAAAGCAAAGTCGGCAGGACTGTCTCCGTTACTGTCTGCATTGTTGACGTCCGTCGTTGATATCACGTTCGCAGCATCCGATGAAGTGTCAGTCACGACGACGCTCCATGCCACCTCTTTATTCAGCGCATCTGCTGTCAGCACAAAACGGTGTGGCTTCGTGGACTGCACTGTCGCCGTTTCCTCATCTAACAACGTGGATTGCAACAGGTCGGCCAGCGTCTTGTCAGCCAACACTTCGTAGTCTTCGTCTTCGTACAGCACTGTGGCACCGTAGCTCACCGACGGCCTTTCGAGCTCCAAAGCGTCTTCTAGCACGACATGCACCAGTTGGCCCAGCGTGACGGCAGACAGCTTCAACTGGACCACAACTTCTGGGTGAATGTCTTGACACACCAAACAGTGAAGTGAATTGGGCGGGTTCGGACATGTGCTGTGCACAAGGTAAGCATCCATCACCGAGCGCAACTCTCCTCTTTCGCTACTATTTAACGGCGATGCTGTGATGGTGTTAGATGCTGCGGCGGCGGAAGCAGTGGAGTAAAGGGACGGAGAAACGTAATGCCCACCGTTGTTCCATAGTGGTAGCCGGCGGCGGCGCAGCTGAGGGACTTTGCGAGCGTACACAACGTGCGGCATCACGGCTCCCGTTGCATTTTGTGCCTGCTGGTGCTGTCCAGGGGGTTCTACCTTCACCCGCTCCACCTTGTCGTCCTGAGCGCCACTAGACACAGACGGTGGCGGCGACATGGACAGTAAAAGCAATTGCAACTCGTGAACCACCGCTGCTGCGATAATCGCGTTCGTCGTTGCAATCGCCGGCACGATGGAACCCGCAATGCTGCGCACCTCCTCCATCGACTGCCCCGTAATGTGAAAAACGTGCGCTCGTAAGTTTGCCGTGGCGCTGACGAAGCGGACAGCAGAGTCGTCGTCTTTTTTGAACGACACACCGGGCGAGCGGGCAAGGCACTCTTCCACTGCACGCTCGAACAACTCCACGCAATCGAGCAAAGGCAAGACTTCGTCCACCGAAAGCGGCTTCAGAGGCCCTAAATTCTCTGTTGCTTTTCGCACGTGCGCGGCTACAACGGCGTCGACATCTTTCCTATTCAACGGCACGGGCGGCTCAGTAGGCCACGAAGTCTTGAGGGAAAGAAGCTGTTCGACCTTGTCAATGAAGAGCTGTCGCAGCAGCTTGGCGCCGAGCTGCGCAGCGGACCGCCTCGTTGTTTCACTAATCACGTTTATTTTTTGTTGATGTTGCTGCTTCTGGCGCCACTCTGTCACTAAGGTACGCAGGTACGAAAGTTCACTCGCACCGCTTTGCTTTGTTAGCGATGACGCGCCTACATCCGTCGTCGACGTTGTCGGCGTCGTCGTGCCCTCTCTTCCCTCGTTCGCGTTCACGTCTGCCACCGCATCACTAAGAGTCACATCTGAGGTGTCGGTTGTCGCTGCGTCTTCCTCTGCCGTACTGCCGAACAGCACCTCGTACAGCTCCTTCGCGTAGTGAACACAATGCACCATCGTCGTCGGCCGCGCGTGAATAGTACACACAGCAAACGTCTTCGTATCCGGCGGCTTTGGACGACAGTCGTAGCACTCGTATAAGCCTTTAACAATCGGCTGCACCTGTCCATTGTAGCCCATTGTACCACTCTCAAGAAGAGGAATGTTGTTACGCATGCACATCCGATTCACGTGCTGTCGCGCCGACACGTTATCCAGTGCGTTTAGGACTACGGCGAATTGGCGATAGAAAGCGTCACCGAACTTCTCAGCCTTGATGTTGTCGTGGTAGGCGATGACCTGCGGCGCAGTGCGAGTACCGCCTTCTCTAGACCCTTCACTTTCCCTCCCTGCTCGGAACCATTCCAGGACCACACGACGGGCCGTCTCGGCCTTCGACGCGCCAACGTCCGTCAGCTGGAACAGAAACTGCCGATTCAAGTTTGTCGCATCAATTGTATCGAGGTCGATTAAGTGGATGTGTGTAAAGCCGCTCAGCACTAACACCTTTAAGACTTCACACCCAATGCCGCCGGCACCAACTAGAAGGAGGGGTTTTGCCAACAGCGTTTGAGACAAAGGAAGGGAGGGAAGTGTTGCATGTAATTCGTTGCTTGCAGTAGCGGCAGTGGTAGAAGGCTCATCTGCTGAGGTTATTGCGTTCGGTAAAGACACACGCTCAGTCAAGACTGTAATGACACAGTTGGAAGGTGAGTTGTCCGTGGCAGATGAAATCCGCACACTGCGCGGCAGTGGGATCGCAGCGAAGGCGTTACGCCTCACATCGCCCATTGCTTGTGAATTGGCTTTATTGGTTAATGGAGCGTCATCTTTTGCGTCGACCGGTTGATCGAGCACATGGGGCACAAAGCAGAAACTCCACGTCACCCACGTAGAAGCAAGTCCTGCTGCCTTCGGCGGCACCACAACCGGCCACAGCGTGGAATCTTCAGCCAACCAACATCGGACACTCATTAATGCACCTCTTTCTGATTCTACCGAATTGGTGTTGTGAACGTTTTCTAACGCGTTGTTTTCAAGTAACTGCAGCGCGTAGCGACGCAGCGCATCACGAAGGCTCTCTGCTGTGAGCACTGTCACTTGCACCACGTCAGAAGATCCACTGCACCCGTTATTGTTGTTGTCACCGTCGCCAAACGCATTAGTAGTGTGGCCTGCAAGCTGCTCCAGACGCAGCTTTTTCGCAGCTGGCTCCTCTGCGGAACGGTTTGTAGACGGGTCAGAGCTCGGATCTGCCTGTGCGCGAGGCACCACGATGTGGCCTATACACACTTCCATAGTCAGCAAAAGAACTTCGAGCTTGCCGAGTGTAAGTGCACGTGCTTTTTGTGTATAGCTCTATGGTTTTCCAAACAGAAAAGTGAATTATGGTCCAGTTTGGTAGTCTTCGCGCCGATGAGCGCGTGTACGGTGTGATTTGTGACGGACGTATAAGGAGAAACTATCGGTAGAGAAGAAGGGAAATTATTGGCCTCGCCGTCGGATTCTAAGTACAGAGTAGTTGAAGAGGGCGGGGATTCAAAGGCCTCAGATAGTGTCGAGGTGCACAAACCCGCATGCAACCGTTTTTTAGGGACCTAGCACGCCGAAACAGAAGCAGCTGTACTCACTAGTGCAACTCTCCGTCAACGCAGAATTCAATTCTGCAGAGCAGTCTCCGCGCAAGACGACAACAGTAGCATACAGCTGGTTTACTTAAAGACACCATTGTTTGATCTTCTGTGTATTCTTTGTAAATAGTAGCAAGAAACAAAGCAGCAGATACATTAAAAAAAAAAAAACTCTGCGCTTGAACCAGAGCAGACGACTCAAAGCTGCCACTTCTGCGCAGCGTAGAACATCAAGCTTGTTAACATCACTTTCATTAAACGCTTGTCGCCTTCCCTTCTCTTCATAGGATGCACTCTACACTGACCCTGATGCGTGTACTCCATCAGCATTTCCAACTCGTGTCGCTCACAGAGTGCCGTAGCCACTGCGCTGTCAGAAGGGTCATCACCGATCTCTGTCGTTACGTTGTTTGCTCGGCTTGCAGGGAAAAAAGGTAGATGGGACGGGGCGAGACATGACAACCCCAAGATTTGACTCACTGAGTTTTTACTGAACGCCATCGCCGCACGATCGTACACGTCTGCACGCCTCTCTTGTGCTTCACTGTGCCGACGTTGGCCTGATTGTTTAAAACACGTCTGCTGCCTGCAGAGCCAACTTTCTACTCCTTCTATACGCTCCTCGTATTCGGAAATATCAGATGATGCAGGGGAGGTGAACACAAACGAGCCATCCGCACTATCCCCATCGTTGTCTGCACCGTCGTTAAACGCGCAAACATCTCCAAACGTTTTCCATCTACAGTTTATTTGCTGAGGTTTTCCAAGACGATGTTGAAAGGCAGACTGTTGCTCAGGAGGTAGATAATGCAGAGTCTCTGTGCTACCCATCCATGTGACTTCCACAGCAGCTGTCTGATTTGCAGGAAGTTTTGATCCATCTGCGCCTGTATTAAATGATGTTTCCAGTCGCCTTCGTTTCCATGGCGACAAGGAAGATTCAGCTGAGGAGTCCAAGCCGAAATTACAGTAACGTACCGCTTGTGGAGAAAGGGGAAACAGGGGCTGCTCACTTTGAAAAGAGTGTTCTGAAATTCCCGCACCATGGTCTGCGGCAGCAACACCAACCACAACTTCCCCATATGGGCGGTAAAGACGATGTTTGCCTTGCATTGATGCACGGTTTAAAGGGAGCGGTGGCGTCGGAGAAGCACAAAGCGCAGTTTCAGTCGCTCTGCCGCCTCTATAATTGCGAGAAGCGTTACTGTCTTGCAACACGGTGAACTCGTTGTGACGTACACAAGAGGAAATCGTTGATTTGGTTACTGTGGCCCACTCATTTGAAGTGATATGCGCGGCCTCTACACACACGTGCGCTGACGGTGTAAAGGCACTCTGGGTCGCAATCGTAGAATTCGGTGTTTCGCGGTTGAGTTCGGTATCCCCACAGTTCGCGCAGTTCCAAATATTATTCCGGGGCGGGGGGGAGTACGCGTTTGCGCTGTTGCAGAGCTCAGCAGCGCAGTCATCATCAGCAGTATCGTCGTCGTCAGCTGCGTTGCTTTCACTTCCGCTACACGCTTTACTACGGTTTCTCTTTGTGGCGGTTTTAGTTCCACGTACCACCGCACCGTTCGTGACCGCCGGTTTGATGTGGGGGTGCAAAAGTTGTTTACACCGCTGTGTAGTGCGCCACGACGACGGCAGCATGGTGAGAGACTGCCTGGTGTGCGTGCAAACCCGCAGCAACAACGAATGTGCATTAGGTGAAGGTCAGAGACAGTCAAAGAAAAAAGAGGGGATCTCGCAATGTACTCACACGCGCCGTCGCACCACCTCTTGAGCAAATTCGTCGCGCACAGTTGCGTGTAAGTTCTTTTCTGTTCCAATGCAGGTTCGTTTACTCACCCCTTTCATCATTCCCTTCAGATCCGCTGCGCCGAACCGGCTGTGCAGAGCACTCCCAAACAACACCTGTTCTTTTGATTTTCAGAGCTAAATAAAAAACTTCAACCATCAGTCAAATTTCCTACGCGTTTGGTCACCAAGAGCAACGTCGATTTAGCGTACACAAAGACATGCCACTCCGCCGCCAGCCACCAGTAGCAAAAGTACAAAGGGCAAAGGAAGCTCCAAAACAAAGTAAACAAACAAGAATGCCCGCCAATGAAGCAAACGACTCTCTACCAAAAAAAAAAAAAAACGCAAAGAGGATAGGAGCACCACACTTGCGGTGGGCAAAAAAACAAAAGTAAGCCCCCAACGGGCACCGGCACACCTCTCCGAGCAATACGGCGTGCAGAAAGAAGAGCGTGAAGCGTTACTTAATGTGCCCCTTCGAGAGCAAAGGTCTCACCTGCTCAGTTTCACGGTGCTTTGTTACTACACGACCTTTTTTGCTTCAAGAGACAGCGGCGTTTGATAAGGGAAACGAAGTCAAAGAACAAAAGAGTGAAAGCTGTACAACGTCAACACAACTCATCACACAGATTCCATAGGAAGCCCAATACCCGGAAGCCACGGCAGACAAGCCGTTTCTTGCTTCCCCGGAAACACACACAACACACAAAGACACGCACACACTTTACAGCAAGCGGAGCTGTTGCACCTGCTCCTCCAATATATTCGCGTTACCCGCACGCTGAAACATGCCAATCGCAAATGCCGCCGTGCCGGTCACGGAGGCAGCGATATTCAGCATAGATGACACCCACGTCGTGGCCCACAGCGGACGCAGCACGAGTGCCCTGGCGATCGCCGCAAAGTCTGGTTTGTTCGTGTCATCCACCCTAGAAGCCTCGTCAGCAGCAGTGGAGTTCTTTTTCTCGGGCAAAAGCTGCTGATTCCTGTTTTCATTCTCTGCGTGTGCCGCTGCTGCTGCCGTCATACTTGAAGGAGCAGCATCACTCTCCGCCACGGGTGCCTTCCCCACGACTTTGCCCTCCATCGTTGTACTTGCATCCGAAGCAGACGGTAATGAAGGCGGCGGGGCAGAAAAGTCCAGGTGACGCGCAAACCACCGACCAGCAGCACACAATTGCTTCGTAGCGCCGGTCAGCTGCGCCTTCACCCTATTCAACGTCGCATTCGACACCGCTGCCTTCTGTTTCGCTTCAGCCGATCTGACGGCCGCAATGTTGTACATTTGCTCTAGCATTGACGCCGTCCGCTGCTCCTCACTCAACGCCAGCCGGTGCAGTACCCACAAATTTGCCACGATAATGGCAATCGACGAGGCGGCCATGAAGCGCGTCGTACGGATCTGCGAGCGCAGCTTGTTCACGTGGTCGTCGAGGTAATCCACAACGGTCTCCAGCACTTTCGCCTCATCCTGCGTCAGCGCGGGCGGGTGGATGGCCGCCTCCTTCGCAGCGGACAGCGTCAGGGGTGAGGAGTCGGGCCCGACTTCGTCAATGCGCATTCCCAGCAGAGCCGCCACGCCGTAGTGGTCGGAAAGTGGATACATGTCCGACTGCGTGCCCGACGTTTCCTTGCAGTAACCGCTGCCACTGCGGTGTTTACCCATGAACAGCTGATGCCATACGGAGCCCCACCAGGTTGGCTGCGGTGGGACGTACACCTCATTACGGGTAAAGATCACGAGCCCGTTCGGCTGCCCGTGTACCTGAAGCGGGTACCCCTCCTCCACATCCGGACAGCTCGAGAAGCACCGCAGCGCAAAGGCGGGACGGGAGAAGAATATGTGGTCGATCTGTGAGGGGATATCCGCCTCCAACTTCAATAGCTTAAAGTACGACGTCTTCATCGTGTTGAAGGCGTTGCGGTTTGAAAAGGTAAAGAGGCGCAATCCCTGGTTACGCTCGACTTCGTTCGTCGCCGTGTCCAGCAGCGCACGCGGCAGCGGCAAGACAGAGCGCATGTCGTAGCCATGCTTCTTCAGCAGAATGAGCATCATCTGAACTTCCAGCGACCGCTGCGAGCAGTTGAAGTCACCGCCGATGATAATGCGGTCGGTCGGCCGTGAGGTGCTGAGGATTAAGTTCGCAAACGAGATGGCCTGAGAGATGCGGTAAGGCAGGTAACGCTCTTTCTTCCACGACGAGAGCTGACTCACCTTCTGGTAGATGGCTACAAGATGTGTGGTGTAGAGAATCACCTCCTGCAGGGTAACGGCGTCCCCGTTTTCGCCGCCGGGCACCGGCACCTGAACTCGTACCATCGCTGCACCCTTGTTCGCGAAGAAGTCGCCGTGGAGAACCATCTCCGGGTAGCCCTGTAATGGGTAGGTGTGGAAAAAGGCCTGCTTGACTGGGTAGCGCGAGATGACGGCGCACCCCGATCCGTAAAAAGAACTGCGGAAGCGGCGGAAATAGTACTGCTCCTGCACTTCCCGTGGGGCGCTGTGGTAAATGAGGTCGAAGTCAGCGGGGGAGAACTGTTCCTGCAACAGAATGATGTCGTAGTGGCTGATCTTCGTCGCAAAGACCTTCATGCGCGACTCGCGCACCTTCGAGTTGAAGATACCCCACAGGTTGAATGTGGCGACGCGAAGCGGCACCTCGTCGGACAGCGGCATCTGTGTCATTTTGGTTCCCAGAGCTGTTGTTGGTTGTTTGCCGCTTTCACTGAGAGCAGTAATGATGACGGTGGTTCAACACTCGATGGAAGTAAGCAATCAACACAAGGACTTGCTTTCTGGAATCAAGGTTTAGTGTCGACCGAGCAATCAGTTTTAAGTACGACCGCTGTTGCGTGCTTTTGCTTTTTAATCTTCGGCTACGCTCAAAGGAGGGCAAAAAAACACGCAAGACGAAGCCCTACAAAAGCTTTGTGTGTGTGTGTGTGTGTTTGCTCGGAAAGTGGACACCTTGAAAGGTTACACACAAATCAAAAGAGAGTCAGGGCCTTTTGACAGTCCTCGTGGACTTCCACCGCTACGTGAAGTCCAATCGAGAGACGCAAAGCGACAAAAGCTACAAAGCCAGAATAGGGGTTGCGGCCGCGAATCTTCAAGGCGAAAGAAAAGCCGTATCAAGGAATTATACAAGTATATGGGTTAAGCAGTAGTGTGCAGCAATTTCCTACAGAATGGACCACCAGAGAAGTACACTGGCTCATGCGGTGACACAGCAAAAGGGTGAGAAGGAGAGAAGTTGAGGTGTCCTTTCAAAGAAATGCAGAACACAGCATTTCAAAGAAAACGGTGTTTTGTCCATTCAGAGCGCACAGCTGCATCAAGTACGGGATGTGTAAGACGCAGGACGGTTACCCTGTTGATGATGTTCAGGTATTTCTGGTGTTTGCGCGCCGGTCTAGAGGAGATACTAGCGTTGCTAGCTTCGTACCGGTTTTTTTTTGTCTATTGTGGATACTCAGATCATTTTGAAGGCAGATAACAACGGGGAGGAAAACGCAACAGGGGAAACAAAAGAAGGTTCTTCAGCGAGCTACGGTGGCAGAGAGAGCTTGCTTCAAGGTTGACTCAACTTCACAAGGCAGGTTTCACACGGGGTGTGAATGCGTCGCGCCACATGGTGTTTAAGCACAACGACGATTCACAAGGAAGCGATGTCTGCAGGAAAAAAAAAACATGTATATAAGAAGCATACGCTGATCGACGAGCAGACGCACACCCCCGCTTTCTAGAGATCGATTAGTGGTATTGTTGCGGCTGCCACTGCCCGTTTCGCCTCCCTTTCACTGCCTTTTTCCTCTGGTCGTCCTACTGCTATTTCCTCGCTTACGGCAGCTTCGAGAAGAAGCTCAGCTCCGACTCAACCGGCACTAAACTCACCTCCTCCGGCTCCAGGGCCAGTCGACCAATGCGCAGCGAGGCGCAGACGGCGCAGCTAACGAACATGATGCATGCCACCGCAGACTGTAAAATGAAAGCACGGAGAGCAGTCTCACCGGTGGTGGCGTACATATCACCAAACGCGTTTGTAAAGCTCAACAAGTAACCAACCTTGCCGTAGTATGAGAGCTCCGCGGTCTGCGGAAAGAGCTGCGTAAAGATTACCATAATTAACAATGCAACCGCCGCGCAGCCACACGTGTAAAGCACAGAGCACGTGAAGTCCACCGATTCCCAGCGATGCAGCCTCCACAGCGCAGCGCTGACGCACCCACCCAACAGCACTACGACACATTGCCGCACTAGCGGTGAGACTACCGGCCACGTCAGCGCACCCGTGCTTAACGTGGTGGCCAAAACAGCCAGCAAGAGCCACGCCACGTCTGCAACGTGCGTCAGGCTCGGCGCAACGGCAGACGTGCACCAACGCGAGGCCGCCAGCGGTCTTGGATTATCACAGTCCTGTTGCGTCAACGCGGATGGTCTTGTGGCGAGGAATCAGGAGTGCTGCAATTTTCTTTCTTTCTCTTCGTGGTGTTCTTTCCATTCGTCGCATCCAGTCGCTCGGTGGTGGCGTTCGCCTTTTCGCTTTCTTTCTTCCTTTCCTCTTCCGCACTTGGCATCGTCGCCGTAGTTGACGCCGCGGACGCTGCATCTGAAAACGGATAGAAGGCGAGCGGATGGGCGCGACGCAGCACCGCCCCGATGCCGTACACCGCTGCCAGCAGGGCGCACCATGTCAACATCAGCACCCCGCTTGTTGGCCCGCTGCGCATCAAGAGAAGAGTGCCCGACGCCGTGGCCAGTGACAGCATCCAACAGAACAAGACTACCTGCTTCACAAGGTACTCTTCCCTGCATAGACACGTAACTACCTTCGTACGCTTGTAATCACCACCAGCAGCATCCGTGTTCGACGACGAGACAGAAGGACCACCACCGGTAGCACTCGCGTTAGCAACGCGATGCCGAGCGAGCCTCTTCGCATCCCAGTAGGCCTGCTGTTCGGCTTGATGAGCAGCGCGCTCTGCCGCGTAGCACACCGGTGTCTCAAATAATAAGGGTGGCTTTCGAATTCGATAAAAGGTGAAGACGAGCACCGACGACGCATTCAACAGCACCACCAGCACCACTGTCATGAACTCAAGCCAGCGGGGACTCTCGCGGTTTACGTAGTCATCCTGCGACATGAACAGACGCGTGAGGGATTTAGCCCAGTGCGTCCACTGAAGGCCAAGCCACTCCGACAGTCGCCAGACGTTCGCCGCTGGTAAAGCGCAGGTATAGTAAGGGGCCAATCTGTCAAGACAGTGCGCGTGCAGCTCGCCTGCGCCTGTGAAGGAACGACCTGCCATCGCTTCTGCTGCGGTTGTGAAGTCCATCGTTGCAGCAGCTGTCTTTGCATCGCTGAGAAATGGCGGGCTGGCAAAGAGGTCCATAAAAGACAGCAATGGTTGCTGGCCCCACCACCACGGCGTCGTTAGCAGCAACACCGTCAACACGCTCGACGCAGAGGCATAGCAGAAGCACGTGTTCATGAAAAGCTTGTCGTTGTAGCAGGAGTAACCAACGCGCAACAGGATGTCCGTTGCAGGAGTCTTCATCTTCACGAGCACACGTTTGTACCCGTGCTGCCAGCACGATGTTAATGCCCAAAAATAGAAGAGCGGGGTCACGTAGAGGCAGGAAGTCAGCGTGAAAGACAGCAGTGTTACAAGGACGGTGTATGTCACCAGCGGCCTCAAAGACGGTTGCTCTTTGAGCGCAAAGCACACCACCACACCTTCTTCAACGATGGGAGTTGTTAAGTCGAAGGCTTCGTCGCACGTGTCGGCTTCACTGGCATGCAGCTGCAGTTCGTCCTGTAACACCGCATAGACGGCCCACACGAAAAGGGAACCAACGAAACACCACGGCTGCAGCGTAGAAACCTCCATCACGAGCAACGGCAGCAGCCCCATCGAGACGATGAGCAATGCGCCGAGAAAAGTCGCGGTCGGGTGCTCGTTGGGCGATGTTGCTCTTCCGATACCTTTATTGTCTTTCTGTGTGTCAGCTGCTGTAGAAAACCAAGATTCCGCAGCGCCGATATACGCCTCATACACGGCAGCAGGCAGTTGTACGCGTGCCACCTTCTCACGCTCCCGCACGGCCCGCGTCAGCAGCCGCGTCAAGCTTCGCGACAGTTGCCAACTGGCCGGCGCACCGATGAGCACCACACACACAGCCGCTACCGCTGCTATGACCTGACGCAGCATCTGCACCTCCTCTGCTCGGTGCAGCAATTCAGAGGTATCCTGTGCCGTCAACAAGAGAGCGAGTCGTGGCTGCGTCCACTGCAACCAACGGCCGCACAGGCGTAAGTAGAAGACGTGCAGGGGGAACAGAATGTGACCATGTACCACAGCAGAGTGCGGAAGGCGACTACTCTGTGGCACAGTTTCGTACGCATCCGTGTCGTGTAGATACCAAGCACGGTAGGGCTGCATGAGTGCCCGACGCATCCAGAAGAGCGACAGCTGCGCATCTGGGGTGGCGCACGCGACACGATCATTGTTGACGGCCGAGGTGAAGAAGGATCCGTTTGTAGAGAAGAGAAACACTGCAGCAACGCATAGAAGCACCACCACGAACTCAAAACTGACAAATGTACACATGTATTTCCGTTCAGAAAACTAGTATTGCGTGAGAACAACAACCCTTTCGACGGTTGTTTCGCAGAGGGAAAATCAATCCCAATGTGTTGGGATACCAAGGCACCTAGGCAGTAGGGACGAAAAGCCGGAATTAAGTGTGAAGGAGGCAAATATGACGCGGGTTCGCAGGTCAAGCTTTCCTGTTACGTGTGTGGTATCAAGGCCGAATCTTTTTTTCTAGGTTTTCCATGTATAACGGTAAGGAGAGGAACAGAAATGAACAGTGAGAAAGCAACGCAGCACTGCTGTGTGGCACAGTACCACAGGAATGACGTAGCACCGGGCATCACATGAAATTTCAAGGGCGAGAGGGGCACTTGAAACGCTAAGACCTTTCATGTTGACGAGATATTCCTGTTTCGCAGAAGTCAGCGGCAGCATTTTTACTAATCCCGCGTCAGCATCAGTGTATACGAATGAGAGAACAAGTCACATGCTGGACGGCGACACGAGTTAGCCACGGGTCGCGGTACGGTGCATTTCACAGCAAACGGGTACCCAAGAAATCACTCGTTTTCATTCAGGACGAAGTTGAGCTAGCAAGAGTCCTACCATACTATCCATAGAGATGAGAAGAAGACAGACCAACAAACACGCGCACGCGCGCACGCCGGTTCATTGTCCCCCACGCAATCTAAACACTAAGAACAATCGACGCAGACATTTCATGGACACTGTTATTCTGTATTTCCTTTGCTAGTACCGAAAGAAAGTCACTCCCGAAGACAGAATACCAAAGGAGGAAAGCGATAACATTTACTCGAGGAGTTCAGCACACCGACAAGCAGACAGCAAAGGAAAAAAAAAAGGTGATGGCAACAAAGTGAAACAACGGCACATCAACGTGGTTAGCAGTTCGCAGTCTGATCTGCCGCCTTCGGCATCCACGGCGCCGTGCGGTTCACAGGGTAAGACATGCGCATGTGCATCTCCGGCCGGCGCATGTGCACGCGCGGCTGCAAGAAGCGGCGCGCCTCGAGTGGGATCTCCATCGGCGTCTTGATTGACACCTGCTTCTGTTGCTCCTCCATCAGTTTCACCGCTTCATTCAGCCAATTCACATCCAGCTCCTTTGTCTGCTCGAGGTGATCGTGAATCGCCTTTACGTGCGCCTTGCCGGCATGGACCTGGTCGTGCACCATGTGGGTCACCTCGCTCATCTGCTCTGCCGTGACATCCGCAATCTTTTGTGCAGGCACGCCGGCCCAGAGCTCCCCCGCGTACACACGTGCGTCTTTCGGCACTGCGGAGCCGGCCGCCACGATAGCGTTGTTCTCCACAACGGCGCCGAGCGCAATCGACGCGCCGGGCCCAATGTAGACGTTGTCGTGCACTTCGCAGCAGTCAAGCGATGCGCCGGCACCGATGTATGTGTTGTGCCCAACGCGCACCTGTCCCATCAGAGTCACACGGTCCATGACAACCGTGTGATCGCCCAAGATCGTCGCATCTTTCGTGTGGTAATTGCGTAAAACAGAGTGGTAGAAGATGGTGGTGTCGTGGCCCAGCACGACGTTGCCGACGACGAAGGCGTTCGGTGCGATGAAGCCCGCGTCTTGCGTCCACGGCAACATACCGCGGTAGGCACGCACGTTCTGGTGGCGCATTACTGGGTACGGGTGACGCTTCGTCGTCATGTAGTGCGAGATGATGGCGAGGCGGCTGCCAACGTCCTTCAACATGTAGCCGAAGTACGGGAAAAAACCCGGGACGACGGTGGCGTTGTTCGGCATGGTGTTACAAACGCAGAGAGGGACGAGAGAAGCAGCAGCAGCAGCACCACGACAATGGTAAATAAGAGGTGAAAGCAGAGCTAGAGGTAGAGCTCTGAGTAGCACAGCTTAGTCGGTGGAGATATATATATATATATATATGAGAAAGCAACAGCACAAATGTTTGAGAGGATCCCGCAGAAGTTAACGATGAGCTACGAAAAGAGAGACTAGCTTACTACGTGGACTGCATAATAAAGGTTGTGGGCTAAGCTATGCGGACTACTTGGATAGCGTGCCCTCTAACGTTAGGTTTTGCCTCGTGCGTGCTGTGTGGTGTTTACACGGAGAGTATTGAAATTCAAGCTTGCCGGAAAGGCAGGCTAAAATCACCTTCACGTCCTTTTTTTGTGAGTAGGCTGAAAGTTGGTAAAACCAGAAGAGCTGAGAAAGAAACAGGGAAAGGGTAAGCTACGACCGGGGACTTCCGGAGAGATTCATTCGAAACTACCTCCTGGTGAGGTAGTTCACAGAGGAAGTAGCTGCTCGCATACTTTGGGTTTCGCTTTTTTGTTTATTCTGACAGCATTTCACCCCCTCTTACCGCGAGACTCTATGAAGCAACGTTAGCTCCGCTTTTTTTTTTCTGTCTGGCATCGTTACGACCCTACTGTTTTGAGGTAAATCGAGGATGCACGAAGACGAGAATTTACTTTCGATTACTTCGGAGCGGGCTTTCTACGCACTTTTCGTGCTTTTTTGGTGGTTCAGTTGTCCCTTTCTGCCCTAAGAACTACGAGACTGTGGCTTAGTTACTTCTAATTTCGATTGCCAGTACATGGGTGTTTTAACAGACGTCAAACGAGAAAGAAAAGCCAGTGCACTCATGCTGAGCCATGCAGTGAGACGTAGATGACTCCCGTCGCAGCGCATCACAAAGGAGAAAGGGGGCGAAGAAAAGTAGAGTCACTGCTGAAGACAGCACACAATGAAGGAGGCAGCGGGCAACTAGGGAAAGCTCTTAATGATAGTCATCGAAACAGAGGAAGTGTGAACAGAAAGAAAAATATGGCCTAGTCGTGATCGTTTTTCGCCTCTTTCTATTAGTAAAAAACAACGGCCAAGCACCCTATCTGTCAGCAGCGCTGTGCGAGCAAGGCACGCACAGCTTTTCTTCGCTTCGTGGTCCTTCTAGGCGAGAAGGGGCGGTTGCACGAGCTGCCAAGAGAAAAAGCGTGAGTTGGAGTTCAGGCAGATAGCACAACAAGCACGCGCGCTTTGACGGCGCACATGATAGCGCCAAAAGCACACCGTGTGCTAGCAGCACTGCAGCGGTTTTCCCCTTGTAGACAAGGACATGCTTCGGATTCAAGACATACGGTTCGATATCAAATCGAGAAAGAATTAGGCGTTAGATAGTTCAAGATTTTCAAAGAGAAACAAGACGACGAACAACGCTCGTGGACAATTAGCTCTTGGATGTGCCAGGACAAGAGAACGGCGTTAAACCAGAAAAACAAATAAACGCGCAGAACGGATGAAATACAAAACAACAGCGAAGAGAACAGCTTTAGCATATGAGGCGCTAGCACTACAGTGCGGCACGAAACAAGAAACACAAAACGTAAGAACAGTGGGCAAGAAGAAAGAAAAGGCCCCGTTCTTGCCTTTTGATGTTAGCCGGGTCTACAGGTAGATAGGTGCCGCGACCTAAAGAAAAAAGAAGTAGTGTGCCGATGCAAATCGTAAAATCAAAAACGGAAAGCCGGGGATGACAAAACCAACACGTCGAGGGAGGCACAAAACTGACTTGGGATAGAGAGAAAGGGCACGACAGTCTCAGAAAAACAGTAAGTACAGGGAAGATGCTCTCTGAGGAGGGACTAAGATAGGAAGTGGAAACGTGTCCAATTACGGTGCCGTCAGCTGCGGAATTAGGAGAACGTGATTTTTAGATAAGGACAGAAGTCAGGGGAAACAGGAGAAATCCTGTTAGAGAAGCTGAAACTACCACAATTGGGTAGAAGGAGAGAAAACAGAGAAGAGTTGACAAGAAAAAGAAGGTACATAAAGATATCGGTGGAAATAGCTGTAAAGTGAAGAGAGACCCCGGATCGAAGTGCCCACGGGCAACGGAAAGCGCTTCGGCGAAGAAGCCAAAGTAAAGCAAAAAAGTGAAGCAGCTCCTCAAATAAAAAAAAAACTGTGACGCCACGCTTGCCGATGCCAGTTTCACAATACTAACAACAACACTGGGAAAGTGTTCATTAACAGACGTCCGTAACATCATTGGCGTGCGCAGCCGAAGCGCAACACCGCGAAGAATAGGAACAGGCCTCATTACAAGAGGAAGAGCAAGAGGGACGACAAAACTGTGAGAAAAACGAAATAAACAGAAAGGGGAAAGGTATGGATAATTATACAAGGTGAGAAAACGCGGCGTTAATGAAGACGGAGCAGAAAACGAGAAGTGAAACTGCCAACTGTAAAAATTGGAAGGTTAGATAACAAACGAGGAAAAAAAACGCGCATCGAACTCAAGTAAGTAACGCGGGCGCAGTCACCTCACACTGAATTCCTTCGTTCCCCACGTTGCGTGTAGGCGGATGCTAGCGTTTCTGAACGACGACACGCAGTGCAGCAAGAATAGAAAAGCCAAAAAAAAAGAAAAAACGAGCATGAGAAACCAGTCGAATCAGAGAAATATCTGATGGCGTGAAGAAGAAACAGGTAAGCGCAGGGGATTTGACCTCGTGACGGATGAACACAAAGAAAAGGAAAAAGGCCATTAGAGAAGCATCACGAAGCTCAATCGGCTCAGCTGAGCCAGCTTCTCGTTGGCAGCAGGGTACCACTCCCGGCTCGGGAGCATCAGTCCTTCTAGTACGGGACAACTTTCGATCCAGTCAAACTCCCTCGGAAGCTGTACGCAACCACGAAGCAGGACGTTGCACAGCCGCTGCATACGGCGAAAAACAGATACATCTACCAACTGAGTACACTGCGAGAGGTCGACGTACGCGAGAGCAGTACAGTCGGCGAGGTCATCGATGTCGTGCAGACGCGACGCACCAACCACCTCCAGCAATCGCAGCCGCGGACACCCACTGAGGCCAGTCAGCGACGTTAAATGCGAGCACTGTGTGGCGCGCACTTCCGTCAAAAGCGGTGATGAACGCAGCCACTCAAAGTTGCGCATGTGATGGTTGCCGCTGACGCACACTTTCTCGAGCAAGGGCAGCGGGGGCAGTTCGGAGAAGTCGTGCACGCTCAGACAGCCCAGCAGCGTCAACTCTGTCATGGTGCGCGCAGAGTAGGCAAGGAGCGGCGTCAGCGCAGTCATGGCCGGGATCGACACACTGAGGTGTTGGACATGGTCAAGGCCGACGCCGACGTTGGCGGTTTCAGCGGCGACGCTGAACGGGTTCGACGTGCTGTGGTGTACGACAAGAGAACGCAGAGCGCCAGACAGTCGCGGCAGCCACGCCACGCTGCGCAGCAAAGCACAGTTTCTGATGGATAGTACCTGTAATTGCGGGAAGGCACATAATGACTTAAAATCAGAGAAGTTATTGCAGCTCTCCACGGTGACCTCACGCAAGTCAGTCACGGCTTCAAGGCCGTTCAACGTTTCGTACCTGCACCCGCCGAGCACCAGTCGCTGCAAGTGCACGCACTTTTGCACCCAGCTGGGCAACGTATCGCGAGCCGAAGACGAGATATTCAGCTCCTCCAACACCGGTGTGACACCGACAGGCAGCTGGCGTAGTTCCTTGCTGCGACGCGGACGCCCGGCAACACTGACGCTCTTCACATCTGTTTTCTTCCCTTTCGCCTTTGCAACTGTTTTCTTGGCTTTCGTCGGAGATGGAGCACGTGGAACTGACTGTGGTGGCGGTGGGGGAGGGGGAGGGATCTTGCCCGACGTGTCTGCCGAATTCGGACCAGACGGCGGCATCGACGGATCTTCCTCCAACTCTTCGTCATCAAAGTTCAGCAACGCGTCGTGCGGATCCCGAAAAATCGCTGGGGTGCGCCGGCATAGGTGCAGTACACGCAGCGACGCGTGGAAGCGACGCAGCAGCGCCACCGCATTTAGTGTCACCGTCGGCACGCGTACCGCGCGCAGAGGTGCGTGCAGCGACGTGAGGAAGTTGTTCACTTCCGCCTGCGACCAGCGCTGGCAGGAGTGAACGTCAACCTCCTCAACCAAATCAGAGACGGAGGGAGATACGTGCACCGCACGCAGCTGCACCATGCGCTGCATATGCAGCAGAAAGGGGGCGTTTGGCACCCGCAAATGCCGCACACCGTTTGTCGTCGTCACAGTCGGCACAGCTGGATCACCGGCATCGGCGCCGGCGTAGAGGTAGAGTCGCTCGACGTGCATTTCCTTCATGCGCACACAGCACACGAGCGGTGCGTTTGCCTGCCCGGATGACGCCTCCTGCACGCAGCGGTCTACCCACCACATAGCGGCCTCCGCACTCGCGTAAACGCTGCCAGCACCCGCGGCGTCCTGCAAGGAGACGACCAGCACCTCCGCGGTTCCCTTGGGAAGAAACAGGCATACACCATTTTTGCACGCGTCTGACGCACTGATGCGTTCGACAATAAAGGCGTCGTCGACATTGCTGACGCCACTGTTGTTCACACAGAAGTTGCCGTGTCGATCCGCAGCGATGCGCAGACCCGGCCCAGCCGCCAATGCAGCGCGTGGTAGCTGCAAGTACTGCGCGACTTCGTTGAAGAAGGAGTGCATCTCGAAACGGTGGAAAAGTAGGGGAAAACACCGCAGAGCAGACGAAAGAGTTCGACTCACGGACCTCACAAGTCAAGCGACAAAAGCAACAAAGAGCAATACTCGCTGAAACCCTTTGCTTTCAACACGCAGTCACAGCAAGTGGAAAAGCTTATTCGACTGGTTCCGATGAGAAGTCAGTTGGCTTTGTTAGTAGAAGACGTTGACACAAATGACCTTTCAAAAAGTGAAAAGGTGACCTTGATAAGAAAAAAAAAACAAAACAGGTATAAATGTTGAATTAGATTAACAACACAGGCGCCACGCCGTTCAATGCAGATCCGGCCGGGGCTGTGAACACTTTGATAAATCAGCGTAAAAGGGGGAGCAAATCCAATACTGTGCCGCTGGCGGGTTTCTGTATTAACTGCTACAGCTGACGGAAATAAAAGAGGAGGATGCTGACGTGTAACGACGTGCTGATCAAGCTGAGAAACGACCGCTTTGTGTACGCTTGACCTAGAAAAACTAATATTCACAGAAGTCAAATAGCAGTTCCAAAGAACTAGAAAAAAGGTAGAGACTGCTGATGAGTTAGAAGAGAACCAGACAAAGGAAGAAAAATGAAGAAGCAGTTAATAATGTGTCAGAGATATAGAGTTATTGGTTTTCGAGAAACCAGTGAGTCAAAGGGAAGTGGCTGAACTGAAGAAACAAAAAACAATAAGCGCAAAGGAGAGGAAAGGCAAAACAGTTACTGCTATAGCAGCTGCGTAGAAACGAGTAAAAGAAGAGAGTTGAGGAAAAATCTACAAATAGAGCTAACGCTGGACGTTTCACAAAATACCAATGCACTTTTGGTGTGCGCCGATGACACAGAAATCAAAACAAGTTAAAGGGACGACACGAAAAATCTTAGACAAATCGAGAGACGTGACAGCTGCCACACAACCACAGCGCAGCAAAACTCAACGATGTTCTGTTCTTCGTTTCTTTTTAAACCGCACGTAACGCCGGAACAAACAGAAAAGCGATCGAAAGGTGAAAAGAAAAACACGGCGGTCAGCGGGTAACACCTAATCAGACCAACCTAAAAAATGGAAAACGGAAAGAGAGTAGACAGCGAGAATTTAAAACGGGAGAGGTCAAATAAAGAGAAGAAGCGATGGGAAAACAGATGTACATATATATAGATAGACAGATATATATATATATATATATATCTGTAGATAGATATGAAGATGAGAAAACGTGTAAATATAGGAACGGGAAGAAGAGGCTCGTATGTCAAATACTCAAACTAAGTTAGTAAAGTGAAAAAGAGGGGAAGTAACTCCCATACAAGCAAAGACGGAAAGGGACAAAGAGTTGAAAAAAGGTGATACGCGGTACCACAAAGCGAGGAAACGAAAGAGTGGACGGGAAAGGAGAAACAAACGAGAGGAGCAATACTGAAACTAGGAGCGATGTCAGACGACACTCGAGGTAAAATTTTGATGGCACACAAGAAGAAACGCGACGGAAACAGAAAACAGACGTTTTTTTTAACAAAAAGCGGTTCAAGGGCTTTCTTTCAGCAGTTGGTATTGTCGTCGCTCAATACACCGATACGCACAGAGTCAGCTAGCAAGATGCCAAATGAAAGCCACAAAAACGGAAAAGGAAAGTGAGTATTTTAAGCTTAAAGTAATAAAGAAAACACGACTACCTACTTTGTATGTTTTGTGTACGCTCTTCACCCGGGATATGTCCACTTGAACTAACGTAAAGTGATTGAGTGAAGGAGAAGCAAGAAGAAAATCGTCCTCAGAATCGTGGCAGTTGCAAATGCGTATGAATAGTGGTAAAGCGCAGAAACTAGCACTTTCTCTGTGGCTACTTTCACCTTTTGGGTTTCGTAAATTGAAACACGTTGATTCCAGGGAATCAAAAAGGAGAAATTCTCCCGTTTTTACAAAAAAAAAACCAGCTGATTAGTCAACAACTTTGCCACACGCCGTAGACAGAACAGAAGGAAAGGGGACAGCGGGAAGAGAAGTGTGTTTTTCACGTTTGAATAAACTCGATTTGTATATATATACATATATATATATATGTATATATATATGTGGTCCACGTCAATAAACGATTCCAGAAGAGGAAAAGAAAAAGGAAAGCGTTCTAAAGAACGAAAAAGACGGCTTTAGAGAAGCCGACAGCTGGCGTCAAAAGCTATTAGTAGAACGAGACAGACTTAGCAAGAAGTCAAAGGGAATCGTTACTTTCCGCTTTCGAAGAAAGCAAAACGAGATAAACACGACAAAAAGAAGGTAATAAATGAACTAATTAGACTGAAAGGCAATTGGAGTGAGGAGTACACAATAAACTCCGGAGAAGAAAAAAGAGGGTAATTAAGGGAGAGAAAAGTGAAAACGATTGGAAACACCTATGGATATTGGGAAACGGAGTTTTCTGCTGTTGTTACTGTGAAAGGAAGGGCAAGCGTCAGGGAAGAGCTCTCTCGGCGAAGCTCTGCGCTGTGAGTGTTTTTTCCCCCGCGATAGTAAAATGAAATTTGTAATCAGACGTTTGTATGACGATTTGAGAAAGGGTAAGTAGATGAGCGCGTAAAAGTGGGTTGAGTGATTCAAGGACTGGCGCTGAAGCGCCTTATTGGTCAAAGGACATATCACCAGGCCACCACGATTCTTGTTGTTTCTTTCCAAACAAGGAGCGAGGCTAACTACAGCCCATGCGTTGCTTTCTTTTCCAAACGAAAACAAAAACTAAGAGAACAATGTTAGGGGGTATTTCACCCCACACGGAGTTGGTGACGAGTTTCAACAGGAGCGCTACTTTGCAAATGCTTCCCAGGTCCGGGCAGTTCTACTCTGCATGTAGGTGAACGTGTGATCACCCATCAACTTTGAAGGGAAAACAACACCTCACAACGTCCAGAGTTTATCATGCCTTTGGTGTTTCTGGCCGGATATTCTCTGTTAGAATGAAAAGTGACAAACATCCATAAAGTAGTGATAGACAGGTGAAGACACCCCCCAAAAGCATCGTGTCTCGGCACGCAAAACAACCCCTTGTTTTTTCTTATGTTCGTCCGCTGTGCCTCATCATGGTTTAGCAGACGGAGCCTTTGGAATGACCGGCCCAGTCTTTTTCACTGCCGCGCCAATCCACTTAAACGGCGCCTGCAATATGGGTGCTGTCACAAGGCAGAAACGCATCTCCAGCGGCAACAACGGATAGGTGCAGACATTTGCGGCGAGGTAGTTAAGCACCAGTCGCGGCGAGAGCTGGAGCCCATACACCGTCGGGCCCACATTCAGAAAGCGATCCGTGGGAAACTTTAACGCGGCCAGCCAGCTCCCCATCTCACCGACGCCGAGTTGGTTCGTCTGGAGGAGGTAGGCAACACCCAAGGTGATGGACTCACCAAGCACATAGAGGTACACAGTAAAGAAGAAGCCACGCTCAATCACAAGGCGGTTGAACCGACCCTGTATTGGTGAGGCCTTGGCGGCACTCGTAGCAGTCGACGATGCTGTCGCATTCGAAGGACCCAGCGAGCTTTTTTTCTTCGTTGACGCAAACGCTTTGGCGGTGTGGCTGCTCGTCAGCTTGCTGTAGTCACGCGTACTGCGCGGATGCAGTCCATCTTTGCCGCTGCCGCTGCCTTGTAAACCCGTGTCAACCAGTTGAGTTGATCGTTTCTTCGCCGAGTATGCCGCGGTAGCCGTAGTGTCATGAAGAGATGTCGAGGAAGCGTGATTGCCATTGGCAGAGGTGCAACGCCGTAGCCGCTCTGCCTGACGGATGGACATGCAGCGACCAGCGAACCGAATTGTACTCAGGAAAAGTGGCCTGCTCGTTGTGGTGTGGAAGCACTGTGCACACTGTAGGTGGCTTAGCATTTTTTTACTGAGGTAATCCACACAACCTTAAGCCTTTATAATGCTCCTTGGCCGCCTTGGCAACGCCCTTTTTTGCTGTTGTTGATGGCCTACGAGATAGAAATCAAGGGTAAACCTAAAATGCAGAGCTGACAAATAACAAGAAGATGTTTAAGCAAAAACAAATGCAGGTGACAATGCTCTCGGTTTAGGAACTTCACTTCAGTTCGCGTTTAACTTGGCCCCCAAGCGATGGAGGCACACCAGAACCAAAAATAGAAGAGAACGCTATGAACTCTGTAAACAGAAGCTTCGTTATACATAGGCGTTATTACAGTTATACTTGTTTAAGCTACTTTCGCGGATTTTGAACGCACCAAAACAAGTGCTTAGTTTGATAAAACTACTCCTGTTCGTGAACGGTGCCATCCGAGGATCGTCCCTCGTCCGGGGTGGTCACCGTGTCCTCTGCAAAGCTGTCTTCTGTCAGCAACTCCTCCTCTGAAATCTCGCGTGACGACGTTTTCCAACGTTCCTCCGACTCCGCCAAGCTCGGGCCTTCCTCCGGCTCACCGTAAAGCACGCCACGAATGCCGTTTAGCACAGGTCGCAGCACCGCCAGTCGCGGCAGCGTGTCGGGGAAGTACACCATCCGCTCAGGCCGATTCTCCACCGACGACGACAAATAAAAGATGGGCTGATAGCGAAAAAACGCGTCGTGAATGACCAGTGACCGCAGCATCTGCAGGTCAACAAAAATCTTATACCGCAACGTGTTGAAGATGCCGTACGAGGAAAACTGCAAGCCAACGCCGCGCATCACGAGAACTTCCTCCACGTAGACGCGTGAGAAGGCGTTGATGAGCCGCTTTGCGAGCAGCAAGACGGAGAACAAGAGGAGGACAAAAGTGAAGCTGGTGTTAAGCGACGCAGCACGCGTCACTTGCGTATAGAACACGGAGGGCATCACCGCACCCTGCCTTCCACTGCTGGCGATGGTGCTGCTACTGTTGCTACCATCCACGTTGCGGACTCCACCTGTGCTTATTTTTTCCGGTGCGTCAGCAGCAGCCACGCCTACTTGGGAATCTCTACTGTTTCGTGCGACAAGGCCGGCCAACAGAGACGCGGCCCACGACGTGGCCGCATCAGACGCACGTGTGTTCTGACTATTGCTGTAGCCACCCCTTCCACGTGTTTGCTGCGTCAGACGTAGTCGGGAGACAACCACCAGAAAGCACGCCACGGCAATCGCCAGCAGCATTATATCCGCCGCACTGAAGAGGCGCAGCAGCACCACACGCCACGGCGCAGGGCAGTGGCACGGCTCCCCACTTCCATTTCCGCCGACACCACGATTGTGGTTGCTGAAGGCCGGGGACCCACCGCTGTTGTTGCCGTTGTTGCTGTTTCCGTTATAGTTAGCCGCAGCGCAGGAGGCAGAGGCAGCGGCACTCGTCGGACTCGAGACAGGAGCCGCGGGGCTTGTAGTCGTGTTGTTGAAAGCGGAAGCTGCCGCTGCTGCTCCCGATGTGCACCCAACCGATGACCCCGTGGGCGTCGTGTTAGCGCTGTTGTTGCCACCAGCGCCACTGTTCGTGTTACCGACATGGCTGTTGTTGCTGTCGTCCCCGTTCGGTGTCACCCAGCCCTCCTGGCGGCACACCCGGTACGCCCGCATCGCTTTACTGTAGTCCACCTGCTCCAGCCGCACCACAGCGCCGGTGTTCGTGACGTGATGATCTACCAACACACGTGTTTTCGGGGCGATGGCAGTCGTCACCCCAACACTACTCCCACCGCGGTACACGTTTAGCCCGGGGGAAAACGGTTCGAGTCCGCCCATCGGGGTAGCGGAGGACGGTGCGACGGCTGGCGAGGCAACACGGAAGAGCCGTGGCCGCACCACGCCGGGATACACAGCTGCTGCTCCTGTCGCTACGGACGTGTTTTCATTTGACACACTACCGTTGTTGGTGCTATTATTGTTGGAATCGGTGGCCTTGTCCGGGTGGTCCAGCGGGTCGGGGACGACTTCAAGGCGCCGTGGCTGCATCACGGGGGTGAAAAGAAAGGAAACAGAACAAATAACAAGAAAGAGCAACGCAGAGATAAAGAGGAAACGGTAATCGACGCCAGCCACAAAGGGCACAGTGTGTCGACGCGGCAATTAAGAGCGTATACACGGTTTTCCTAATATTATTAACAAGTCGATTATAGTTGACGAAAGCCCACGTAGCGTGTGGGCGCTTACGAATAATCACGTTTCAAAAGCAAAGAAAGAGATAAACAAAGAGCGGAGCACCAGAGTGGGAGGAACGGAAATGGACGATCAAGTGGAAGGGTGAAGCCACTTAAAGAAAAAACAAAACTCACTCTTTGTGGTTCTCGCAGATGTGTGTCATCTGAAAAAGCGCTGCAATGAGGTCGTTTGTTCAAGCAGAATAAAGTTATTGAAGCACAGCGCAGGAGGGAAAAGGACAGGGCTCTGCCCTTCGTATCCAACGCTACAACTAATTGCTTGTGAATTCTACGTGCAAACGCGGAAATAGCTGAGAGAACGGTGACAGCAGCTATCTCCAATAGACGCGCTGGACTGCACAAAGCCGTGGAAAAGAGGAAAACAAAAACGCAACACATGAAACGAAAAGGGCGATCGCCCTGTATGACCACCAGCGCAGTACCTTGAGGCTTCTCACCACCCCTTACGTCCGTCACGTTAATCTAGGCATTCATGGAATGGAGTGTGTAGAAAGCTGTAGAGCCGCGCCGCGTTCTCTTCCCCCATCACCGCTGCTAAAGACACCTGCGAGATGGTGGCCAGACCAATCAGCGAGCCGCACAGCTGCATCACACGCGGAGCGTTTTGGTGCGTAATCCCAGGGAAGCGCGAGAGCACGCGTGCGGCGTAGTGTGCGGCTTCCCGCTCAGCCGCCGAGGCGGCCAGCCCACCGACCTCTCCAGCACTGTTCGGGTCCATAGAGCTTCCCGTCAATGAGGGGTCGCTCGGGTCCACGTTCGTCGTGGCGACGGTCTTCTTCAGTGTCACCAGCATCCCCGCCGCGTGGGCTGAGCTGCGGGCCCACAAAAAACTTACGCGCGGGTAATTCGCCATCAACTTCGCCGTGCGGCCGTAAATACGATATTGAAGCAGGCGAAAGGGAATGCCGCGGTGGAACTCGATGAGGCACATCGGGTGTGCGTACTTGCGTGAGAGCGCCGCCAGCTGGTGCTGAATGCGACCCGACATGACAGATTGGAAGTAGTCCTGCACGCTTTTGCGCTCCACCGCGTAGTCCGTGGAGAGGACGTAGTCAGCCGTCGTGAGGGTCAGAGGGACGAGGTCGACGCCGCGTTTGAACAAGTCGTACGGCAGTGTGGAGCGGAACTCGCGCTCGTCAAAAATGATACACGGCGGCGCCGCGGCGTTCGTGTCGGTGCCCCTATCAAAGAATAGTCCCTCCAGCCGAGCGATCTGACTGCCTTTGCGCCGTGCCCCGCGTCGCTGTCCCATCTGCATGCCGCTTTCCAGAGCCTCTTCGGTTTGCCGCAGCGAGGACTGATCCACTAGCAGCGTCCCCGTCAGCGTTGCTTTCGTGTGCGCCAAACTTTCAAACGCCACCTGTTCCGCCTGCACCGCTTTCTTAAAGTCCACCTCCGCCAGGCTTGTCGTAACGAGCTGCACTTTCAGGCGGCGCAGACACGCAGCGGGCAGTTCATCTTGTGCCACCTCAAGGTGACGTAAAATTGGAAGCTGCTGACGCGATAGTACCAGTCGCTCCACTACAAGACGGGGTTCAGCCGCTGCCGCAGTAACACTGTTGCTCTTGTCGTTCCTTCTAGTATCAGCTTCGCTGTCATTACCCGTGGTCAACCCGGTCGAAGTGCTAATGGCTGGAACACTGAAGGTAAGCGCTTCGTGTGTACCCTCCAGCAACATCGCAAGCTCTGCGGCGGTTAGCTGACTGCCGTCGAAGATCAGCACACGCGGTATGCCACCCGCGGAACCCTGTGTGTGATTCAACGTGCCTGCTTCGCCTTCATGAAAAGGCTGCAGCACCACCGCACCGGCACACACGCGCTCAACCGACAATGTCACGACAGCGGCACTTGACGACGCAGGTACGGAGGCGGAGCTCACGCCTGCTGCTGCAAACATGTCTTTGTTGTTCGTTTCGTCTTGCCTCTCCATCACCCTTTCATCTGCGGTTTTGTTCGCTGCGAGGATCGAAGCTGTCGGCTGTTGTTGCCGCGTCGGCAGTGGTGGCAACTGCGACAGCAACGCCTTGTGGAAGGCGTTAGCACCACCACCGTCGTCACCGTACAATTTCGAAGGGTCCGCTTGACTGAAGGACGACGGTCCACTAAATCGAACGTTGCTAGCAACGTCACTGCTTGCACAACCACGACGCTGCAACAACTTTCTTGATAACCCTGAAAACCGCATTTTATCGTTCCCGCTCTCCTCACTTACATCTGCCCCCGTTGCCGATGGTGTGAATCCCGCCTCAAGCTCCGCGGCCTCGTTGCTCTCCTCGTCGCTGAAGGCGTCATCAGGATTGTCCGTCTCGAGGAGCGCCGTCTTCAGTTGCTGCTCGACATCCGAAGCAACAGCAGCTGCAGGGTCCTCCCCTTTATCTAACGCCGTTTTCACCAAGCCTTTTTTCCGCTGCTCTTCTTGACGACCGTCTCTTGTGAGTGTGTACTCCTGCAACTGTACGCCGTACTTGGCGTGGTAAATTTCTATGAAGCGGCGAAGTTGTAGCTGCTGGTAAGTGTTGCGGTCGTGCGTCAGTCGTTCCGTATAGCGCGCCACCGCACCGGCACCAAAGGTGAGCAACAGCAACGTGGGCACCCGCGAGGAGGAAGAGGCTGTTGTGCGTTTATCAGGCAACGCGAAGTTTCCCTCACCTTGCCATGACTCTTCCGAGTCATTGGAAGTCGTCTTTTTTGAAGAATCGCTGTCCTGCTTGCGTATTGCCCGCCTCCGCAGAGTCGTGCGGCACCAGCTCAGCACCAGCCGTACCACCACCTCCATGTCCGTCTCTTGGTCTTCTGTGTTCGGTACGAGTTGTGGGATCTGCGTCGTGACGGCGGTGGCGGCAACAACACCAGCGCCAGCACCGCTCGCCGTGTTCTGTGTGATCTCCACACCGCTTGCGTCCTCATCGGCGTCCTCCTCACTGCTGTCGACTACCACCACGGTGTCAGACACCAACTTAGCCCCCATAGGTGCTTCCGTCCGCACAGCGGGCGGGCCTGCAGTTACTGCACTGGAGTTGTTCTTGCTTGCATTCTGCTTCACGAGGTCGGTGTAGACCACCGTACCGATGCGGTGCGTTGCGACCGTCACGACGTCGTTGAAATGCGAAGACAGGGTCCACAGGGCAGCAGGGGGCCGAGCGCCGGTGCCGCAAACGCAGTGCTGCGGCAGCCGCTTCTCCAGGACGGACTCCAAGTGCAGAAAAAAACTGAAAGGCGTGCCGCGGGTGGCCCGACGCAGGCGGCGGACGTCAATCAAACTCTCTGTCAGCAGACGGAAGGGCCACTGCGACTCATGTCGGCGCACCACGGTGCGTAAGTCGGTGTCGAGGTCGGAGAAGTCGATCGAGAGCGCCGCCGCCTCGCTGATGCCGTTAAACCAAATCCCTTTCTCGTCCTTCGCCACGCGCCAACTTTGACGGACGTAGTGTCCCCCACCAACACCAGCGCCAGCCGTGACTTGGCTTGCACCTCCGCTGCCGCTGACGCCGCCACGGGGGTACCCGCTGTAATCCAGGTGTCCGTTAAGAGTCGTCGCCGTCAAGCGCGCGCGCGGCAGAAAACGCTGTACGCCGATGTCTTCGTCCGCCTCCGCCGCGGCAGCGGCACGCCGTGCCCCGGGGGACCAGTTAGCATTGCTCTTGTTGAACAAATTATCTCCACTGTTGTTGACAGGCGGGCCGCTACCGGGGAGAAACCCGCCGGGCCCCGCGCGTTGCTGCAGCATCTGCTGCTGCTGTTGCTCTAGCCGCTGTAGTTCTTGAAGCGTCTCCAACACGATCTTCGCCAGTAGCCCGTCCAACGCGAGGACGCTCGGTGAGACGGGTGCCACGACGCGATCAACCTCGAGCGGCCGGCCATGCGGGTTATCCCATCGACTCAACCTCTCAAAGTGTCGCACAAAGTCAAGTCGAAAGCGAGGAAAAAGTTGAATGTCGCCAATGTGAAGCTGCTGCACGAAGCGCTCTGCTCCCATGTGGTGGCGCTGCACGAGGCTCTGCATCAGAGTGGGCGCGTCAGACAACACGATGATCGGCGGCGGAATGTGCCGTTCCGTGTTTGTAAGCCCCGCGCTGTTGAGTTTGCTACTCCGTAGCAGCAGCTCCGCGCAGAAGGCTGTCTGCGGTGCGAGGGCGTCCTGCACTCGGCCGCCGCCGAGTAACGAATGTGGCAGCAGTAGGACGGCCACACCGACTAGTTCCACAGCGAGGCGTCGGTGCAGCAGGTCTGCGCAGAGGGAGCGGCTTGTCAGCAAAACAACGGCGCCGCGTTGATAGACGGCACAGCGCTCCTTCGTACCAGTGCCCTCCTCAATTCCCACCACAGCAATGGAAGGCCGCAGTGGGGAGGGCGAGGAAGAAGGCGCTGTCGCTGCTGCCATCGCTGCGTCTTCGTCGTCTACATTTGACTTCTTTTGTTTTGCGGAGTCTGTTGAATACTCTAGTCTGTGCAAATGCCACTCAATGGCTTTAGCCAGCCGCTTCACGCTCCCTGGAGGTAGATTTTCCGGCACGACTACGCAATACACCCGTCGTGATCGCTGCTGACACACGTTCTGATTCAGCAGCTCCGCCACAACACCCTCTATGTCGAAACCAACGCTGCAGACGCACATTTGCACGTTGCGGTTATCGGGTATCTCACGAGCGGAGACGACCGCCATGAAGCGCGAGCACGTCTGCGCTTCGCTCAGCTGTTCAGTGGCATGATCGCTGCTCTTCATTTGACTACTTGAAATCAGGGTTTATTTCTTCGGGAACGGAGGAAGTGCTGCAGACGTGACTTGCATCAGTTTAAAATGCACTTTTTCACACAACGAGAGAACGATACACCCGTGTCTCAGCATATAAGGGAGAGATGCCGTCGAGGAGAAATAAAGCGTACGAAAGCGGAAAAATGCTGCCGTAGACTACGCTTGGCCTTTGTATCGGCGAAGTGACCTGGCCTTCACTAACTGCAACCGCACCGCTTCCTTCAAACAGAGGGTGGCCCGCTTGTGTGGCAGCAAAAGAAGACAAAACAGTTGTGAAGATACCCGGTATTTGTAGTTGATCAGAGAGCAAATTGGTGCTACGAAGCGAATACCAATGGCGCCGACAAAGTCACTGTCGCTGTCTGTCCTTAATCGTACGGGTTGCTGTGTTCTGCTGCGCTGCATATATACACACATATATATATATATATATATATATCTACGCAACTCAATGAGCTGTTTTTGCTGAAAAAAGTCCGCGTAGTGGCATGCTGACAAACTGCAGTTCTTACGTTTGGTTTTCTTTACATGGAAGCACTTGTTAAAGCAAGAGGACGCACACGTGCTCACAGAGAACACAGGGAAGCTCCAAATAAAGTCCACAGAGGACACCGGCGAAAGAAGCACACATCACTTTAAACGAAAAAGAAAATGTAGCAGAGGTGTAGTAACGCCAGAAGACCTCTATAGAAGATTCTCTACACGCATCAACACGTACTCGAAGTCGCGGAACGACAGCTGCTGTTCCTCCTCCTGTACTGGCACCTTCGACAGTAGTTGCGGTTCTACCGTGTGTTTTCGAATGCGCATGTCCCGTTGCAGCTCTCCCAGACGCCTGAAGGACAGTGGTTGGCCAAAGCCCTCGGAGGACAACACGAAGTGCCGCACATCCTTCCAGCTGACACGGCCACTGCCGTTTGCGTCGAGACGGCGGAACAGCGCGAGGTGTCGCGGCTGGGCGAAAATAGCGCCAAACAGAATTGGTTTCACCGATTGAATCTGCCGCGACTCCACTTCGATCAACGGAACCGGAGCGGCCACCAGGGCGAGGTTGTAGCGACCGCTGCCCGTTGCAGCCATAACCACAGCCCGGTGAGTGTGCTGCGCTACTTCCACGAGGACGTGGTCCCGCACACAGCACGGCTCGCCCATGCGCTCGCGATTTTCCTGGCGACCCCTGCTGGTATTACCGCCGTCCTCAATGTCACCAAGTGCGTGGACGTCGCAGTGCAGTACCCCCATATCCACCTCACCATCACTGTCGTAGCGAATCGTGTACGACACGTCGAAGTCGGCTGCCAGCACGAGCCCCATGTGTAGCACGTCGGCACAGCCGAAGCGGCGGGCGATGACGCGGGTGCCGACGCGGTGCGGGGGCACAGGGCCGTGCAGGGCCAGTGGCGGGGGAAGCTGAAGATCTTTCAGTGCATAGAGCACCTCTGCCGGTTCCTCGTGCTTCCCGCCGGTGCCGCCGCTGCTGCCGCCCGTTGAGCCCTCATCGAAAGAGCCACGCTTTGCCCGGGCGATGGTGGTTGTACTCGCCACGGCAAACGACGCGTTCGGCGTGTGCTCAGCAGCAGCAGCGGCACCAGCAAGAGGCGTGCGGCTCTGAGTGAAGCCACCGCCGCTTTGAAACGACGTCGTCGCGTGCATCGGCGACACGGCCAGCGGCGTGGTCACAGCAGACGGCAGAAAGCGGCTTGATACGACGCGATTGAGGCGGCGCGGTGCGCGTAGAGACGGTCCGATGTTCGACACGCCGACCCCACCCGCAGAATTCAGTGTGGGCGGCAACAGTCGCGAGGATGGTGACGACGATGACACGAGTCCCGAGGCGGACGGCGTCGCGCTTTCAGCACTGACGAGACTCGACTCGCGCACCGCGCTGCCGAAGCGAACCCCTGCGCGGCGAAAGAAGAGCGCCATGCGCTGACGGGACCGGTGCCCGTGCGACTCGCGGTGGATGCGCTGCAGACACGTCGGGTCCACCTCTGCGCTGAGAGGTGTGTCGCGGCGGTAGGAAAGGTGAGGTGCAGTGCGGACCCGCTCCAGCTTCAGCGGCTGATGTTGCTGCTGTGCCGGGTAGGGCATCACGCGGTACTGCCCCTCGTCCGTCACACCAATGATGAGCCCGACATTGGTGTGACGCCCCACCACGCTGAAGACATCGCTAGGGCGCTGGAGGCCAAAGGGCACGATGTTCAAATAGTGAAAGACGCGCTGCCGCACGCGGGGATCTGCAGGGGTGCAGGTGTAGAACAACCCCGGGTCCGTTGCCTCGTCCTCCATGTCAGACATGTGTGGTAGCACAGCTGATGTCGAGGTGGCGTTCATCTTTCCAGCTGCCGCAGCGGCTGCAGCGTCCAGCTTTAGCGTCCCAACGGCGTCTGACGGGATCACTTCTGGTTTGGACTCGTACGCCTCCACGGCGGTACGATCCACCGACACGCCACTCAGCAATTCCACATCGCTAACGTGGCCGTCGATGCGAACGTTCAGAACGACACCGACATCTGACACGGCGCACCCGAGCATTAAGGACGTGTAACGCTCACTGAGGGAAAGTAGATATCAATGAAATCCGCGTTATGTTGGTAGAACGTCAGCAGCGTCTGAAAACACCAACGAATGCAGAGGGATATAAAGGTGAAAGACAGAAGTGAAAAGAAGGGTAAAAGAGTTATTTTCACCGGGCAAATTACAAAACATCAGCGCACGGAACGGTGTCAGTGCAGAAGTTCTCCCAACTTACATTCAGTTTGTTGCGCAAGTGCTGAGGAAAACGTTGTCTCAATCAGTGGACCCTTGCGTAGGAAGGCAAGGAAGTCGTACGGAACGGATTGTCGCTTAGCTCATGTCGTCGAGTGAAGGGAAAATGAGCATTGCGTCTCATCCCAGCTTAAAGCAGGCTGCGGAAACACACAGTTACTCTCTCTTCCATTTGCACCACCAGCTTGCTTTCAACGGGAGTGCCTGAGTGACCGAGTGTGCGGAAACGGACGAAACAACCCGCAGGGAAGATAACCTATTTTAACATGTCTGAGCAAGAGCGAAAAAAAGCATCGTTAGAGTAGACAAAGGAGGTACAAGAGAACGACAACAGGAGAAGGCAAACCCCGAGGGATCGAATAGGGCAAGTCTTCACGAAGCACAACCAAAGCGAAAAGCGAGAGCCGAAAAGGAAGGCGAGGCCCTATTTGCGTCTAATATTGAGGAACATACGCAGGGGGCATCTAAATGCAATTATGGTTAGGCCACCCCGGCAATGCTAAAAACTGCCTTGCGGAGGAATAAACACAAAAAATGGGAAACGAAGCATCACGTATGATAACACCTACGCTAAAGGGCGACTGTTTAGCCGCACAAAACTGCTCGGTGGGCGCGCTGAGCCTGTGCGTGTCCGCGCAGCTGCGCCACCGCTACCAGATGGCGTGCTGCACCGCGTACCGGTACCTAAGCAGGCGGACACGCCGGTCCTGCCACCTCCACCACTCGTACCTGCCGCATTTGCTGTCGTTGTCGTATTCCCTGCGGCTCCTGGACGGCGCCGTGGCGCGCTCGTGCGGCCCGCCAACGCCATCCTACTCGGCGCTTTCACTACCGGCGTGTTAGACACGGGGCTCAGAGCACCGTTTCCACTGACATTGCCGCCGCCGCTGGTGCGTGCGGTGCCAGCGCTGCCGCTCGTGAGTGAGTCACGAGTGCTGCGCACCTTTGGACTGCAAGCACCAGAAGAAAGAACGGGCCGAGCGGCGCTGTGAATCGCAGTGGCAGACACAGCTGCAGCAGCAGGTGTGTTTGCGGTTGAAACACTTGCGACGATGTACGGTCGCGGGGTTCGCGGTGTAGCCAGGGTGGCAGAGTCGCAGCGGGACATTGTCGAAGGCGTACGGCGCAGCCCGGCGGAGCCAGCGGCCGCTTTACGACGCCCCACACCGACCAGCGCCGGCGCCGGATCCACCCTCGCTCGACCCGCCGCAGTGTCGCACAACGACGTGTGCTGCTGCTGCAGCTGCTGTTGGTGCCGTATTAGGTAGCTGGGCTGCCGCTCGAAGGTACGCGGGTTGGTGACAATGCGTGAGAAGCCCGTCGGCGACGGCGGACGAACACCGCCAGCAACACCGACATTTCTGATAGAGGAATGTGGCGTAATTAATGCAGCACCACTGTGTGTCGATGTTTTTGAGGGTTGCAGCAACGAAGCGGTGGAAACCGGGCGACCGCCCGGCGTTTTCTTCCGCGCCGTCGCGTACGTCACCCGTGCAGGTCCCGCAAGGCGACCACAGATGCCAGCGATGTGGGTGCGTGCCATAGTAACTCCGTCAGCACGGCGGCCACGGTTTACGACACCACCGCCTACTCCCCTCGATAAGCAAGTGCCCGTGGCGGTGCGTGCAAATGTACTGTGCGGGTGCGGCACGGCGTCGCCGTTCTTGGCGAAAGAAGAAGACCCTTTCGACACCCCAACGGCAGCAGCGCCTCTCCAGAAGACGTTCGCCGACTGCGAGCGCGTAAAACCCGCCGTGACGGTGGCCGACCGCGCGAAGGCTGAAGTAGAGTGAAAGCGGCGGAAGGTAGAAGGGCTTCCACCGCCGCTGCCAAGCCCGGAGTGCGATGCCGTGCGCTTCAACGGAGAAGCTGTCGAAGCTGGGGCACCCGCTGCCAGGCCATAGTGGGAATGGGTGCGCTCAAGTGGTGTAGGGACTTCCATAGCCGCCAAGATTGGTGAGTGGAGAGTTGCGGAGGCGGTGCGCACCAACTTGTTCGACTCTGTCCGCTGCAGCGGCCATCCGTTGGGGCTCAGAGGGACGCCAGCCAGCCGCTTACGGGACGACGGGGTGCGAGTGGGCTGCGCTGTGCCGCTGTGGAGGCGACCGAAGGCAGTCGCAGAATTTTTGCGGGTAAACTGCCCCGTCGTGGATGAATTTGCGTGGACCACCGAGCGGCTGCAGGAGGGAACGCGCTGCAGGGCGTCGTTGCGAGACGCTGTGCGCTGCAGTGGTGTGGTGCGGGACGTCTGTCGGGCGAGGTGGCCTCGCACGTCACCCACACCACCGCCAAGGGGGCGGCCGGCCGTGCGTGTGGCAAGTGGCGCGCGCTGCCGCCGTACCTGCCCCCGTGCAGACGCCACGTTGCCCCCACCATTGCTGCTGAATTGGCTGGGCAGGTCATACATAAACGGCGAGTCGCCGATCTGCCTGCTGCAACGGCCGGTACCGCTTCCACCACCACTGCTGCCGCCGTAAAGGTGCGGGGCGTGCATCTCCAGCAAAGAGCCGCGGGTGGTGCGACGGCTGCCGCTGCTACCGCAGTGCACGGTGCCACGCGCGTCCGACAGGTCGAGGGCGCGGGTCGGGGTGTAATCACCACTGAGGCCGCTGGTGCGGCCGTCGTCGCGGCGACTTGACGACGAGCCATCAACTCCGATGGCTGAAGGCGGCGTGCTCGGTTGCGTTCCGCGAGGGGTGTGTAGGACACAAGTGTTGCTTTTCACAGTGGGACGGCTGCCGCGTGCTACGCCCAGTTCAAACACGGCAGAGCTTCGGTCGTCCTCCTGGCCGCTCTCCGTGGAGTCAGGCGACACTGTCACGAAGACTGCCGAGTCACGCGGTAGATGCGTCTGCCCTGCTGCCACGGCAGCTTGGTCGTCTAAAAACTGCACAAAAGAGGGGAAGCGCGGTGCGGGGCTATCGCTGCGATCCGACCCGCTCGAGACACGACTGAAGCTGCGGCCGAGACAACAGAGCTGCCCCGGCGGTGTGATGGGCATCGACACAGTGTCCACTGCCAGCGTCGCTGCCACCGTGTCGCGCGCAACGATGGTAACGGAGTCAACAGCGTTGTTGTTATTGTTTGGAGGCAGTTGGTGCAGTGCCTCACGCTGAAAGGCAGAGTGCCCGCTAGGCCGCACGTGCGGCGACGGAGTCAAGTCGTCTGTTTTTGGCGCGTTCGTCAGTGTACTGCGCGGCGTGATCACCGAATCGCTGGCGCGATAGATATCCTGCACGGCAGTGCACAGATCACTCACTGGTAGCCGCTGCGGCGGCGTGTGTTCACCGCTGTTCCCGTCCTTGTCTTCTGTCTGTGTGTCGCCATCCTTCACGATTTGGTAGCTCGGCCCCGGGGAGTACTCCACCACGCCCACGGCATCGTCGCGCCGCAGCACCTCCGACCCGTGCGGCCGCTTCGGCGAGTCCACTGCTGCCGCTTGCGAGTTCTCTTTGCCTTCGGTGGCAACCACCCGCCCAACGGAGCGCAGCAACGAGGCGTGCTTCGGGTGCGAATACGGCGAGGGCCGATGCACATTGCAGTGGGTCGCCGAGACGGCGCAGAGGCCCGTGCTGCCGGTCCCGCGCTCACCCGATATGCGTCCAGTCGTGCGCGACTTGGAAGTGGCGGACGAGGCGGCGGGCGGCGTCGGCGAAGCGCCGGTGGGCCGCGATGACGTTGATACGCCGCCGCTGCCGGCACGACTGCCGCTGACCCGCCCAGCGGCGGTGATGGCCGGCGACGGCCGCGGCGAGGACACAGCGCGGTACTGCTGCAGCGTGAAGCGAAACATCGACCGCATCAGTCGCTGCCCGCGCGGGTCGCAGAACTCCACAATCTTTGACACAAGCCGTGGTCCCATCCTTGTCTTTTCCAGGAGCCACATGAAGGACTTCGGCCCGTCGCAGACGCAACACACCCATGGGGGCGTACCAGCGATGGCCTCGCGGCACTGCGGACAAGTCGGGTAACCGCATCGGCGGCAACATGTCTGATTTTCCTCATCAGAGTCGCTTTCCGCCAACGCAGAAAAACGCTTGGAGCAGCGCTGGCACTGCAGCTGGGCAACGCCAGAGCCGCCAGTGCGGCGCACCGGTGTGGCCGAGACGCGACGGGAGCAGCGGGCGCTCGGATCCGAGCCGACAGAGTGCGGCGGTGGTGGAGCGGCAACGCCTTGGTTCGCATCTCGGAAAAGCACCGAAAAGCCCTTCTTATCCTTGAACATAGACAACATGATTGTTATTCACAGGGGGTAACTACTGACAACCGAAAAAAGGAAAGGGAAAGAGGACTGAGAAAGCAAGGTCAAGCAGCAGAAGTGAAGTCGGAAAAGAAAAGTCGGCAAAACCAAATCGGAGGTGCAGTGCTCTAAAAAAAGAGATATTTGAAAAAGAGTGAGAGCCTTGACGCAAAACGAATGAAGGTGAGTGCAATAGTGAGTTTGCCCCTGTTGATTGCACGCTGGTGAGAATTCTAGAGTCACACGGCGTGTCCAAAGTGCTTCAGCGCTCTATACGTACCACTACCGGAATGACAACAAACGTTTAAATAAGAATGGTAATCAATTGAGGAAATAAAAGCAGCCCCATACATTCACGTAGGAGCAAGAAGAGGAAGGAACAAGCAAGAAAGAAAAGTCAGTGGAAAAGCAGCTCGTGAACAACCGCGCTTGAAATCAATGCAGCTCAAAACGGGAAAGCTACAGGTGAAACGCTGACCCAAAATCACGGCACTCCTCTCAGCCGTCACTTCATGCAAATGCTCAAAGGAGCGCCTCACCGCAGCAAAACTCACATGAGAGCGCTAAAAACGGCCTCTACCACCCACCCGCGATAAAAAAAAGAAATCTAAAATGGCACACAGCGGTGACTGAGAATTGCAAACACGAGTTGCGGCAAGCGACCTCCCTCGTTCTTGTTGCATTTGATTATAAACAGGAGAGGCAGACAAATGGAATTCAGAAAGTAGAAACATCTGAATCAAGAGTGTAACAAGCAACCACCACGATCACCGCCCTTCAAATGCTGGTGCATCAGTTTGGGTCCATTAACAAAATTAACAGAAAGCACAGAGGCTCGCGCAACCATCGTGGCCACAGGCTGCGCCGTGTCCCCAGAACGCCACCAGTGGATGTTAAAACCACGTGCCCCACATCAGTGAGCGACGGCCGAACGTGCTGCCCGGCCGCACCGCTAAGCGCTCGGCCAAGCCCATCAGATAATTTTGCGGTGGGCGGTACGGTTCCGCGGGCGTCAGTGTCGCCTTTTCACCGCCTCGCTTCGGCACCTGCAGCACCGGCCTCCACCCGACACCCTTCACCGTGCCGAGAACGTCCAACGAAGTCAGTGAGGGACGGTGCTGATAGAACTTCTCAAACGGCCTTGTCAGCTCATTCGCCGAGCAATTCGGCCGAAAGTAGTAAAAGAGCGAGAAACCGCCGTCCTCCGAGGCGCTACTGGCCTGCTGCAGCGACGACGCCTCCGTCGTGTTCACCAGCAAACCCTCGAAGTGCAACGCGAGGCACAGCAACCGCAGATCACACGAGGTGCGTATCTCCACTCGCTGGATCGGGGCGAGGGTGTGGTGGAGGCGCCCGTAGTACTGCAGCGCCGAGGGATCTGCAACGACGTAAGATGTGAAGTCGGGCGGCGTCTGACGCCTCGTTGGTCCGCCGAGGATGTACAGCATTCCAGGCAACACACGCAGCCGCTCCGCCTCGGGGACGGTAAGGTGACTCTTCACCGTAAGCTGCGGCACGTGCGTCACAGCGGCCAACGTCAGGAGCTGCTCGTAGTTCGGGGCGAGGTGGAGGTGCAGCTGCGTCGTTTCGTGGTTAATCACCTCCCACGGCAGCTTGTTGTAGGAGATGAGGGAAGGGAACTTGAGATTGACGCGGTAGCTACGAGCCAGTGTGGACGAGGTCAGGCGAAACATTGCGAAGCTGGGGTTGACTCTCTGTTAATCTCTGTGTGCTTGTGTGCTTATGGTTGTTGTCAACTAAGAAAGAGACAGCACCTTTTTCCTCCTTCGACGTGTCAAGCACTGGAACCTTAAGATGAATACCACAACTATACTGTGCTTCCCGACTGTTTAGGCGCGTGACAGTGTGTGATGTAGCGCGAATGGGAGGAGAGAATAGAAAAGAGGTGAATCAATAAAGAGATACAATGTTTGTTTTTTCTGCTGTACCCTACATACGCTCGTCGTTGTGTAGCATTCCAACGACGTTTCAAACCTCCCCTTTTCTCCCCCTCTTCCCAAATACTGAAATATATGCGCATCTACATTCATCTACAGCTCACTGTTACTCTTGCAGAACAGTTGTCATCCACAGCAAAACAGGGAGCTAGAAAATCAGTGTTCTCTCGAGCACGCAATGCCACGTACCCCGGGTATAAACACTTGGCAAACACCCTCTGCGATTTCCTTTCGCTTTTAAACCACATGCATTGCACAATGGGGTCTAACAGAGAAGAGAAAAGATATGTGGAAGCGGGATCTAAAATTCATCTCAAATGGCAGTGTCCCGCTACAAGACACCTACAGACGCGGCGTTACACATAATGCATCTCGCTGGAGGCATTGTCGCTCTCATCGCAAGTCCCAACACCACCCTCTTCCCTCTGCCCCTCCAGCTCCTCCTCCTTCACGGAGTCGGAGAGCGACGTCGAAGTTGTCGACGGTGCGTCGCACACGCCCGAGAGAATATCTTCAATAAGCTGCATCGGCGGGCTATCAACCCGCGTGCTTACAGGTCGGCTGCCGGAAGGCCGCGTAGTAGAGCACGACACGCCCTGCTGCTGCCGCCACCCGCCGCGACGGTGGCGCGTTAGCAGGTCAATCACGGCGCGGTGGCGCACCAAGGCATCGCGGAGCTGCAACACTGTGCGGCGCAGCGTGCTGGCCTCCTCCTTCGCTTCGTCCAACTCTCGCCGCACAACGCGCAAGTTTGCCTTCTGCCGGTCGAGCTGATCCCGCAGGGCGCCTTCCTCCGGATTCGGTTGCACGTTGGTCTCCGCTTCGTGCAGTTTGCGCTCTGCATCAGCCAGGCGGGCCGCCAAGTCGGTGTTCTGTGCGGCAACGTTGTCGAAATGGGCGACGACTTGAGTTTTTGCGTCTCGCTCGCCACGCACCTCGAGCCGCAACTTCTTCAGTTGATCATGCGTGTCCGCCACCTGCAGCTTCAGTGTCTTGTTTTCTTGTGTAATCTTTTCCAGGAGTGCAATGGTCTCCAGCATGTCTCTGCGGTACTCCGGCGGCAGACTGACTCCAGCGGGTGGAAGAGGAGGTGTTGATGTCCCGACAACTACGGAGGGCTGCCGTGTATCTTGTGCCTCACTCATTCTTGCTAGCCCTTCGCGCTCCATCGTGGCCCCCGCCGCTGCATCGTTCAGCAGCCCTGCCACCACCACCTCCTCTGCGTACGTCAACTCCGCTAGCAAATTCGATACGCGGGTACATACGTGGCGCGGCTGCCTCTGCCACCACTCAGTGGTCGACGACGCCCCTCCGTTGACATCGTCCGCCGTCGAGTTTAGCGAGCGCAGCAGCTGCAGCAATCCGTCTGCAACCCTCAAGGCGGTTGACTCCTCCGACGGCGACGCAACAGTTTCATTGCCCACAACAGTAGTAGCAACAGCAGCACCAGCGGCAGCAGTCGATGTTTTTGCGCCGGCGCCGCGCCGCTGTGGTGCGCGGGTGTTCTCGAAGGACTGAATTCGCTGCAACACTCGCTGCTTCTTTTCAATGAGAAAGATCACCCACTTCAATAGACGGGATGCCCAGAAGGAGCACGGAGAGTGAGCAACCAGCGACGCCGAGCTGGGGGCTAATCGTGACCTCGATAGCGGTCGTTGCTGCTGTGCTTTCGCACCATTGCAATTTGCGCTGTGACTGGGCGAAGAGAAACGCGACTGCTTCTCCGGAGTTTCATTGTTCGTGTTAATGGAAACGGTTGTTGAAGCGGTGGGGGACTGTAACGCTGATGCAGACACTGGATGAGCCGGATTCTGCTGATGATGATGGAGTTCACCACTTTGATCCTCTTTGTCCTTCGGACTGTCTTTACGCTCAAGGAGGGAGGCCAGCTCGTCCATCTCCATCAGAAGCTGCGCATACGTCGTTGAGGCGGGATGTACCGCGGAAATACCTGCTTTCTCCTCTGGCGCTGCGACCGCAACCGGGGAATGGGATGCGTGTAAAGAGGACTGCGGAGGGAAAAGAAGCGCTGAGGCTGCTGACGCCGAGGCTGGAGGTGGTAGAAGCGCTGGTGTCGGCGTTGGAACGGGTGTGAGACCTGCTGAAGTGGGCGGCGTGGGTGCAGGCCGCAATGCCGCCACAACACCCAGAACTTCCGGCATTGCTGTCTGACTTACCGTCGTGCTTGACTCGCTTACTTGACGTTGCTGTTGCACCTGTTGATACGGCGACGACGGGTGACCGTCTGGCATGGTGGTCATCGCATCAGCTACTTCCACTGCGGCGCGCGTTGGCGCCGGTGGCGTATTTAACAGTGCGAGCAGCGACTGGCACTCCGCCTGAAAGGCGCAGAGGTACGGCACGGCTTCAGCTGCGCAGACGACATCGGATTGCGCGTCCACCTCCACCCCATTCATTACCACCGCAGCACCTGGTGCAGTGGTATTTGTCGCTGATCCCGGAAAGGAAGATGGGAAAGGTCGATTGTGAGTCAGTGCAACTGTCGGGAGACTGCGTACGCGGTCGATGTCACTGTAACGAATAGACGAAGGTGGCTGGTGCTGCAATTGCTGCTGTTGCTGCAGTGGTGGTGCGTACAGGGGAGCGTTGGTCCGTGTCGAGGGCGTGGAAAAGAGAGAGACGCTCGCGCTGCGCCGCTGGGCAAAGGCAGTATCCGGCGTCGGCCAGCCGGAGCCTACTACAGAGGTAGTACGAACCTCCGCATGGACCGAAGGTACCTCACTACCAGCAGTAGTCACGCTGGTCGCGCTTGCAGTACGTCTCTTCTGATAGGCGACGTCGTTCTTTACGGCAGCTCGCAGCAGGCGGATGTCGGCGTCGCTACCGCGAGGCGGCCGGTGTTGCAGCGATGGATAATAATTGCTTTTATTGTCACTGATGTTGTTTTCCCACTCCGGTGAACCGTCCGATTTCACCGGCAACACGGACAAGGGTGTGTAGGAGGGATAGCTCAGCTGAGAGTACGGCGTCGAGTACTGCGGAGAAGCCATTGGTTATGTGCACTATAAAAAGGTTGTAAATTCGCTTCGACGTCTGTGGGTAAGGAGCAATCGTACCACACACACGAGACACAACACATACTTGCCGTTAATGTGCTTTCTTGTTTCAAGTACGTGTGGGCACGCGTTGCGAAGCACGCACACACAGGGAAACTGTTTAGTTGACTGCTTCTCGGCAGCGCAGACTATGTACTGCGCGTCGTAATTCACTTCTCTTTTGGAAAAGCGGCTCTAATGGCAAACAGGATGTTTTCGATGATCTGAGAATGAGTCTTAATCAACATGAGTATAGCGCTTTACGTCAGCAGGTGCTTTCCACCTCTCCCCACAGAGCGGGTGACAAGCTTGGTTTTCGATAAGGCAAAGAGGGAAAAAAAGAGAGAGAGCTGAACACTACGCACGAGCAAAGATGATCAGAGGTGTATGTGAAGAACGGCGGCGTCCACCGCACGCTGTTTTTCTTTTGTTTTTGGACAGCGCATGTCATGCAGGTTGGTCGGCAGGACTAAAACGGCTTTCTTTTGCGGTCAAACGTTCCACGCCAATTTCAAGCCACCGTTCCTCCCGTTGGAAAGAAACAGCCTCGAAAGCAACAGCAAAGTCATCATACGGCCTGCCCTTTCACATAGAGTTCAAAGCAGCAGCAACGACTTCTTTTCCCTCTTTTCATTGTTTCGTACACCGTTAAAAAAAGGTTCGGTGAGATTGGGGCAAAAATCACATCAACAAGAAAAACAAAGGAAAAGATAAATGGTAGATGGACTGCGTGGGCGGAAGGCAGAACCGCTGGTATACGTGTTCTGCCTACCAACTTCCCTTGAAAAAAAAAGAGACTTTGAAAAGCAGTCACTAGACGACACACACGCACACCAGCGTTGCAATCACAGGTACGCAGACGTTGAAAGCAAAGCCTCACCGGACCGCACGCTGATCCACACAACAAAACAAGAGGTTAAACGAAGTGAAGCGTCATGTGTACTTCACCATTGAGCAGAGCAACAGAAAAAAACGGAAAGAGGAGTAAGATGATGAGGGGAAAGCAAAAGGGACTTGATAAGAGATGAGACTCGCATGTGGCATTCTTTTTACAAAGTTGATGACAAGAGAAACAACACGTAAACTCGTCAAAGGATTGTCCTTTGGCCACGACAAGCCTAGACAGAAGCAAACTCGAGGACTTACAGCTTTTTAGTCTTATTCGCAGCGTCAGCATCGCCACCCGCAGCACCGGGACCGTCGCCCAGCCCACCGCCGAACTGTGTCACGCCTTGTGCAAAGCTCGAGGACATCGGCTGGTGCTCCGTCATGAGCTTCCGTAGCTTTGGCCCTGTTGCGTACTTGATCTGCTTACCGGGAGCTGGACGCAGCGCCTCCAGGATGTCACGCATCTGCCCAGATTTGATACCGCGCAAAACATCCTCCCGACAGGTGAGAAAGACAAAGCACAGAGCACCACACTTCCTCGCATCACCGGGCGTGTTGGTGACGGTGTTGTCAGTGGCGCCCACGGTGGAGGCGGAGGAGGCGTTGAAAGGAGACTTGAGATGGATGTACTCACGAGTCTCGGCACCGTACTCTTCGCCATCGGCCGACTGCGGAACAGCCGCCGCACCGCCTTCCTTCTCCTCCACCGCGTCTTTATCGCCCATAGAAAAGTAAGTGATTTTGGTAGGGATGCTGACTTCCTTCCCTTGTGCACCGTTTATATTCCCCCCGGCGAATTCCACTCCGGACCTGTTGGGCTCTTTCGATGAGTCATTGCCGCCGTTTTTGTTGTTGCTGCCTGGCGCCGTCAGCATCACCACACCGCGCACGAGCCCGACCCGCTGCTCAAACGCCTCTTGCACCACTCCACCGACGTGGAGGCAGCGTCGAGGTTGCGCATGAACCAGCACAACTCACTGTACCGCTTTGTCCGCTCGTCGATGTTCAGGCTCTCCTGCAGCTTGCGCAGCTCCTCCATAAACCCGATGTTTGGCTCCGCGCACGGCCGCCGCGTCGCGACGTACCTCATCGCCTCAGCCACGGACCAACCATTCATGTAGATTAAATACGCCAGCACAATCGTGACGGAGCGGCTGCGGCCCTTCTGGCAGTGCACTAACACTGCAGGCCGCGACGACTTGCCGGCCGCCTCGCTGCGGTAGTACCGCTCTCGCACGCTGTTAATGAGGCTGCGGGTGGGCGCGAAGAGACTACCGATATCTGCCGTGGCTGAGTCGTCCACCTTGAAAGTGAAAATTTGCACTCGCTTGTCAACCGACCAGTACTCCTCCTGAGAGACGTTGATGATGTAGCGGATGTGATTATTGGCGAGGAAGGCTGGATCCTGCGCATCCCTCACACTGCCGAGGTAGAGAAACTTCAAAATCTGCGTGGGTGGCACGTCTTCGTTCAGCACGTGGATACTGCGCTTACAGCTTATCTGCGGAGAGGACGACTCCAGGCAACGCAGGTCAACCACGTTGGCGCTCAGCGCAACGCCGCCATTCCCGGCGCACGCCAGCGAAAATAGCGCGTTTTGCGGATGCCCTTTCTTTTCCTTCGCCTTCCCTTTCTTTTTCCTTTGGTTTTCCGCTACCGTCACGTAAAAGGGCTTCTCGCGTAAATGTGTGAACGGCTGCGGGGGCGGCGTGACGACCGCGTTGTTGCCGCTGCTGCTGCTGTCCACCGTCACTGTCGCACTAAATAGATCTACTGCAGACATGGGATGCGCGCCGTGCGAGGTACACGGCGTCATACGGGGTGTTGACCGGGCTGATCCTGCTAGAGAAGCTTTCCCACATTCTATGTTCCCTAAACTGTTCCGTCGCATCATGGTTGGCTTGATGAATAGAGAACGGGGAGCTTTCAATAGAAACAGTCAATCGTATTACTAGAGGTAAAAACAAAAAAACGAAGGTGAGACGCGTCACATGTGAAGCCGGTGTAGAAAAGAGTGTTTCTGAGGTTACGCCTGTGCTTGAAGGGAGACGCACTCAGCAAGACGCAGTCAATCGGAGTAAACAAACCTAAAAAAAAAAAACTAGTTGCTTTGAATACTTCTTGCTGCTCAAGGAAAAGCAACAGTGAGGTATGAACAAGGCAAACAAGAACAGAGAAAAAAGAAATAGAAGTAAAATGAAAGCAGTTCAATAGGCCTTGTATGAGCACAGAGTTGGGTAGTCCACAAAAGAGTGGTTTATACAGTTATGAGCGGTCGTTCTGTAAACGAAGTAAAACCGAGAAAAGGGGAAGAATAGAGAGAAGAAAGCCGTTCGCGCTTGTTCTACAGAAAAGAACAAAATGAAAGGTAGTTGAAGTACGCTCCAAAGCGCACCACACTTACATATGTTGTCTAGCCACTCGTTTCAGCTGCCAGAGGGAAAAAAAAAATGCCGCGGTGATACTACCAGGAGAGGATCAGACGGCTGAAACTAGAGGGAAGATGGATATTCTACTCGTCAAGAACAGCAATCAGCAAGAAGAGAAGAAAACAAAAGACCCACTGTGAAGAACGGTAAATTCTGAGAAAGAGGGGTGAACGGTGTTTTGTGTATCAAGTCTTCTAAGAAAAGAAGTTATGAACAGTGAAAAACTGGGGAAAAAATATATATATATAACGTGGTTTTCTGGCTTTCCAGACGGTAACAAGAGCCTTAAAAAGATGGCGCAAGGAAATGTAAGACACCTTTGCGAAAACAACAGAAAATAACGTAGAAAACAGGAATACTAACTTGCCGACTTGCAATCAAGTGCTCGGCGATTCGGTTTTTATCTGAAACGACGAGGCGTTAGCAAAGTCTCTGAAAAATATAGGCAGCACATTGCAATGGTTGAGCAATTATATATGAACGACACACGATTTTATATTCGAGTTACAAAAAAGTGGCATTACGTGCGTGTCACACCAAAGATGAACGAATGACGTTCATAACAGGGAAGAAAGCAGGATTGAGTAGTCCAACTTGAATACGGCGCACAAAACGCCGAACCAGCACTCCTTATAGAGGAGACACTGATGTGCATATGGGGTGACGCGTGATTTCTTTTCACAGTTGCCGCCTGCTACACATTAACGATTGAACCCCTTTTGCTTCAGCTTAACGTTTGGTGGGCATGTCCGTTAAGAGTAAGCAAAGTATGCTTCGCTACTGAAAGCAGCAGCCGTTTGAGATTGAAAGTACCTCACACATGTTCAGCTTTAAGCGGCAACCTACACATCAACGTCTGTTGCCCTGCACACCACCTCGACAGCACACCACCACTTATCCTAAGATTCGCTTACAATAGCGCATATAATGTCAAACTTCTTCTTAGATGCAAATTAGCTGGCAGCAAACAAAAAAAAAAACAAAGAGCCATACAATGAGCGAAACAATCCCAGTCAGAGAACCTCAGTGGACGCGTGATTGGGAAGAACGGGTGAGAAATCACGAAAGCAACTGCAGTGGTCAGGTCACGTAGGGCGCAAATAAAGTTGAAGTGAAAAAGCGTCTATCACAATCGAGTTTACTGCTCTCCCCCTCTTTCTCCATCAGCTCCCCTAAGAAGCTCCGACGACCGCCGCCAACTTCAAGATGAGCGCCTCGCTCAGTGCCGGGTAGTGGCACCGCACCGTCACCGACATTCCATGCGATCCCTCCACTTTCTGCTCTTGAAGAAGTACTGCCACGTGCGTGCACAACAGCTCCGACTTGCGGCCTTGCAGCAGCCCGTATAGTGTGGCGCCGTCTTTGAAAACATCCACGGCGACGAGGTGTAGGTGATTCAGGCACGCTGCCACGCCTGTCGTGATCGCCGTCTTGGAGCACGGCACAAAGGCAGATGCGATGGGTGTAGCTGCAAGAGCGCCGCCAACAATTTCCTCCAAAAATGTTTGCGAACTGGGTGCTGAGTTGAGAGAGACGGGTTTCGCGAAGTACAGGTACTCTAGTTGGAAGGTCAACATGACCTCGTGCCGCTTCCGCTCCCCTAGCCATGATAGATTGAACGGTATCGGTGTATCCGTGAAAGACAGTGGCAGTCGAGCCAGAACGAGCTCGAGAGACACGCGCACCGTCTCCGCGGCCCTCAGGCTCTCCGCGAGGCACAGAGAGGCGCCGCAAGTGTCTTTGCCGTCCTCCCTCTCACCCTCTCCCCTGTGCTTGCTGCAGGCGCCCGCCGCACGCATGACGACGCTACCCCCTGCAAACGCCTCCGACGCTGCCACCGACATCTGTAAATCGTACACGACGCTGCTGCTTGCGTTGTTGACACACTCGGCCGTGCAGCCGAGGTGCACGCCGTCCTTGCGCACCTTGCAGCTCCGAACGGTGAGGTACAGCCGCAGCGGGTGCGTGTCGTACAGCGTCACGGCGGCGGCCTCAGATACCTGCGTGGCGGCCAGCTGCTCCGCACGCGACGTCTCCGCACCGCGGATCTGCCTTTCCAAAAGCTGCGCGTACGAAAGAGTCTCCGGCAGCCGCTCATCGGGGCGCAGGGCCTGCGTGACGTCAATGCCGCGCAGCTTGCGCGTGGCCTCGTCCTCCTCCGGTGTGCACGCTCGCCGCGGATCGGCAACTTTTTTCTCGTGATAATTTGCCGGCTTCGACAGCTGGCGGTTGATGTTGTACACCTTCCTCGACCGACGCGTACGGGCAAGTAGCGGGGACGGGCTCGACGTGTCGGTCGCAATCGAGCTGTTGCTGCGACCAACTTGCTTTCTCGAGCGTGACAACGGCAATGGTGAAGCAGCAGCGGAGGGGCTAAAGCCGTCTATCGCCGCAGCGCCACCGTCGGCGGAGTCGCGGAGGTAGTAGGCGGCGATCTCCTCCCTCCGTGCCTGCTCGGTGCGGCGCTGCTGCTCGATCCGGTACTCCAAATTGTAGTTGAGGTTGTCCAAGTCCAGCGCCGCGGCGCCGCGCTTATCGTCGTCATCTTCACTGTCGCTGAGGTCCATCAGGGCCTCCACGATGTCGCAGAAAGCCACTTCCAGGTTGACCCCTGCCGGCACCTCAATCGCGTCCTGCGCACCAGTCGCCACGGGCTGCAGCTCCGCGTCGAAGAGCTTCGGCCCGATTTCAGGATGTGAGACGATTTGGTAAAACACGAGCTGCGCCCGCTCCAACACGCTGGGGTAGGTGCTGTGACAGAAGCGAAGGAGGCCACGGTGGTGCTGCTGCTGAGTGCTACCGCACGCTTTAGTGGTCGCTTCCTGCTTGTTTTGTGACGGCCTGTCTCCAGCCGGACTGTTGCTGCCGGGCGCATCGCTCGCCTTTCTCTCCTCCTCTCCTGAGTCGTCGTTATCGGGGAGCAGCACACGCTTCATCAACTCCGCCAGCGTTGGCAGCGTCGGCGGGGCCTCGTCAGCGCCGCGGCAGTCCTCCTCGCCGCTGCACAATTCGACATGACGTGTGCAGGGTTGGTAAACGTAGGCTGCCATTTTTCCCACCGCCACGACGCACGCGAGCTGTACGTCCGCTGGCATCAGCGCCATCGACTCGTCCAGCAGACAGCGACACGTCTCCGTGATGTCCGGCACCCAGTGTGGGTACTCACCGCACACAAAGGCCGCTGCGCACAAGATGCGCCACTGCGTCGAGTGCACCCGGTCGCAGCTGAGGAGTCGCACGTCACGGAGTAGCGGCACCATCTCCTCTACCCCAGCTCGCCGCACGCCGTTCACGCGCGAGAGGATGCAGACCAGCTCCCGCTCCACAAAGGCACCGTGCGCGTAGGCTGTCAGCTCCACAACGCAGAGATCTAGCAGCACTCCTAAATACCATTCGAAATCTTGAATCCACTCGTAGTCGTTCGTCTGTGCTGTTTCGATGACGGCGCGGATCACGGCGTTCGACCACGTCTCATCGGGCGGCGTCCGCACGCAGCGATCTAGCATGTGGTTGATGTGCGACACGGCCGTCTTGCGCGAAGTCAGGTCCTGCAACACGCGCAGCGCCTTGAGGCGGATAGTGCTGTCCCGGTCGTCGAGGCACGACAACACCACTTCCCGCATGTCGAAGAGTAGTCTGCGGCTCTCCGATGAGGATGCTAACAAAGCAAGCGTCTCCAGCCCAAGAAACTTCAGGTTCGGATCACTGTCCTCGACAAAGCCGCGAATTTTTTCAATCGTCAACGTGGTAAGCGCGAAAACGCGGCTCATTCCATTGGCAACAGCCAGGAGGCATTCGTACTGCACGGATTTGGCACTCGTTGTGTTAATTAGATTGGCAATAGGCTCGGCGAGCTTCTTGCCAAGGCGCGGCTCCAGCGATGCAAAGTAGCCGAAGACCTTCACAATCTTAATCAGCGTCCAGTTGCTCTGAACGGACGACAGAAGGGAGTAAAAAGGGACGGCGAGGCCCAAAAAGTTGGCCGGGTTGCGGCGCGCCAGCTCGCACAGCACACACACGACGGCACCGCGGACGGCAGGGTCGGTATCAGACCGCTCGCTGTTGTCCTCCAGTTTTTCCTTCAACTTGCCGTAGGTCAGCCGCAGCGACTCCGGGTAGCACAGGAAGATTCGGTAGAGGCTGAGTGTCGCCTTCTTGCGCACGTACGAGCGCGGGTGGCTTAGCAGGTTTACCACGTCCGCAACAACGTCCTGGGCCATGTCAGAGGTGCAGATGGAGGCAATGCAATACAGCGCGAGACCCACCTCAAATGGGTTGCTGCTGCTGAGGTCACGTTTGAGCGAGGCCGTCATAAGCGGAATGACATCGGTGTCCTCCGAGAAGGTGAGGGACGCCGCGAGGTAGGCAACGCGCTTCTGCAAAAACACAGGACTGGCCATCATCTCCACCACGCGGAAGTTGGCGTACTGCGAGCTGTAACCGAGCATGTGGAAGTACGTCGCTTTCTGAATTGCGGCGATCTTCACGCGAGGGTCGGCGTTATTGATCTCGTTCTTGGTGTCCGCGATGTGCTTGTCCAGCGCCTCCTCCTCCGCCCCAGCCGGTGCGCTGCGCAGGTTGCGCACCACCGCAGCCAGGGAGTTTTGAGAGAACATTGCAAGTGACATCGTGGGGGAAAAAAGAGGAAGCCCAGATCTCGAAATCGAACTATTGGTGCAGGAGGAATGAGAGAAAAGCACCAACAGCTACGAAAAAACGTGGGTGCGCGTCAAGAAAATACAACCGCGCCTCTGTATGCAAATAAAGTGTGAGCGTATCAACGTACTCGCCGCCTTTAGGCAGGCTGTTATTCCCTCTATTCACAGACACAGCTGCAAATTAGCTTTCCCGTTCGGAGGAAAAAGCTGAGGAAAAAATAATTACAGGGAGTCAATGACGCATGTAATTGAGGAGGAAGCAAAGTGGCCGATGGTACCATGGATAAAGAAGCTGTTAGTTTAGGAGAAAGCACGAAACTTCTTTCAAACGAAGTGCCCGCGTTTCACAGAAGCACTACCGCAGAAAAGACTGCCGAGTCCGAGTTTTGAGGGCGCGACGCTAGCTCAAACTACTCGGTGACGAGAGTAGATGAATTCTCGATTGTTACTGTACTGTGCGTACACTTCCTCTTTTATGTTACTTCAAATTACAATTAAAGCGGTGCTAAGGCTACCCAAATCCAAGCACGCACGTTTGCCCGGTAGCGGCCATCGTCTCTACAAAGTAGCACCCGTCACTGAACCGGTCTTCACCTGCTTGGTCAGCAGCTCCGCCCTCATCTCATCCAGCTTGTTCCGCGCTGCCCGCACCGCCTCCATCGACTTGCCGATGATCAGCAGGTACAAGGGCCGCTCCCCTTCTTTCATGCGGCGCGAGTGCTTGTAGCGTGGGTCGAAATACACACCCTTGCGCACCAGCGACGTCTCCGTTGCCTCGCCCACCGACTTCATGAAGATGCCGCTCTGCAGCTTGCCGCGAACCACGTCTGGCAGGTCGTTGATCAGGTACTCGCTCTGGAAGCGCACCGCCGACGGATCGTCCGCCGACACCGTCGCCGCCGCCGTCGTCTTTTCCGCAAACTTGAGCGCCTTGGAAATGCGGTCCTCCTGAGCGGTGGAAAGTGCCACGGCGCCGGCGGTTGAACCGCGGTGCAGCGTCAGCGCCATCGCATTGCGCGCCTCTGCGGCCTCGGCTGCCGCCTGTTGTGCTTCCACTGCACCGGCACAACGGTGATGTCTGCGTCCGCTTCGCTCTCCACGTCGGAGTCTTCACCCTCTGATGAGGAAGAGCTCAGAAAATCCTCATAGCCTGCCGCCCGTGCCGCCTCGCGCAGCAGCTGCTTCTGGTTACGGTCGGTGAGGCGCTGCGCCTTCGCGTCGCGGTAGCCGCGGAAGAAGCCGCTGTTGTACCGCGCCTCGCCCGACTTTCGCAGTGTACGCACCTTCTCCGCAATTTCGTAAAGCTCCTCCGGCACAAGCTGCTCCGCCCGCTCCAGGCCCTCCACCAACTCGGGGCGATATCGTCATCTTTCCCGCGGGTGAAGAAGCTGACGGCGCGGCCGCTGCGCCCGGCACGCCCGGTGCGGCCAATGCGGTGCACGTACGCCTCGTAGTGGTTCGGCAGCCGATAGTTGATGACGAGGCCAAGGTACGGGATGTCCAGCCCCCGCTCCGCCACCGCCGTCGCGACGAGAATGAACTGCTTGCCGGGTGCAAAGTGCTCAAGTGCGAACTCGCGATCGATCGGGTCCATGCCGCTGTACAGGGACGCCACGCGGCCAGCGTAGCCGAGTGTGGTGAGCTGTCCGACCAGCTCATCAACCTCCTCCTTCCGCTGCGTGAATACCAACATTAAGTTCTGCCCGTCGCCGCCCTCCTCACCGAGCAGGGCCAGCAGCCGCACCAGCCGGGGTGACATGTCTGTTTTCGCCTTGCTCGCGTCGTAAATCTCCTCATCGAAGAAGAAAAATTGCTGCTCCACGTTAGAGGCCGGCGTCGGCTTGCCACCGACAGATATAACGATGGGGTTGTGCAAGTGCTGCATGACTGAGTGACGTAGCTCCTTCGGCATCGTCGCGCTGATCATTCCCACCACCCGGTCAGGCCGGATGTTCTTCAGAAAAGCCGCGACGTGATCCATGAAGCCACTGTCGAAGAGGCGGTCGGCCTCGTCGATCACCACAAAGGACACACGCGTTAGTGTCATCGTCCGGCCGCCGTTCACGGTCAGCAAGTCGAGCAAGCGACCGGGTGTGGCCACCATCACTTCGCAGCCCGCCTTGGCTTGGCGGATATTGTCGAAGAGAGCGGTGTTGCCGTACGACGCGATGCAACGCAGCCCGCAAACGTCGCAGAGCTCCTTCAGCAGGGTAAACACCTGGACCGCCAACTCTTGCGTGGGCACCAGTACGAGTCCAATCGGTCCCTCCCCCTTCTCACATCGCGGCTGATCGGCGCAGTGGCGAATGATTGGCAGCGCGTAGCTCAACGTCTTGCCGGAGCCCGTCTTTGCCGTGATCAGTAAGTCGCGCCCAGCCATCAGCGCCGGCGCACCAAGTGACTGAACCGCAAATGGGTTTTTGTACTCGTGACGCTCAAGTACTTCTAATACCTTGTCGGGAAGCCCGGTGCCGTGCCAGCTGCGCATGGGGCGCGGCAAGTCTTTTCCCTGTACCTTGGCCCCGTCCAGCTCACGCAGCAGCGCCCGAAACTCCGCCGCGGTCAAATCCTTCATGTCCGGTGGCACCACGTAGAAGTCCTTGCGGATTGGGATGTAACGTACTTCGCTGTGGTTGACGTAGGTCAACTGCCGCAGTTTCTTTGAGTCGCCCGTGGTGGGCGGCGGCACCTTGCGGGAGACAATCCGCGCAAGCACGTCCGCCGACTCGTCCTCGGCATTCACCACGGTCAGGGCGGTGGAAGCCGTGACCGGCCGCAGCAACGCCGCGTTGAGGGCGCACAGCGCGGTGACGGCGCTGTTTGTTACCTTCGTCGCAATGCGGCTGGTACCACTACTGTTTCGCAGAAAAGAGGTGGGGTCATCGCTCGTCTCCGCAGTGGCGTTTACCGCTGCCTTGGTGGCGGCCGTAGCTCTTGCGTATAGTAGCAGTCGCATCGAGGCGTCCTCACGGTCACTGTCGCTGTCCGCAGAGGAAGAGGAGGTGGCGCTGCTCAATACTGACGATGAGTCGCCGTCGCTGAGCGGGCCAAAGGTGCCTGCAGACTTCTCCGCCGCGGCGTCGTCGTCGCGCACTCGTTTCGGCATCTGTAAGAAAAAACGACAGGTGAGCAAAAGCAGTGGTTGTAACTGTAGCTGTTGTGGTTTTGCTTGAAAGCTACGATGGCAACAACACATCAATTGTGCGTTTAAAACGAGTTCGTTCTTTCCAGTGGCAATCCTCTACTTGGCAAAGAATAGTCTGTGTAGAGACCGCAGGACGCTAAATAAGACAGCCGCGTTTTGTGAGTCACCGTTGTGGCAGTGGTGAAGATCAAAGAGAAAGGAGAGAACCGGGGACGACGCGACGCAAACAGAAACTAATATCGGCAGGGGCACAGAGACAAACAGAGAGCACACATTGACACTAAGACAGCAGTAAATGATTCAACACGCGCCTTTGCCGTTTAATGTACAGCTCAGTGAATTAAGCACGGCAAATGTTTGTTGATAAGAGGATTGGCTAATTGTTTTCAAAACCTGTTGTTGCGCCGTAGTCCTTCTAGAGAAGAGGTCACACAGATACCGCTGCGTCAGTAAGAAAGGTACATACACGCATACACAAACATACATATATATATATATATATATATATATATATATAGATAAACACATAAACAGGCACATACACTCTCACTTTTTTGGGGCAGCATACGTCACGCTACCGATCAAGGTCCAACCGGCTTCACGACAAATGAAAAGATATGATGCTACCACAAACGGCGCACCTAACAACAAGTTTCTACTATCTTGTCGTGGTTGTTTACCAGCATACAGCTTTGGACAGCCAGGTCACACAGCAGTTCACGTGTTTTTTTCTGTTTAGTAAGTAAATTGGCTTGACCCCGCAGTGACAGCAAGGTGGCAGTTCAACTCATTGATAGTGAAGCCCCTCCTGCAAGAATCACCCGATCTCGCCGAGCTGCTTCTTGGCAGCGACATGAACGCGGTGCTCTAGAGTGAAGAGTTTGTGACCGCCCGTCATGGACAGCGGGAAAAGCAACGCCCTCGGCTCCACGCAGATGAACGAAAACGGAGACTCTTCCTGTCGCTCCTCCGGTTTGAACGCAGCCTCGTACGTTTCCCGATCCATGCACTCCGTCACATAGACGTACCCAATGAGGACTTTGGTGGGGTAGTGTCGCGGGAATACCTGCCCTGGTGACATGAAGTGCGCGTAGTGCGCCTCCACCTCCTCTACGTTGATGGGTTGCGCCGAGGCGGCGTGGATCCACAGCCTACCACGGTAGTTCGTCCCCCACACCCGCCCCTCGTGCCGCTTGATGCCCGCCACGAGCAGACTCGCCCACGGCTGGTGCATTGACAAACACACGCCGTCGTCGGTGCTGCGCATCAGGGTCGTCACGGCAAACAGCGGACTCTGCTCCAGCGGCGGCACCTGTACCACATGCAGACTCCCCGAAGCGGCACCAGCACCGCCGTCCTTGTCCCCTACCCCGGCTTCCTCGTCGTCCTCTAACAACACCTGCGGGGAAAAGACGAGCTGTGCCTGCTCTGCTTCTCTCGTCACCTCCTCGAAAACCTCCACGTCGTCCTCAAAGTAGTTCTGCTGGACGCGCCGCGAGACCTCGTCGAAGCGGCGCCGTGTGGGACGCAAAGTGAGCGACACAGACGCCCCCACATCCGCCGGCAAATTTGAGTCGAAGTGACCTTTATCGTCGCTGCCTCTGCCCTTCTTGGGTCGTGATGCCACCTCAACAAGGGCCCCGTCAGGGCTATACCAAATCTTCTGTAGCAGCGACGGCAGCGGCACCGCCCCCGTTGGCATCGCGTCGCTGTCGTCCTTCTCTTCCTCCTCGCTGCACTCCGCAGCATCCGCCGCATCGACCGCCTCGGCAGCGGTGGTGGCTGCGTCTGGCCCGCCGGCGTTCTCTTTGCACGAACCGAGCGGCAGGTTCTGCGCAACAAACTCCATGTGTACCTGGTAGGCGCCGCGCTGCCGGTGCATCAGCTCGACGTTGCGCTGACGCTCCTTCTCTGCAGTTGACTTCTCAGCTGCCTTGCGCTCCTCCGGCGACAGCCACGCGCTCTGCGGGGAGAAAAGGGTGGCAGACTGGTCGTCGATGACGGTCGTGCGCTTGGCACGGTTCTGCGCATACTCGAGCAGTCGGTCCCGCCGCTCCACCGCCCGTTCGTAGTCGGCGCGGTTGCTCTGCTGCGCCGCCTCGCTTAACTTGCCCTCCTGAACCGAAATCTCAAACGCAATGCAACGCGACGGGTCGAGGCCGCAGGCGTAGCACACGTCGTCCGCCTCCTGCTCACAAATGATGCGGCCGCAGTTGGCGCAGCTGCTACGGAGGTTGTGCACCGTGGCAAAGCAGCCACACTCATAGCGCCCGGGTTTCAACGCCTCTGCGGCGGTGCTTTTCTTAGGCAGTTGGTTGATGTTAACGCCACGTTTGTCACGCTTCGGGCGTGCACTGCTGTTGTTGCGCTTAGTGAGATCCAACGTGCCGCCTGAGGGTGCCAGTTTCACCGCGGAGCTGCCCGGCGTGCACTTTACTGTTTCGCCCTCAAAAACCGGTCCCATTTCCTCGCGTCGCTTTATCACCTCCTTTGAAAACGCATCGGACAACATGAGTGTTTTACCCCAGTCGATCACCTCGGCACGTGTCTTGACGTTCATCAGTTCAGTGGCCATCCCCTTCAACTCCTCCTCGGGCAGCCCGAGGCAGTTGTTCTCACGGATTTCACTGCAGATGTACTCCAGGAGGGCAGCGGTGTTAGCGCCATTGCCGCCGCTGCTGCTCGGCACCGCTTTTTGACTGGCCTTCATCCACCGCTTCGGACCCATCTCAGCGACCCAACGGCACAACTACAAAAAAAAAAGGCAAGAAGGGCAGAAATACGCGCACAGGGGTGAAGTACAAGAGGGGGCCTAGCGAAGGACTAAGCAAGAATACCTAATGACAACAACGTGGTTACTTGCTGCCACACGGTCTTCTCTATGAGTTATGCCAAGGAGAGTGCGTCCGTTTTCAACTTACAGGTTTCCCACGAAGATTAAAAAGAAACAGTTGCAAAACGGCGTTGCAAGAAGGGTTTCCAAACAAAGAAAGTTTTGGTTCACCAGTGGTTGACATCAAGCATCCTCCAAGAGAACACCAACGCTCGATAAGGCCGTGTATGCAATTGGAGAAGATCGGTTTGACTCCAACCTAATTAAAAGCAACATAAGTGGTGCGTGCATGGAAGTGGTTCGTTGCCCACATGAGACGCACCTTACTCACTTAAGACGATCGTTTGCTATAGAACGTTTGCCCTTGTTTTCCTGAGTGCAGTCAGGTGTTCTTCAGCTCTCGGAATGCTATTCTACCTACAACTCAGCGTCGTCGCTAGAAATCGCATTACTTCACCTTTTTTAAGCACCGTAGCAGCATCGTTGTGCGTTGAAAATCACACATAGGCACCTTTTCCTCATACTTAACAGGCACATTCGTTAGACTCGCGCAAGCCAATGCGCCTACAAATCAATCACTTCGGTGTTTGCGAAGTACGGCAAACGAAGACCCTCCCTCCAGGTCACATTAGCGCGCGCGGCTTGAAGCATCTTGCCGATGTCTCCGTGGCACACGAGGAGGACGTGCTGGCCCGGGTGCTTCGCGTCTACATCCGCCAACACGCCCTGTGCACGTTCGTAGCACTTGTCAAAGGTCTCGCAGCCCTCGGCGGAGAGAAAGTAGAGGACCTTGTCCCCTTGATAGAGGTTGTCGCCGGCGTACTTCGGGATGTCGGCGTATGGTTTGCCGGCTAGGATACCGAAGTCGCGCTCAATAAGGTCACCGCGAACATCTACCGCAACACCAATGGCGGTGCCGATCTCCGAGGCCGTCGCGCGGGCACGCTGGAGCGGAGAGGTATAGATCGCGGCGTACGCCACACCGCTTTTTCTGATTTTCTCAGCCACGGCGGCCGCCTGTGTGCGACCGAGTTCGGACAACGATTCGTCGCGGTGTCCGTTGAGGATGCCATTGACGTTGTCCATGTCCTGCCCGTGGCGGCAAACGTGAATGTACGCCATGACGGCTGGTCTCTTGTTCTGTTTTCCTGTTTCCCTGTTGCTGAATTGCTTTGAGGGATGTGTCACACCTTCCGTCAGGACAAGCACAGAGAAGCAAACAGAAAGTGGTCAGCTACTTGACCGCGCGAAGTCAGAGCTTGCGCTGAAGCTCCAACGAACGTAAGGAAATGAGTAGAGAAACGAGTAGGGAAAGAAGGGTAAAGAAACAGGTTGGAAAAAAAAAACAAGACTTAACGAAGTAAACAAGAAATACAGGGCAATGTTACGCGACTTGCTACCACCTTGAAAGCCTGCCTTTAGGCGGCGGGAGAACATGGGCTCCTAACGCCTGTAAATCCTCCTACTAAAGTGGCTCCAGGATTCCACTTCGGTATACTTACATACACTTCTTTGAGGAGCTTTTTAGCAAAAGAGCCGTCAACATTATAGAATAGAGACTCAGAAGCACGTCAGCGACACTGTTCTGAATCTTTCGATGGCAGGAGTGCAACCGACAAGACACTATCTGTAAGCAAGATAATCTAGGGCACTTCTATACGAGCACAGCTACAGAGAGAAAGCGTGCATTCGGCGAAAGCTGCACACTCCGCAAAAATTCCAACACGTTCGGGATCCGCAGCTGAGAAAACAAACGGCAAGTGAGCGAGGAAGAGAGCGCATGGAGTTCTTTGCTAGCAATTATATCTAGAGCAGTTCTATACGAATACAGCTACGAATGGAAAGCACGCATTCGGCGAAAACTGCGCAGGTTGTGAAAGATACCCACGGTTTCAAATGAACACCAGGAAGCAATATTGGAGGTGATGTTTTTCTTTTGTTCTCCCACCTCCTTATTACACTTAGTCCTCTTTGAAAGCCGTTCCGGGAGGAACAAACAAAAAAGAAACGTTAGAGAGCGCAGGAAGAGAAGAAGAGACCAAGAGAAGAAAGGCGAACGAAAGCAATCTAGTGGAAAATTTGTAGGCGGCAGCGTGGATACAAAACACAGTTCTAGTAAAGACACAGTTGCACGCGTTCTCGCACAACTTCAGGGATCGCATAAGAAAGAGAATTTGTAGAAGACAATATCCGTAAGACAAGCAGACCTTCTGTACGCCGAGGAGAAGCTGTGGGTCAGCAATTTAGCTTCGGTTCTCTCTGTCGTAAGCTGCTTCCTCAAAATCAGCTTCGCAAGTGTACAGTTGGACGTCTTACGCGTCTACATATATTTATGCTTTTACAGTTTTGATAAGCGTAAAGGCTGATCATGATAAATCGAACTCAAACAAGCACAGACCACATGTAAAAAGATACAAAAGAAAAGCGTCAAGGAAACTATGAATCGACGTCTACAAGGAAAAGTGCAGCTCGGAGAGAAGGGTGATACGGAAAACAAAGCGCAGAAAGCGTCCTTGCCATTTTTCCTCTGCCAACCTCTCAAAACGCGCACGCCTTCGGAAAGAGAAAAAGGAAAAGGACAGAACAATGACAGACTCCGCAGTGCAGCGCCTAATTTTGAAATGCACGTGCTTCTCCAGAGCAAGAAGTCAACCAAAAGAGACAAAGCACACTGGCAAATCGCCTCCTTGTTGGTTGCACAACACTGACATTTCTGCATTTTCCACTAGTCGTCCGCTTTCCGGGTCTCCTCTGTGACACGCACAGAAATGAACAAGCGTCAGAAGACTTTGCGGCACAACATGCTATCAAAAGCGTTAAATAAGACCACCGTGCATTAATAATCCCCCTCGGACTCTGTCGAGTCCTCCGTCTCCGGCGCGATGGGCGGCATCTTAGCGCGCTCGCTAGGGTAGTACGTCGCCATGCGCGCCGCCCACTGGATAACGTTCGAGTTGCCGCCGAAGATCTGGTCAAACAGCTTCTCGTCCTCTGCACTTGGTGTGTAGCCGGACACGTACGGCTGCTTCGTCAAGCGCTCGTTGAGTTCTTTGATCGAGGACATCAACACAAGAGTATAATCTAGAGTTACAACTAGAAAAGCCTAACACGAGTCTTAACGTACGGAAAACGCCTGAAAACCTAGTGGAATGGAATGTGCTATTCGCCGTTTGAATCGACGTCAAAGAACGTGACGAAACGATTAAACGATTATACAAAGTTTGCAGGATAGGGAAAGGGGGGGGAACTGCATTAAAACACGACTGCCGGAAACAACTCGCGACAATACAACAAGCAACCACATTCAACGGCGCAGGAACACCTCTTTGGATTTTTAGATCTGAGCAACTCACAGAGCGCCTGATTCCGGAGCTCTATGAGGCTACGTCATCCGAAAGTTGGCAAGGTTGTGAACGCACCGCAAAAGACTCGCGACCCCCATCTCAACATAGTAACACTACTTTCCCTAGGAACATTAAAAGTGTGGAGACAGTTTCGCAGAGGGGGGGGGCACTAGTAACGGTACGAGCAGCACTGGGATGCAGTAGATGAAGAAGCAAGCCGCAACCTGAAAAAGACCGTTAATTGATATGAAGCGTTGTAAGACAAAAAAAGCAGTGTTATATAAAACGGAACAGAAGGTGTACTGTGAAAACCCACACGGAAAGACGCAGCGGAATAAAGGCGATAAATGCACTCACTCTCAGCAGTGCTCACCCTGCCAAAACGGGAAAGGAAGATAGACAATTTGAGAAAAACTGCGATGGGAAGACTACGCAGACGTCTCCTGCCAGTACGCCCAATTGAAGAGGACGTCAAGACTGCTGGGATGGCCAGCACCGCACAGCTCGTCGTTCACCTCTTTCGCAAGCGCCTCGACGTCCAACCGCAGAGGCCTCCGAAAAGGGTTGAGAATATTGCTCAGAGTGGCTGTGTACACCTCGTGGCCTAACACCGAATTCGCACAAAAAGGAACGAGGGGGGACACGTTCAAAGCCAGAAAGAGCACGGCCTCACCAAAGTCCGCGAAGTGCTGGGCCTGAATACAAAGGAGACGAATCCGTGCGAGAGAGGTGGGAGGCATGAGCGCAGCAGCAGCACCAAACCTCCCCTGCAAACAGAAGAGCTGCGCCGACTTGCGGCGGTCAACCTCATGGCCGCGATGACCGCCAGCTGCATCCGGCGTTGCGCGGCCGCCAGACTCCGCCGCAGCCTCACGCGCCGCATCGCCCTCGACCACCTTGTTGTCCTCCGATGGGCTACCCTCCGGCAGCGCATCGCACGACCCACAGACGGCACGCTGCTCTTCATCGAACGTGTGCAGTGTGTCCGCTAGGCCGCGGCGTGCGAGGTAGGAACGCACCACCTGCACCAGCACCGCCTCCTCATCCTCTCCACGGTCCTGAATCACAGCCTCCTCGACCAGCGTCCACATGGCAGACTCTGTCAGATCCATTGTTGTGGGAAAAGATGAACTACTAGGACACTATTTTTTTTTAGTTGAACTTAAGCTTGTCAGCGGGATGAATAAAAAAAAAAAGAGTCCCAATGGCAACATGTGAAAAGAGAAAATAGAAAGAGCGAGAAAAACGAAATGCACATGGAAGCGTGGTGTTCGCCACATCCTACACAGCCGTGAAGAAGCATGCCAATGGAAGAGAGGAGCCGTAACAAAGTTGAGTTCATAAGCCTGTAATTTCACCTCACCTTAGTTCGCACCCCATCAAGTTTCGACAACAGCTAAACCACGAACACATTTTAAAGCGCTGCAGTTCTCCTTTCACAACTGCCGCAACAGGTCTTCTGATATTCAGAGGAAAAAGCAGACTATCTTTAGAAGACGAACCGCCAGAGATGAAGTATCTCCTTTTGATTCTTCGCACCCACTGCTTTACGCATGTTGCCTTTCTTTTTTCTACTTTTGTATCGCCCGCAAAGCAACGAAGTACATTAAACGAAACGGCAAAGGTCAGCCAACGCGGTAATAAAAAACAAAGGCAGACATCCAACAACTGAAGAGCACATCAATACAGAAAAAAAAAGAAATAATGAAGAAAAAACGCAACACATACAACTGCAAAATTTTAACACGCCTGATAATCTTTGATGCACAAGATTCCGCAAACGGCTGTCGAGACTCAGTCGACGCGAAAGAAGCAGAAGCTGCGACACGCAAGTGTCAGGAGCAGTTCTTTTTAACCTTTGATCGGGTTACAGTCCGTCTCCCGACAGACGAAAAACAGAAAGAGAGCAGAAAACAGACAAGTGCCACGTAGCACTCATACCGACAGCGCGCATGCACTATCTTGTACAGCACAGCTATACGTCACCGCTTGCGTCCCTCATCCTTTTTCTTTTTCTCTTTCACCAGATAAACACAACACAGACCCACACAGCACTCAAATATGTGCAAAAAGCAAAACAGAACTGTATGTCTTGGGAAGAACAGAAAGCACAGAGAGAACCTCCACGACACACCACACTTCCTGGTGGCAAGCAATCAACTTAAAAAAAAAAAACAGGAAGTCGATAAACAGAGGCAAAGCTGGGTACGTGGCGCGTCTGCGAAAATAACTAAATGCAACGAAAGCACGAAAAGAAAAAGAGCCTGTATACTTGCTTCTTTCGAGCGCCTGTACGATGAGAAAACAAAGGAAACCACAGTTCAGTTTTTCCTGAGATTTCCACTTCCACCCCAACCCGGTCTACTACTTTCTTTTTTATCGGCAGCGCGAGAAGTTCGGCTTGCAGGCAATAAGCAAAATGATAACAATGACCACAACCACGGCGGCGGCAATCAGGAGCGTCAGCTTCAGGTTCTTCATACAAAGGTTGCGCTTCAGCTCGGTTGAGCGCTGTTGGAACTGCTGCGCCTGATCAGCTAGCGTGGACGACTTGTCCTGCAGTGTGTCGATGCGGTCGCCGCGGGCTAGCACCTTATCCATGTTATCCATCATGACATCGACGACCTGGTTAATGTCATCGTTGAGCGCGGTGATCTTATCGTTCTGCGGGTTGTTGTAGAACTCCATCTTCTGCTGCAGCAGCTTCTTGCCATTGCGCAACTCCGAGCCTTGCGGGCCGACACTGCCGCGAACCAGCGGCTCCACAGCCTCCAGGAAGGCGTACACGGTGCGCATGCGCATGTCGCTGGTCGTCACACAGGCCACGATGCGACCCTCCCCGTTGCTGATGTAGTTGTAGTTCACGCCGCCTTCCTTGTCCTCGATCGTCTTGCGACGGTACTCCTTAGGAGGCACCGTTGCGATGACCTTCTGCATAGTTTCGGCAAGCTTCGGCTGCTCCCCGGCCGGGTACTCGGCCAACAGCGTCGTCTCATCATTCACACAGCTGTACTTGATCGGCATTGCTTGCTTCTTTCTTTTCTTAGAGGGTGAATATCGGTATATACTGTTTAAAAAGCCTAGAGCACACGCGGGGGCAACAAGAAATGAAAGTGAAACCTAGCGTTGTGGGACCTCAGGTACGTTCAAAGACGTAGCAGCCCCCGGTTTCGTTGTTTTTCGGCGAGGGAATACAAACGTGAACGGAGAAAAGAAAGACGATAAAATGAGTAGGTGTGAAGATCTGCAACCAAACAGAAGGTTAGCTTCGCAGTTGAGAAAGGGCAGTGAAAGCTGCGGTTTCAAAAAAAAAAAAAAGAATTTGTATCACCCGCACATTTTGCAAACGGCAACGCAACAAAATGAAGAAAGATACGGGAGGAGGAGAAAACAGACTGTCGACAAACAAAACAGAACTTATTTGCTTGCATTGGCTTCGGCAGGCCAAAACAAAAACGTCCATCACTTTAATTGGAAAAGACATGAGCAAGACTAGGCACATGTGGAGCACTCCGCTTCGCCCTCGCAAAGATAAAAAAACGTGGATTTGATTGTAATGTTGCAGAATAGTAACACTGAATCCCTTACAGCTACTACAACCCGCGGATACTTCAAACATAAGCATTGATTCCTGTCGAAAAGCTCCTTTCGTTTACTAAACACACGTCTATTGGCTCAAAGTGGAAACGAGCACCACCTCAAAGAGAGTAGTTGAAGCAAACAAAAAGACGAAGGGCCCCGGCTGTTCACCGTTTTCTCCTCTGCCAGGAAACATATATGGCCTGGTTTCAGGCGCGAGAAGCAACGCAGATGAGTTTACATGAAAAACACTTCTTCGGCACATGTGCATATGTAATTGCGCCTAATTACACTTCTCATAATGAGACGGGCAGATTTAATGGTGAAACGAGGAGGGGCGAATGTGGGGAGACGCGAGGAAAAACGTGCTTTAGAACGTTTTTATGTTCATCAGTCAGTAATGATACAGTCACGTGCTCGCGGTTAACATGCACAGCGGTAACAGACGCTCACGCCGCGCCCGTCCGCCGCCGAACACCCATGACACACCCCGCTCCCGCACAACCCGCACCTCTCCTCACACCGTTCGCAAATTCGGCAGCAACAGGATGCACAGTACGTCGTGGTGGCGATGCCGCACATGACACACGCATCATCGGCAACCTTGCTCTTCTCGTAGTAACGTGTCCAGTAGTTCTTGATGGATTGCGGCGACGCGACGCTGCCAAGCGGAAATGGTCCTAACACTCGCGGCGGCAGCGGCAGCCCCACAAGGCGTACCGACCACGTTCGCGATGCGCCGTCTATTCGTAAATGTGGGTAATTTCTCTCCCCGTCAACAACCACGTCAAAGTGGAGGTGTTGGCAGAAGACCTCGCGCAACAGCTGTACAACACAGTCCGCCATCTCGTGCATGATGTAGCAAGGGCACCGGAAAGGACCATGCACTGGACACGGATGATGTCGCGTGTAGTTCGCGATGTGCTTACTTGCCGGGGATTCGTCTGGGAACTCCAGCACCACGGTCCCCGCCTCCACTGACACAACGCGGGGGTTGTAGAACACCGTGAGACTCGGAAACTCGGCAGCGTCGAAGCGTCCGCGCGCGTCCAGGACGTGACCGCGTAGCGATAGCAGAGACGAAAAAGCACCGCAGACGACGCGCACACGCGCGTGCGGTGGGACGTGCCGCAAGTATGACAGCACCGCACTCTCTTCCCCATCTGCACGGGCACGCTTTCGCCGCGCCGAGCCATTGTGCAACGGAAGGGCCGCCTCCGTGTCCTCGCCTTCATAATAATACTCGCTCATGGAAAAAAAAAAACGGTTTTACTGAACAGCACTAAAGAAGAGATCTGCACAACGCTGAGAACCGAGAAACTGAGAACCTTTCCAAAGTACCAGCAACTGCATTTGTGCACGGCTTTTCACCCACTTGTGTTCAGTAGGCCACAATTAGCAGAAAGTAAAAACGAAAAAAACTCTTGTAAAGATTTATGAGACAACAACAGAAAAAAAGGAAAGGCGGTGGGAACCGAACTTACAATTGACACGCAGAGAGAGAGAGGGTGAAGCGAGATTACCTGCTTTAAACCACAATGGGCTCTTACAACACGAAGAAAATAATAACTTTTCTACCGCAATCGAAGCTCTACTTCAAACTCCCGGGAAAGCATTGATGCTCCATCGACAAAACGGAGACAAAGGACAAAAAACGTCGTTTTCCTATGTCGGGCACTTCAGTACTTTAACGAAGAAGATAAAACACAAATCTACGCTTCTCAGTAAATCAAGCCTTTCCCCCTAGGCAAACTGTAACGACGCCAACCCGAGCCACATGACGGCTATAAACGTGGTGCTTCACTTTCTCTTTATCTGGAAGCACGCATGTGCTGTGAGTGTGTACTTGTAAAGTCAGGAGCACAAGGAAGGCAAACAAATTTGGGTTTTCCTCCGTTTTCCATTCAACGGCGTTTATTGCCAGTACACTTCACCAAAAAAGGAAAAACTTATTTCTGTGGAGCCCGAGCGACCAGCTTCTATGGTTGCGCTTCTATGGACAGTGATTTCACGAAAGATTGCCGACAGCACTTTTTAGAGCAGGAAAACGAGATGCACCGCTGACACGCAAGTGCCCCCAAAAGCACAGGTTTCACTTAGATACGGATGAGAGTAATTCAATCGCAACAGAGTAAAAACACAAAACCCGCACCCGCACGTCAATCCCCGCGTAAAAGCTCGAATCGATTAGCAAAACAACGCAGGAAACTCTATAAAGAAGTCTGCAACTCTGCAACGAACAAAAACAGGGGCACGTGGAGAAAAAAAAAAAGTGGGGGAAGAAACGTTGCACACGACAATACGCAGCCGAGGAAGCACTGCCTTGCAGTTCTCCTTACACCCTCGACAAACCAAATTCACTCCCGTTCCTCTCTACGCGAACGCTTGCGATCTTCCAGGCTGGCTTGCTTCAGTAGCTTGACGCCTTCCACCTTGGAGATGGTCTGAATGCGGCTCATCTTGTTGTGAAAAAAGATGCCAAGTACCCTGTCCGCAACATCAAGAAGCTCTGTCTTGAAGGTCGCCACAAGAAACTGGCACTCGTCTGACTGCCGCTCCAGCAGTTTCGCGACGGAGGTGCGATAATCTGCGTCCAAGGCGGCATCAATCTCGTCGAAGAGGTAAAACGGAGCTGGGTCGCAGCGCTGAATGGCGAAGATCAGCGCCAAGGCCACGAGAGACTTCTGGCCGCCACTCAGCTGGTCGAGGTTGCTGACTGGAGCACCGTGACCAAAGGAGACGCGGATGCGTGCCCCAATAAACGGGTCGTCCTTCGTGTCGGTGGAGCCGGACGCCAAGAGCTGCAACTCAGCCGAGCAGCCTTCTGCACCAACGAGCTGCTTGAACACCTCCTCGAATTGGTACTGCATCTGTTTGTAGGTACGCTCAACCGCTTCATCCTTTTTTGCGTCGAGGTGTGCTATCAGCTCGTAGATGCTCTCCAGTTCGTGGGTCAACGTCTCCTGCTGAGCATTAAGGTCCTTCATCGCTTGTTGCAGCGCAACGTGCTGGTCAACTGCCCTGCGGTTGACGTGAGACAGCTTCTTCAATTCTTCGTTCGCCGCTTTGAGGTGGAACATCAGTTTCCCCAAGGATGCGTTCTCGTATTTGGCAACGCTCTGCGGAAGCACACCTAGCTGGCGGATCTTTTGAAGCGCCTCGTCGCGTCGCTGCACCAAGAGGCTGCGCTGCATCTGTGTCTTGTCCGCCATGTCCTTCCGCTCCTGCAAATCGCGTGCCATACCCAATCGCTTCGCCGACATAGAGTCAAGAAGCGCCTGCAGTCTTTCGCGCTCTTTGGTGCTGTGACTCATTTCCTCATCAATCTTCCGCAGCCGCGCCTGCAACAGGTCGCTCTCAGCCTTTACGGCTGCTTGCTCACCGCCGGCCGCGCTGCACGCGTGCTTGGACCAGTTCAGCTCGCGTAGACGGTCTTCGACAGCCGCCTTGCGTCGCCCAGCGTGGCGGATCGTGTCCTCCAGCAGCTGAATTTCGGTTGCCAACTGCAGCACCTCCGCCTGCATCGCCGACGAGGCCACCCGCAGCGCCGCGACGTCCTCCGACAGCTTCTCCAGCTCACTCTCCTCCTGCGGTGACCACAAACTCTTGAAATCTTCCATCAGCTCTCTTTTCAGGTCGCGAACGGACTGTGTCGCCGAAGTGATGGAGCTCTCCACGGCTTTTCGCGTCGCCATCAGATTTGACTTCAGCGTGGCAAGGCGCGCTTTGCGATCTTCGATCAAGCGTGACTCGCGCAGACGGACATCGGCCTCCATTTCGGTGGACACGTTCTGGCTGCGCAAAGACTCAATCTCGTTCAGCACCTCCGTGATGTGCTGCTCCACGGTGGCGACCTCCTGGCACAAGCCCTCCAACCTCGCCCGTCCCGCCTGCAACTTCGCCGCGACTTCCCGCTCATGATCGCGGATTGGCAGTTTCATATTCCGCTTGTCGATAAAGCCACCCGTGATACCACCCTTTCGCCCCAGCTGATCGCCGTCCACGGTGATGACGTCGCACTGAAGTTCCTTGACCACCTCCGTCGCAGACTCCAGAGAAGCAACCACGGCAGTGCGCCCAAACACCTCCGCCACTACGCCAGCAAAGCGTTGATCAGCACTCACCTTTGACAGCAGCGACGAGCACTCAGGCGTTGACTTTATCTCTTGAGGCCTGCCCCTACACGTGTCCATCGGGAAGAAGGAAATGCGACCCGGCTTGCGGCGCTTGTTCATTTCAGCCAGCAACATGGTACTGACATCGAAGGAATCCACAACGACGTTGAAAAGGGTGTTGCCAGCCGTAATCTCGACAGCCGTATTGTAGCCTTCCTCCACGCTAATCAGATCGATAAGCGGTCCGTGCACAGCTGCCGAGACGCTCGGGCGTCGCAAGTCGCGCAGCACCTCCTGCAGAGACTGCAACCCTTGCCGAATGTCCTGCCGGACTGCACGCTCCCACTGATGTTTTATGTTACGGGCTGCCTCATCGAGGCGCTGCACCACGCTCTCCTGTTCATGCACACACTGCCAGATGCGGCGCCGTTCTTGGTTGAGTTGATCACGCCGCTGCAAAGAGCTCTTGATTTTCATCTCACGTTCTTGCAACCTTTCGTCGACGTTCGCAGCGGAAAGCTGTGGCGCCGAGGTCTGCGATAGTAGCTCTTTAGACTCCTCCTCAATGCGTACCATCTCCTGCGAAACGGAGTTCAGCTCCCTCTCTGACTTTGTGATCAAACTTTGATTTTTCTGAATTTCGTCGCTCAGCCACCTATCGCGCTCACTTTTGTTCTTGAACAGTTTATTGCGATTACGGCGTTCCTGAAGACGCTCGAGAACTTTACGTTGCGTTTCAACTTCCTCGTATTTGCTCTTCGCAGCTTCTTCCTTCTCATGAAAAAGTGCGCGTTTCTTCTCAAGGTCGCCTGTAGAACCCCTCAGAGTGTTGCCAAGCTCTTCCAACTCCTTCTGCAACAACTGGTACTCCCGGCTGTTCCGTGCCGCTTTGCCGGCGGCATCAGTAGCGTCTAAATCCGCAATCGCCAGCTTGCTTGTCAAAGCGCCGAGATCGTTTTCAACGCTGCTTTTTTCCGCCTCCAGACGAGTAATCTGCGTAGCGATATCTTCCACTTTCTGCGACAGTTGCGCAATCTCCCGCTCTGCGGCCTCGTCAGAATCGAAAGTTTTGTTGAAGAGCAGCGCTCTCTTGGACCACTCCTCTTCCAGTTTCAGTAAACTTTGCTTGGCGTTCTCCAATTCTGTGTTGAAGATGCAGTACTCGATACACCGCTTTTCGCGATCTGCTTCCTGAAATTGTCTCAATTCGTCTGATTCAGACTCCAATTCTTTTAACCGCTTCGACAAGTCGTTGATCGACTCTGTTATTTGAACTTGCTTCAGTTTAGTGTCAGCAAGAATTTTCTCGCTCTCACTGCGTCGCGCTTCATAAACTTTAGTCCCAGCAACATCCTTGATCAGCTGGTAGCGCTCGTCCTCGCTCATATTCACAAGGTTCACGATCTTGCCTTGTTCAACAACATAATATGGATTGCTCGACGAAAAACCAGCGCTCTCCAAAAGCTGATGGACATCCGACGCAGAAAACTTTCGGTCATTTACACGGAACTCATCCTGCTTCAGCCCGACAGTGCGGCGAATGCGTACCTCTGGCTCCTCTGAGCGACCAGGGATCACCAACCTCCCATCCGAGTTGTCAAACACAATTTCGACAAATATCGAGAGCGCTGGTCGGCCACTTCCAACGTGGAAAAGCTCCCTCCGCTCTGTCGCACTTAGGTTGACAAACTTCCCACTAAGTACAAACTGAATTGCCGCAAAGAAATTCGACTTACCAGACCCGTTTTTTCCAACAATAACGTTCGTTTTCGGCGAGAGGCCGTCAGGAAACGACTGCTCCCGATACGATCGAAAACCGGATATGATAATGTTCTTGATAAACATCGACGCCTTTAACGAGTGTGTATAACTAAGTTGGATATGAGGCTACACTTGCAACACACACCCGCGAGAGCAACTAGAAGCAAAACGAGAGGGAAAAACAAAAGAGCACGGAAGACAAAAACTAAATAACAAACAATAATTATAACGAGTACAGCGGTACGCACCGATAAAAAAGAAGGCATCGGAGAATAAGCCAGCAGAGCTACTGTTTAATAAACGTACACCTGCCTAGTGAAGTGGCAGATGTTTGTCACCGTGAAAGAGACCACCAACCTATTTTTTTTTGTTGTTGTTTTGACTGCTGTTCTAGATTTTGCCCACTGAACTGAGTAAGCAAGAAATTAGACTTAAAAAATTACACACTCAACTAACAAAAAAAAACACAGTAGTAGACATCCAAAAGCACAAAACAGAAATACTGACCAGCTGAGGAACCAAAACATATATATATATATATATATATATACTACCAACAAAGCGAGACACGTTCCCCTCACTACAAACGAGAAAACGACGTAGAGAGAATCGACACTAAAACCACAGAAAAAAAACAACAAAGGTATTTCTGCACTTGAAAACAATACCCAGGCATAACAATAGCTTTCATCCTCGAAACTTCACGTTGTTTCGTACCTTTTGCAGCGGCGCACGAGTCGCAAACTCGAACACTCCTAGAGCTCACAACTACTTGACCAACTTACTGGATAAGAGCCACCACACCACGATCTGCTACACTCACCCACGCAAAAAAAAAAAGAAACCTAGTCTACCATAGAAACGAAAAAGTGTACGATTGCAGCTACTTGAGCATCACTACCTATAAACGCAGGAAATCTACAAAGACAACACTAAAAGTGAAGAGAAAAAAAAAGAGCAGAGAGTCGAAACAAACGAACAAAAAAAAACCTATTGGTCACCGCAGCAACAACACGCATAGTTCAGTGCAAACCAAACAAACACTGAAAGTAACTAACAAACAGGTTTCCACCAGCTTCTTCACCCGCTCCAGAAGCACGTACACAAATCAGATAGTTGTTCAAGGACTCACCGAAACTTCTGCAAATAAAACAACACACGTTCCGTTCCCTTATAACGGAGTACCACTTCTCTCACGAGCAGAGCGGCGCTGCATTTCCGAGTCAACACGATTCCGCGCACTGATCGAGTACATTAACGAACACCTGGAAAAAAAAAAAAAGAGCAGTTCGCAGAGCAGGTGATCACCGGAGCTGCTACGCAGACTGCTTACTCTCTACTACCCATACCTACATCATTACTACCGAACTGCAAACCACAGAAGTTACCTCAACCTAGCCTCAACTTTTTCTTCACGCCAGCAGGAACACACTAGCAACAATGTAGGTTAGACAGCAAACCACTCACAAAGCCCTTACACAGATTTCAGAACAAAAAAAAAAAACTTGCAGAGACTAAAGTCAACAATAGCAACGGATCCAGGAAACTACCTTATGAGACTTGTAAAGCTACAAACGTTCACGAACAAAACCAAAAAAAGAAAAAAACATTTGCACAAGGAGGAAATCACACACGAACATTTGTTCCCCTTGACCCCGCGCACCACAAGAACCAAAGCGGACAGCTTCAACAATCACATACTCAGAAAAAAAAAATTCTATCTAAAACGTAAATTTAGAACAAAAAAAAAAAACGTTACGGTCAAGAAAAAAGAGAGCATGTGGTACTTTGAATACGTACAAAAACTTATGCTTCACCTTGTCAGTGGAGGGAACGAGACACACCCACCACAGCATATTGTTACAACAGGAACAAAGATAGTTATCAACCACGTGCGATAATGGACACTAAGGTGTTTGATCCGTACGTCAGTAACGTTCAAGTTTGGCATCAACCGAACGCACACGCACACGACACACATACCTTAATACAAAAGCGTAACAACTAAACTGCACACACACAAAAAAAAATAAACATTAAAAAATAAACAAACAAATAAAAGACAGTTACCTATCGCTACAGCTCTTAGCACGTGGTACGTCTAAAGTGTTGAAAAACCTCACAGGGTGAAGTTCATAATTGATACTCTGACCAGCAGCTTTCGATACAGTCTCAAAACAATAGATATGACTTCACCTTGACTCGCGACAGACGACGCACAACAAAAGTCGTCACACACCACAGCCTCCAACTTCACCAGGAAAAAAGTTAATCCGGCAGTTTAAAAGCAGATCATTCAAAAAACCTTCTTCAAGCAGTCACACTAGGAAACTTCCCTAGCATAGGAGAGCACTGCAGTTGCACCACACACACAAAAAAAAAAAAAAATGTTTCTTACATAGAATTAGATGAAATCATTGTCAACCAATTTGTACAACGTAAATCTTGGCCACAGCACTAAATAACTTGGTAGAGCAACTTCAATTAGAAATATTAGTAATATAACTTTAAAAAAAAAATACTCGCTTCATGATGTGCAGGCGGCACGTCAACAACAACAGCCAACCTCCAGACTCTCAAAGCACCCCTTTAAACAACGGTCCCACGGAACACGTACATTTAACCGACACAAGTCCAACTACTATGAAGAGTTCGAAGGTGATACAACAGAAGGTGCGTCCACACCGTTTTCCACGCCACAGAGCATAGACACGGTCTTTAGAAAAAATGAGACCAGATTTTGTTCAAAGCACACAGTTTCGCCACAATAACAAAAAAGGAAAATACTTGTAGCAATTTGAACTAATTGTTACCCAAGAGGCAGACTTTAATTTATTCCACGAGACTTGCTCAACTACGCTAAACATACAACTTCAGTAGTTCAAATTGAAACTCAGATATCCTACAAAATGCAAATACACGAGATCAGCAAATTAACAGCTTTAATAAGCGTAAACAATGTCAAAACGTTTTCAAGGGGTAAACGCATGAGAAGCAAATTGTGCAATTCCACCATTCCCACCTGCGACAAAACTAAAGCGGCCACAAACACCACCACAACCGTACAGAATAATTACAAGCGCGACATTTGGAACACAACAGTTGGTGTACGTGAGATGAGTTAAACCGTAGGGTAGATTTCATGAGGGGGCTTTTCTACCGCGCTCTCGTTTACACCACCAAGCCGTGGAAAGTTTTATCGCCTGGGGATTGGACTCGGCGGAGGAGAACAAAAGGCGGGATTACGGTGCTTTGTTTTCCGTGGTTATTGGGGAAAACGCGGCGCAGCAACAGAGACGCTTCGGGACCGTGAGCCAGCAAGCGGCGCTGAAAACGTCGGCCCGCACCTCTCAAGTCAAACGCGTCAGCCTGAGGAATCTTTGCGGTGTCGAGTAATATCGGGAGAGGGGGGGGGGACCGTCGTCCACTGCAGCACCCCACCCCCTATTAACCTTAAAAAGGCGCACATCAACCGCACAGTCAACACTTGGCGGCTGTGAGTGGAATGCAGTGTCGCCGGAGGCACGGTAGGGGTGACCTCGAGGACAGTGACCGTAACGACTAGAATCGTTAGCATTGGCTATTACGTGGCTGTGTTTTTCTCCCTTAGAGCGGCGATAGCGAGTGGTCCTGTCGAAAGCTCCCGCGCAAGTGAACACTCGGGAAGGGGGGGGGATTATAATAATCCCACGGTGTTCCTCAAAGCGGTGTGCTCCTTTTTCCTTTTTGGCACTAGAAAAGTCGTCGTGAGAAGTGGAGGAAATGACGTTGCGAGGCCCGCGTCCGAGTGAGGATGCTCACCATAAAGTCTCAGGCGCCGGTTCTCACGTGTCACTGGAGTCGCCCTTCCGAGGGCTCCTGCGAACACAGAAAGCATACCGCTGGAATTAGAGAAAAGACATGGTTCAACGAGCACTGTAACGATGATCCCGGGGATAAGCACGGACAGCTCAGAGGCGGCGATGATGGTAGTGAGGCCTACCTTTTTTACATCGACAAAGGCGCACGTCAGGAACATCCTTCTTACGGTATGTAACGGTCTTGGTGGCCTTTCCGTGCTCGTCAGGGCGAAGCGTCTGTAGGAGCCGGGCAGCATACGCTCTGGACGGCCGCCGGTGATACGGTCGCCTTGCAGTCCCATGCCGGTGAGGCTCGATATCGCCAGCAATCGAGATTTAGAGGTGCTTTCTTTGGCCGCCGCCGCGTCGCAGCCTCAGCTATTCATGACTAGACGGTATGGGGTGTGCAAAGTCGAGTTTTTTTTGGTGGGTCTCTGGCCTCTGCAGAAGCGGACTTTAGCGTAACGGCAGCTTTGCGGAGTCTATGTTGCTTCTAAAAAGTGCTTCGCCGCCCAAAGCACAGCACACAGTCGGCCGTGGTGCGCGCGGCCTTTGGGGCCGCTACATTTACCCTCAGCTCAGCAGCTTTGATGTGTCTTCCGACAGGTCTCCGGCAGATTTGCAAGGCCCTGCTGGGCGCGGTGTTCGCAAGATCTTACGGTTAGGTATTGCTCGCTGCAAATCCCGGGTTGTGTTCGCAGTGACCCGCGGGTCTCGAACCTAGACACCCCAGGGGTTTCCTTCAAGGGGCTATCCTCATCTTCTCTGGGGTGCCACGCCTGGAGGTGCTCTACGCGGTGGCTTGCGGACTGGCAAACTTGTGGGCACTACGGGGCTATCTCTTTGGAAAAGGAGCTCACTGTTTCTCGTAGTCTCCCCTCCTTTTCAACACGAGGCGCCTTTTCTGGCCCTTTATTTCTCAGGAGGCTGACTGCAAGAGTCTGTGGATTGCCTCCCCCCCCCTCCCCAGCAACCTAAGCAGGTGTCCGTTGCTGAGCGAGGTCGACGTTAGCGATTTTGCGGTTCGCAGTAGCACCGGTGGACTCACCGGTGCACCGTGTCTTGGGAAGCTTGTTGGGTAAAACTGAAATCCCTGCAACACAGGCGGGAAGAGCAGCGACCTTCATTTGCAGGGAAAAGTAGGTGCATACCAAAACGTGCTTTCTGAGAACCCAAATGGATGTGTTGGCGCTCCGTGCCTGGGACGAGTTTGCGCAAGATCCCGTGGTGTGCGCCACATCCGCTGCCTCGCAAGTTTCCCGATCCTGAGGAAATTCGAGGTGCCCAGTAATGACTAAATAAAGGGCTAAGGAAGTTTTTTCGAATGTCCCAGTCTGCCATCGCCAAACGGAGAAAGCTTGAATACAAAAGGGGCTTTTTTTCGTGTGATTGCTATAGTCTAAGTGCGGTGCCGTCTTCTTTCCCAATTTCGTTAGATCCACCAAAGTAGCTAAGTGACAATCAGGATGCTCTAATCTCCAGATCACCACGCTCACTACTACTCCGCGTTTGTTGGGGGAAAAGTTGCGTTTCTGTTTCTGTTTCCGTTTTTTTTTTTTTCTGAGATGGAGGCTATCGCAGATTATGGTTGCCCTAAGCGCTGTAGTGAAAGCCGCTGTCAAACCACCTCCTCCCCTAGTCGTGTTCTGCTTCATTGCTTTCATCCCCTCTTCGTTTTCCGTTTTTGAGTATCGTGACTCCCGCCCGCTGCGCTGCGACGCCTCGTCGTTGGCTCCGCTATTGACCCTGTTGGTTTCATTTTGCTGCGGCGTCAGTTTCCTTCATGCATTGCTTGCTTTGTCGTGTCGTTGAGCAGTCGGTCAGCTTTTCTGCTTATTCAAATCAGCCCATTTTTACCATGTTTCCCTCTCCATCTTTACACGCACTCAGACAAAACATATTCTTTGAAGGCATTTGATAAACCGATGTGGTTTTCTCGCGGCCGTCAGTAGATGCAGTGTTGGTTGTTTGTTGCTGGACGGAAAATCTCACGTAGGTGCCTTTCGTCTTGAAGGGTTCTTTGGTCGCACCCATCTTCAGTCAAATCGATTCCTTTACTACTCGACTTCTGCGCAACAAAGTGGTGTTCTGCCCTTGCGAAGGTCGAGAGGGATTATTCTACGTGACGGCGCAGCGCCGCGTACATACTAAGGGGGCTGTGTGTGTAGGTTGTTGCGCGGGCCGCGAGAAAGTGCCTCTTAACTTCTGACTATCAGACTCAAGAGGTAGCGGGAAGAACACATCTCCTTCGCCAAAGGGAGTATCGTGGCTCTGATTGGTGGTGCCGGCTTTCTCCTCTCGCTGCCTTTGAATCGATGGTTTGTTGATTGATTGTGCTTCGCCTGCTTTTGTCGTTGTGTTGTCGATGATGGTGTTGGCACGGAGGGGCGTTTTGAAAGCGCCGCCTCACATCAATTTTTTGACCACACAGGCGTCCTTTTCGGAGGAACAAAGGAAGAAGTTTTCCTCTACCACGCCATCGCAGCAGAGCCAGCGCGCTCTTACGCCTCGATGCGTTACGTCGAAAAGAGCAACGGAAGCGAAGGCAAACAGATAGTCACAGACCTATCCGCCACCCTCGGCGAGGAAAAGCGCTGCCGCTTTGTTGGGTTGAAAACAAATGGAGGAAACAAACGCTCACAACAGCTGCGGTTCGTGTACTGCAGTCCCTTTGTCTGCGTGATTTGTTGCCATCAGCAGCGACAGTCGGTGCCGTCACAAGCAGCATCACTCACTTACTAACTTGTTTCTCTGCTACTCTATTGTGTGGCGTGTGTCTAGTGGTGTCTTTGCCGCCATGGTTGCCGGCAGTGGTAATCTCGGGGAGGCTGCATCGCAGTAACCTGGTGCCGATGGTGGCTGACGCTCTCCTACACTCTTTTTTTTTTTCACTCTTTCACTTCGATTACCAGAGAGTTTTCAGCTACACGCTACGGTATTACACTGCAATGTTGGGGCGGCGTAAGGACACATGGAAATCACACGTTTGGTGGATGTGACTCCGATCACGCGCTTTACGTTGCTGCTCAAGGGGGTTAAATAATGGGAAGGAGGTGGCTGCTCCTCCGTACCTTGTTGTGTTGAACGGAATCGTGAGACAAAAGAGCGCATTCAGCGCATAGGAAAGTCCGTTGGTCAGCGCAATACTGCAACGCGTTAGCATTAACAAGTCAAAGGGTGGCGAGCATAGAGTGGGCGCGTTTATATTCTACCGCCTTCTGCGTGTGGGTGCCGCTCTGAAAACAAAGTGCTGCCTCCATGAAGCAATATGCAGCAACCACTGAGGCTTGACGCTGCATAACTACAAGGGAGGAGCTTGATAACTTATCGAGGGAGCATGCCTGGGATGCTGCACAGGCGCACCGATATTGATAGTAAAGGTCATGTCTTGGCAGATACACGCAGTCATTGAAGCTCTACGTAGCTGTATCGTTGTTGAGAATGGAGGTGATGCCTTGGCAATCCTTTACACCCGTCACCATGCTATTGTAATTCGATTGTGTAGAATTGCGCGCGTGATTTCGCTACAGCATCGTCACGAGGCCAGCTACTAGAAAGGTGACACTCCACGTGGCAGGCTCGTACGCCCATCACCATCTTTTGGCGGCGAGTCGGTGCTGAACACGACGGTATTGCTACTGCAGCAGAGCCCACGCATTCACCAGCAGAATGTGACATTGAGTGCTGGCTGCAAGAAGCATGCTAGTGCTATGCAGGAAACGCGCGCTACGAAATCCGGGGGCTTTACAGATGGGGACAATGAAAGGGGACATCGCCACGCATAAAGGCACTTGCCGCCACGCTGTGAAACTTTACCACTGCTAGCAAGGACGGCGGCAGTACCGTGTGCCGGTGCACCTGTTATTCCGTTGTCAATGTGAAGCTGTAGAGATACATGCTCACCATTCGGGAACAGCGCGGTGTTGCCAGCAGCAGGGCAAATGAGACCGTGTGGTGTAGTCAAAATGCATGTATCACTCTACAATGCGGCTCCATCGCTCGGAGGAGCAGAACTCTCACTGGGAATATACACGGTGCATGTGGTAGTGTTTCTGCGGTGTTCCATGCGATGTTGTTGTGGGGAAGTGGTGGTGCTGATGTTAACGACGGCGTCATTACCCAGACACGCTGTCACTATTCCTTAGCTACGATGCCGTCTCAACAGCACACGCACTCATCTCCACACTGTTTCTTTCGACAGTGACGCTGACACCAGGGGGCGTACACGTGTTTATCGTGGCAGTGAAGCGGACCTTCATCCCGCAAGAAGGACGACTACTTGCTGCAGTCAGTGCCACACTGTACTGCATTTATGCTCGCAATGAAAGTGCTGCTGTAGAAAGCAGGTGTGCTCGACAGACTGCAGTGCAGCGATGCTGCTCACTGCAAAGGCGATGGGGTAGCTAATTAAGCATTTTGGCGAACAGGATTGAGTAGAGCAGTGTCAATATGCGTAGGCTTCTCCGCACGCATCCACAGCGTGGACGCAAAGACAGACCTTGATCCTCGCAGTGGTGTGGCAGCGCATTGTCAATGACGGCGAACTCGGCATTGTGCACAATAAAGAGATTTGTGGCAGCGTGGGAGAGCAAACTGGATCGAGGTCAAGGGTGCGTGCTGCGAAGCTGTGCTGCTATCATGGTGCGGGGCACATAGACGCCCACATGTGCCACAGTGCAGTGCCACAGCAAGAAAAGAGTAGAGGTGCTATTGTCGTCGGGGTACGCTTTGGGCTAGCGTTGCGCCGCGCATTCGCATCTTAAGTGACAAGTACGGTGCCACCACAGTGGGGCTGGGCACCGCTCCGTAAACTGACACTGTGTGTTATGAAGGCATATGCTCAACGAAGTGAGACTATGCATTGCCACTGGAAAGACGAGTGGCACCACACCCGGCAGGCAGACACACGCTCATCGTCATTAATGTCCTGTAAGGTGAAGTCCTCGACGTGGAGTACTCTGTTGTCATGCTGAAGGCTTGTGCTCAACAGTTTGCATGAACAGCGCACCACCGCTGCTCACACAGAGGGTGGTATTAAAGCATGGGCGTGCATACTTGACACGGTGGGCTGACAAAGCGACAGCGACAACGCGGGAAATATTGTGGTTGTGGGATGTGACACTGCTTTCTCACACTGCAGCTCTGCGTCGATGCTGGTTAAAATGAAGCTCACACCACTGTGAAGCTTCACCATCGCCACCACACCGCCTCGACACCGTTACGAAGACGCGCTTTCGTCATCCTGCTGTGCCACACAGCTCTACTGACAAGGGAAGTGGCACGACACCTTACGGCTGTGTACTTATCGCCACGAAGCGTTGCACAAGTTCTCCGTAGAAGGCCGCCATGTTGCGTCGCCGCTGCTTGTGTAAAAGACGGATGGGGGCCAACAGCGTAACCTTTCCGCGGTGGAGTACCGCTCTGACACCGGCAGCGAACGTGGCATCAGTGCGGGGATGCGCACGTGCCCGTCACCACTCCTTGCTGCTGCATTTTAACCGGCAAGGCAGAGTGCAGCATTACGGAAACATACTTCCATCTTTTGTAATGCTGCTGTATCGTCTTTGTTGTGGTGGTCAACAGTGATGGGTACGTTGCTGCAACTGCCTGGCGTGCACAAGGACGACGGCAACGGATCAACGACACACATGTACACACCATCGTCACACCGCTGTGGCGAAGCATCCTTGTTGACAACACCGTTGACTCCACTGTGAGCGTGCACGCTCGTCTTAGTGCTGAGGATACGTGCTTGCTACCGTGTTGGAAAGGCCGCTGACACTTCACTCGGCAGGCTGACACTCTCAACTCCAAGCCGGGGGACTTTACGGAGGCTGATGAGGAAGCCAGTGGTGCCGCACATAGTTCGCAGGTGTAATCATCACGTTGTGGTGCATCAGTGTTGTTACGGTAGGCGGGTTCACGACGTAAGGTTCTGATCCTAATATCATGCCGTACACCATTGCTCAAAGTAAGGATGCATTTGCAGACCTTAAACTTAAACACTGCATTGTTCCCGACTGGGAGGGCAAGCGTCACAGCCGGCACAAACCGCCATCACCGTCTTCGCATAGCTGGTGTGAGGCGCTGCTGTGGTCAAGGGAAGCGTTAGCTCTACCTGGAGGTGCAGTGGCCACCACGTTGCGACAAACGTTACGTCCGTGGTGAAACAGCAGACAGTATACTCCATCTTGCGGACCCTAGTGCCCACCATCGTCCTACCGACCTGCGTTTCTCGTGCTGCAAAGCGCGTGGTGTTAGAGACAGGTCGCGAAGTGTCTTCCGCAGACTGCTTCAAAGCATTGCTATTTCTCACAAGGGTGGGAACGGCGACGGCATGACAAGATCACACTCAGCAGCTTCACTTATCTGCAACGCAGCTCATCATCACTGACATCTCCAGGGTTGTTTTATTGTACTGGTACGCAGCCCTCCACACCACTGCACTGCAACACTCCAGAGAATGAAAGGAACAATGCTGTCATCTTTCTCCCTCATCTGTGCTCTCGGCGTGTCTGTGTGTGGTGTTCTTTCGGTCGTGTGGCAGGAAGGTGTTCCGGACACGTATTTGCACACTCTACTTCACCCCACCTTCGTTTCACAAGACAGCGGACACTCACCTGCACCAAGGGAGCCGCCGGACCGTGCACGATGCATTTGTGGGCGGTGTGGTGTGGTGTCTTGCGGTTCAAAAAGAGACCATGCACCTGAAGGGGTCACAACACGCAACCTGCGTGTGCTCCTGGTGCCTGGCTGCGTTGGGCAGTTGGCTGTGCGGTGTCTTCGTTGAGGGTTGTGCTGGCGTGCTGCCCTGTGAGTGGGCAAAGGTATGGTGCGTCAGAGAAGTGCTTGTGCAGCTGAGCCGGAATTGCGGAGGCACTGAAGATAGATCAGGGAAGAATGAGTGTGGTGTAACATCGTGCAGAGG
>OESE01000030.1:0-12983 GCA_900240875.1 Crithidia expoeki
ACGCACACCGCGCACCGGCGCGCCCCTCAGAGCCACAGCCAGCTCACGGTGCTGGTGCGCACCCTCACGCAAGCGTGCCCCCCGCCCCACCCCTCTTTCTTCAGCACCGCCATCCGCACGCCGTTACGCTCTCACACTGCAGTCGTCATCACAACAGCAACGACAGCGGCAACGGCAGCCAGTGCAGACAGCGCGCCGACCGCGCCGTTGCACGACCAGCCAACCCAGTCGCGGTTGCCGTACTCATCCACGTTCGAGCAGCACCTGAAGTCCTTGTTCAGCTTCGGCGCAGAGCAGTTCACAGTCGCGCCGACCATGTTGAATACGGCATCACCGCACATCCACGGGGCACCACTGATGTTGTAGTCACTGCAACAGATATTCTTCTTGTGACTATTCAACAGAACGTCAGACGTACTGCGCGTATTGTTGCACATGTTCTTCATCAGAGCGGCGAACGACGAAGGTACGGGAGTGCTTGGGCGGTGCGTTGTCCGTGGTGGTGGCGGGTCGTGGCGTGGTGGTGGTGGTCGTGGTCGTGGTAGTGGGCTCCTCCGTGGTCGTGTAGTGGGCTCCTCCGTGGTCAGTGGTCGTGGTCGTGGAAGTCGGCTCCTCCGTGGTCGTGGTCGTGGTCGTGGTAGTGGCTCCTCCGTGGTCGTGGTCGTGGTCGTGGGCTCCTCCGTGGTCGTGGTCGTGGTCGTGGTAGTGGGCTCCTCCGTGGTCGTGGTCGTGGTCGTGGGCTCTTCCGTGGTCGTGGTCGTGGTCGTGGGCTCCTCCGTGGTCGTGGTCGTGGTAGTGGGCTCCTGCGTGGTCGTGGTCGTGGTCGTGGGCTCCTCCGTGGTCGTGGTCGTGGTCGTGGAAGTCGGCTCCTGCGTGGTCGTGTCTGGTCGTGGCTCTTCCGTGGTCGTGGTCGTGGTCGTGGGCTCCTCCGTGGTCGTGGTCGTGGGCTCTTCCGTGGTCGTGGTCGTGTAGTGGGCTCCTGCGTGGTCGTGGTCGTGTCGTGGGCTCCTCCGTGGTCGTGGTGTGTCGTGGAAGTCGGCTCCTGCGTGGTCGTGGTCGTGGTCGTGGGCTCTTCCGTGGTCGTGGTCGGTCGTGGTCGTGGTAGTGGGCTCCTGCGTGGTCGTGGTCGTGGTCGTGGGCTCCTCCGTGGTCGTGGTCGTGGTAGTGGGCTCCTGCGTGGTCGTGGTCGTGGTCGTGGGAATACACGGTAACGCAGTCTCGCAATTGCCCGCGGAGTACTTCCGATCAATTGACACACGAAGCGTCGTCGACGCCTTCCACGACGCGGGAACACAGCCGCAAAAGTTGTTGCCGTTCAGCGCGATGCGCGACAGCTTCGGCATCTCAGACCACGATGCAGGGAGGCTGCCCAGCAGCTTGCAGTGCTGCAGCTGAATCATCACTACCTCGCGCAGTGCCGACCACTCCGAGGGCAGCACGCCGGTCAGCTGAGTGTTGAAGGCCGCGAACGTGGTCAGCGCCGACAGTTTGCTCCACTCCGGGGCAGCGTGCCGCTGATCGACGTGGCGAACAGCGACAGGCAGTCCAGCCGGGTCAGCGCCCCCCATGAAGCGGGCAGCGTCCCAGACACGCTCGTGCTGTCAAGTGTCAGCACCTTCAGGAACGTCAGGCGGGACCAGCTGCCGGGCAGGGTGCCGCCGACCGCAGTGCCCATGCCGGAGAACGAAATAATTTCCAGCCGCACGCTCGGTCCGTTCACGTCCGCAGGCACCTCCGGCAGCGTTCCGGAGAAGGTCAGGTTGTGGGGCTGAAGGTACACGGAGTTCCGATAGCACATCACACCGGGCCAGTCGCAGAACGACGTTCCAGTCCACAAGTCCTTCAAGCCGGGCATCGCATCAGCAAACGCTTGCATCATCTTCAGTGTGTTGTCCATTTCAGCTTTGGTGAACGCGTAGACAGCCAGCCCCTCAACCCGAGGGATCGAGGGCACCTCCATCTCAAACGGCAGATCCATTTCCTCCACGATAGCGCGACTCACATGTGCGCCGCTCGTGAGCAGCAGCACCACGAGGACCATAATGGCCGCCAGCGCGAAGCGGCGGAAGCACTGGGCCATGGTCACACGATGTTGGGGTTCAAGGGTAAGGTGAAGACGGGGTGTGCTTGTTGCTTGGGGAGCAAAGCGTTGTGCGCGTGTGTGAAAGGCACAGTAGGCAGTGGTGCAGTGGGGAGCGGTGGTGGTTAGTTAGCACGGCTGAGAGTTATCTGTGCGCGTAGAATGAAGCGTTTGGTGGGAGAGGCGAAGGCGGGGAGGGGAGAGAGTACGGGTAGAGAGAACCAGAGTTGGCCGGTACCAAAGAAAGCACCAGCGGTGCCATTGTGCATCTTACGCACAGCGGTGCCAGCCGCACACGGAAGGCAGCGCGCCAACGCGCAGACGCACATGCGACTGGACACGCAGGTCCCGCGGGCCCGGCGGCCTTCAACGGTGTGTCACCGACTCGCCGAGATCCAGGCACACGCCCATTCACGCGCACCATAAGCAGCGGTAGCGTTGGAAGAGATGTTGACGTCGTAGAAGACATACTTGTCGAAATCAAAAGTAACTGATATAAAAAAGCACTTACAACCCAAGGGTGCACTTGGTGTGAGCCCCGCCGATGTCCGCGTGTGGGCACGCCTCTCCCAACGGTCCCGCAAAAAAGAGCATTCAGAGAGGCAGAGGGGTCCAGAGCACAGGGTCTCAGAAGCAACGCCGCGACGAGGACATGTCCAGGTGTATGTGTGTGCTTTTCTACGCATCTTGCTCCGCGAGCACACGAGGGTCGGCAACTTGCTGCACACACGGGAGTTGTCTCCCTCACATTTCTCTCGGCGCCCACGCTGCGTACGGCGCTGCAGCATGCAACGAAAGTGAGGTTGGCCGTACTCCAGCGGTGTGCCTGGAATAGGAAGAGGAGGGAATCCGAGAGAAACCGGAAAAAGAGACAAAGCGCGCAGCACTGAATTGAAAAGGAGGAAATAAGAGAAAAGAGGGGAAAAGGAATGCCGCCATTACAATGGCCAAGGTTGGTGTTCCTCGCATCACTTCGTCATGCCCGGATGCGGAGTGGAGACATAAACAATAACCTCGGCTGCTTAAAGCGACAGAGAACAAAGAAAAAGAGTAACGCGGGCAAAAAGGAGCCGAGCAGCGACGGAACAGGGCGGTGGAACTGCCAACACTCTTGCGCACATGACGGGAGCGAAACCAACGCAAGCTGTGCCACCATGGGGATCAGACAGCCAAGCCACGCAGATCACCACGCACAGTGCATGCATAAAAACGAATGAGGCACCAAAGGACCTCCGTACGTGTCAATTTGTATTCATGCGGTCGCCACCTCCGGTAAGGAGGAATGAGGGGTCGGAGGTGCTGTTCGCAAGGGAAAAACGAATAACAGAACAAGGAGAGAGGAGTAAATCACTTATAGGAGTTGCGTACAGACTATTTGTTCTTTCGAGAAGATGGAGACAGCTGCGGATGATGTCAAACCAAGTGAGCTGCTCCTCTTTTCGGAAACGAGAAAGCACAGCATATATATGGGTACTTAACTAGACGGGTGTGAAGACGCGAACGCACTTCACCTCAATGAGGTAATAAAAAAGAAAGCAAGAGGGAGGACGCCACTCCCTACTTACAGGAGAAAGGAACGCGGGGACAGCGTGGCAACGCGCGTGAAGGAACCTCAGCAGCGACCACGCTATAATAATCCCTCGCATTCTCAGATCAACAGCACCATGTGCATGTGGTGAACCTTGGGGAGGAAAACAAAGAAAACAACAGGCTGCGAGTGCTCCCTTTCCCTTGCTTCGTTAGACATGACCTTGTCCATCATCGGCACGCACATGGAGTGGAAAAGCAATCAAAGAGGCAGTAATGCAAAGCGAGCCGTGCACGACGTGGGCCTCAACGAGCACAGCAAAAGAACACTGCAGACTACCGAGTAACGGGCTTGGCGGCTTCCATCGCGCTCACCTCGAGAACGGTAGGCCTGCTCAGGCCTTCGGTGTGTCGCCTTGCAGGGTCGCGGAATTAGGGAACGCGGCAGCGCAAACACGCCTTCCACCCCGCGCTCATCGTAGGCGCAACGCTGTGCACATCAGTGCCGGCGTGTACGCCACAAAGCACGCCCAGGAAGAAAGCGCGCAGTCATGCACTGGAGCTAGGAAAAATGAGAGCTCGCTTTACCTTCGTCAGCAAACGCATACCAGAAAAAGCAAACGTTCAGCATTTCGTCGTGCAGCACCGTCGCACAGAACGCAGAGAAGGGCACGGCTGGCAGAGGAAGAAATGAGCAGCCAAGCGGGACTAGAGGGCAGCGCTCGGGACAGCCACGCACCAACATGCGCTCCCACGCACCCTTTCAGCGCGAAAGCGCGTATTACGCACCAGGATGCGCCTCGACGTCTCCGCGGCGGCAACACATGCGCGGGGCCCGCACCAGTCACGCTCTTCCCCCGCGCCCATGCTCCTCTCTCCTGGAGCCGCAGCTGACCCGTCGCCCCGCCACGCGTACGTACGAACGCGTTCAAGACACGGCGAGGGGTATTTAAAAAACGGAGTCATATAAGCGGAGAAAGGTGGCACGCGGGAGCTGAAAGCAGAGAAAGAAAAACAGAGGGGTTAGCAAAAGCAATACGGCAAAGAAAGAAACCACTTGGGAAAAGGGGGAGAACAACAAATCAGTTTTGACGGAACCGCAAGTTGCGCTTCCCCACCCGGTAGGCATCAAGAGCGGAAGCGGAACAGTACGCAGTGTGCACAGGGCAGAAGCTACGCCGAGCGGTGCAGACGACTCCACGCAGCCGGGGGCAGAGCACCAAAAGACGCACACCGCGCACCGGCGCGCCCCTCAGAGCCACAGCCAGCTCACGGTGCTGGTGCGCACCCTCACGCAAGCGTGCCCCCCGCCCCACCCCTCTTTCTTCAGCACCGCCATCCGCACGCCGTTACGCTCTCACACTGCAGTCGTCATCACAACAGCAACGACAGCGGCAACGGCAGCCAGTGCAGACAGCGCGCCGACCGCGCCGTTGCACGACCAGCCAACCCAGTCGCGGTTGCCGTACTCATCCACGTTCGAGCAGCACCTGAAGTCCTTGTTCAGCTTCGGCGCAGAGCAGTTCACAGTCGCGCCGACCATGTTGAATACGGCATCACCGCACATCCACGGGGCACCACTGATGTTGTAGTCACTGCAACAGATATTCTTCTTGTGACTATTCAACAGAACGTCAGACGTACTGCGCGTATTGTTGCACATGTTCTTCATCAGAGCGGCGAACGACGAAGGTACGGGAGTGCTTGGGCGGTGCGTGGTCGTCGTGGTGGTGGTCGTGGTCGTGGTCGTGGAAGTCGGCTCCTGCGTGGTCGTGCTCGTGGTAGTGGGCTCCTCCGTGGTCGTGGTCGTGGTCGTGGAAGTCGGCTCCTCCGTGGTCGTGGTCGTGGTCGTGGTAGTGGGCTCCTCCGTGGTCGTGGTCGTGGTCGTGGGCTCCTCCGTGGTCGTGGTCGTGGTCGTGGTAGTGGGCTCCTCCGTGTCGTGGTCGTGGTCGTGGGCTCTCCGTGGTCGTGGTCGTGGTCGTGGGCTCCTCCGTGGTCGTGGTCGTGGTAGTGGGCTCCTGCGTGTCGTGGTCGTGGTCGTGGGCTCCTCCGTGGTCGTGGTCGTGGTCGTGGAAGTCGGCTCCTGCGTGGTCGTGGTCGTGGTCGTGGGCTCTTCCGTGGTCGTGGTCGTGGTCGTGGGCTCCTCCGTGGTCGTGGTCGTGGGCTCTTCCGTGGTCGTGGTCGTGGTGGGCTCCTGCGTGGTCGTGGTCGTGGTCGTGGTCGTGGAAGTCGGCTCCTGCGTGGTCGTGGTCGTGGTCGTGGGCTCTTCCGTGGTCGTGGTCGTGGTCGTGGTCGTGGTATGGGCTCCTGCGTGGTCGGGTCGGGTCGGGGCTCCTCCGTGGTCGTGGTCGTGGTAGTGGGCTCCTGCGTGGTCGTGGTCGTGGTCGTGGGAATACACGGTAACGCAGTCTCGCAATTGCCCGCGGAGTACTTCCGATCAATTGACACACGAAGCGTCGTCGACGCCTTCCACGACGCGGGAACACAGCCGCAAAAGTTGTTGCCGTTCAGCGCGATGCGCGACAGCTTCGGCATCTCAGACCACGATGCAGGGAGGCTGCCCAGCAGCTTGCAGTGCTGCAGCTGAATCATCACTACCTCGCGCAGTGCCGACCACTCCGAGGGCAGCACGCCGGTCAGCTGAGTGTTGAAGGCCGCGAACGTGGTCAGCGCCGACAGTTTGCTCCACTCCGGGGGCAGCGTGCCGCTGATCGACGTGGCGAACAGCGACAGGCAGTCCAGCCGGGTCAGCGCCCCCCATGAAGCGGGCAGCGTCCCAGACACGCTCGTGCTGTCAAGTGTCAGCACCTTCAGGAACGTCAGGCGGGACCAGCTGCCGGGCAGGGTGCCGCCGACCGCAGTGCCCATGCCGGAGAACGAAATAATTTCCAGCCGCACGCTCGGTCCGTTCACGTCCGCAGGCACCTCCGGCAGCGTTCCGGAGAAGGTCAGGTTGTGGGGCTGAAGGTACACGGAGTTCCGATAGCACATCACACCGGGCCAGTCGCAGAACGACGTTCCAGTCCACAAGTCCTTCAAGCCGGGCATCGCATCAGCAAACGCTTGCATCATCTTCAGTGTGTTGTCCATTTCAGCTTTGGTGAACGCGTAGACAGCCAGCCCCTCAACCCGAGGGATCGAGGGCACCTCCATCTCAAACGGCAGATCCATTTCCTCCACGATAGCGCGACTCACATGTGCGCCGCTCGTGAGCAGCAGCACCACGAGGACCATAATGGCCGCCAGCGCGAAGCGGCGGAAGCACTGGGCCATGGTCACACGATGTTGGGGTTCAAGGGTAAGGTGAAGACGGGGTGTGCTTGTTGCTTGGGGAGCAAAGCGTTGTGCGCGTGTGTGAAAGGCACAGTAGGCAGTGGTGCAGTGGGGAGCGGTGGTGGTTAGTTAGCACGGCTGAGAGTTATCTGTGCGCGTAGAATGAAGCGTTTGGTGGGAGAGGCGAAGGCGGGGAGGGGAGAGAGTACGGGTAGAGAGAACCAGAGTTGGCCGGTACCAAAGAAAGCACCAGCGGTGCCATTGTGCATCTTACGCACAGCGGTGCCAGCCGCACACGGAAGGCAGCGCGCCAACGCGCAGACGCACATGCGACTGGACACGCAGGTCCCGCGGGCCCGGCGGCCTTCAACGGTGTGTCACCGACTCGCCGAGATCCAGGCACACGCCCATTCACGCGCACCATAAGCAGCGGTAGCGTTGGAAGAGATGTTGACGTCGTAGAAGACATACTTGTCGAAATCAAAAGTAACTGATATAAAAAAGCACTTACAACCCAAGGGTGCACTTGGTGTGAGCCCCGCCGATGTCCGCGTGTGGGCACGCCTCTCCCAACGGTCCCGCAAAAAAGAGCATTCAGAGAGGCAGAGGGGTCCAGAGCACAGGGTCTCAGAAGCAACGCCGCGACGAGGACATGTCCAGGTGTATGTGTGTGCTTTTCTACGCATCTTGCTCCGCGAGCACACGAGGGTCGGCAACTTGCTGCACACACGGGAGTTGTCTCCCTCACATTTCTCTCGGCGCCCACGCTGCGTACGGCGCTGCAGCATGCAACGAAAGTGAGGTTGGCCGTACTCCAGCGGTGTGCCTGGAATAGGAAGAGGAGGGAATCCGAGAGAAACCGGAAAAAGAGACAAAGCGCGCAGCACTGAATTGAAAAGGAGGAAATAAGAGAAAAGAGGGGAAAAGGAATGCCGCCATTACAATGGCCAAGGTTGGTGTTCCTCGCATCACTTCGTCATGCCCGGATGCGGAGTGGAGACATAAACAATAACCTCGGCTGCTTAAAGCGACAGAGAACAAAGAAAAAGAGTAACGCGGGCAAAAAGGAGCCGAGCAGCGACGGAACAGGGCGGTGGAACTGCCAACACTCTTGCGCACATGACGGGAGCGAAACCAACGCAAGCTGTGCCACCATGGGGATCAGACAGCCAAGCCACGCAGATCACCACGCACAGTGCATGCATAAAAACGAATGAGGCACCAAAGGACCTCCGTACGTGTCAATTTGTATTCATGCGGTCGCCACCTCCGGTAAGGAGGAATGAGGGGTCGGAGGTGCTGTTCGCAAGGGAAAAACGAATAACAGAACAAGGAGAGAGGAGTAAATCACTTATAGGAGTTGCGTACAGACTATTTGTTCTTTCGAGAAGATGGAGACAGCTGCGGATGATGTCAAACCAAGTGAGCTGCTCCTCTTTTCGGAAACGAGAAAGCACAGCATATATAGGGTACTTAACTAGACGGGTGTGAAGACGCGAACGCACTTCACCTCAATGAGGTAATAAAAAAGAAAGCAAGAGGGAGGACGCCACTCCCTACTTACAGGAGAAAGGAACGCGGGGACAGCGTGGCAACGCGCGTGAAGGAACCTCAGCAGCGACCACGCTATAATAATCCCTCGCATTCTCAGATCAACAGCACCATGTGCATGTGGTGAACCTTGGGGAGGAAAACAAAGAAAACAACAGGCTGCGAGTGCTCCCTTTCCCTTGCTTCGTTAGACATGACCTTGTCCATCATCGGCACGCACATGGAGTGGAAAAGCAATCAAAGAGGCAGTAATGCAAAGCGAGCCGTGCACGACGTGGGCCTCAACGAGCACAGCAAAAGAACACTGCAGACTACCGAGTAACGGGCTTGGCGGCTTCCATCGCGCTCACCTCGAGAACGGTAGGCCTGCTCAGGCCTTCGGTGTGTCGCCTTGCGGGGTCGCGGAATTAGGGAACGCGGCAGCGCAAACACGCCTTCCACCCCGCGCTCATCGTAGGCGCAACGCTGTGCACATCAGTGCCGGCGTGTACGCCACAAAGCACGCCCAGGAAGAAAGCGCGCAGTCATGCACTGGAGCTAGGAAAAATGAGAGCTCGCTTTACCTTCGTCAGCAAACGCATACCAGAAAAAGCAAACGTTCAGCATTTCGTCGTGCAGCACCGTCGCACAGAACGCAGAGAAGGGCACGGCTGGCAGAGGAAGAAATGAGCAGCCAAGCGGGACTAGAGGGCAGCGCTCGGACAGCCACGCACCAACATGCGCTCCCACGCACCCTTTCAGCGCGAAAGCGCGTATTACGCACCAGGATGCGCCTCGACGTCTCCGCGGCGGCAACACATGCGCGGGGCCCGCACCAGTCACGCTCTTCCCCCGCGCCCATGCTCCTCTCTCCTGGAGCCGCAGCTGACCCGTCGCCCCGCCACGCGTACGTACGAACGCGTTCAAGATACGGCGAGGGGTATTTAAAAAACGGAGTCATATAAGCGGAGAAAGGTGGCACGCGGGAGCTGAAAGCAGAGAAAGAAAAACAGAGGGGTTAGCAAAAGCAATACGGCAAAGAAAGAAACCACTTGGGAAAAGGGGGAGAACAACAAATCAGTTTTGACGGAACCGCAAGTTGCGCTTCCCCACCCGGTAGGCATCAAGAGCGGAAGCGGAACAGTACGCAGTGTGCACAGGGCAGAAGCTACGCCGAGCGGTGCAGACGACTCCACGCAGCCGGGGGCAGAGCACCAAAAGACGCACACCGCGCACCGGCGCGCCCCTCAGAGCCACAGCCAGCTCACGGTGCTGGTGCGCACCCTCACGCAAGCGTGCCCCCGCCCCACCCCTCTTTCTTCAGCACCGCCATCCGCACGCCGTTACGCTCTCACACTGCAGTCGTCATCACAACAGCAACGACAGCGGCAACGGCAGCCAGTGCAGACAGCGCGCCGACCGCGCCGTTGCACGACCAGCCAACCCAGTCGCGGTTGCCGTACTCATCCACGTTCGCGCAGCATATGAAGTCCTTGTTCAGCTTCGGCGCAGAGCAGTTCACAGTCGCGCCGACCATGTTGAATACGGCATCACCGCACATCCACGGGGCACCACTGATGTTGTAGTCACTGCAACAGATGTTGTCTTGTAACTATTCAACAGAACGTCAGATGTATTGCGCGTATTGTTGCACATGTTCTTCATCAGAGCGGCGAACGACGAAGGTACGGGAGTGCTTGGGCGGTGCGTGGTCGTGGTGGTGGTCGTGGTCGTGGTCGTGGAAGCCGGCTCCTCCGTGGTCGTGGTCGTGGTCGTGGGCTCCTCCGTGGTCGTGGTCGTGGTAGTGGGCTCCTCCGTGGTCGTGCTCGTGGTAGTGGGCTCCTGCGTGGTCGTGGTCGTGGTCGTGGGAATACACGGTAACGCAGTCTCGCAATTGCCCGCGGAGTACTTCCGATCAATTGACACACGAAGCGTCGTCGACGCCTTCCACGACGCGGGAACACAGCCGCAAAAGTTGTTGCCGTTCAGCGCGATGCGCGACAGCTTCGGCATCTCAGACCACGATGCAGGGAGGCTGCCCAGCAGCTTGCAGTGCTGCAGCTGAATCATCACTACCTCGCGCAGTGCCGACCACTCCGAGGGCAGCACGCCGGTCAGCTGAGTGTTGAAGGCCGCGAACGTGGTCAGCGCCGACAGTTTGCTCCACTCCGGGGCAGCGTGCCGCTGATCGACGTGGCGAACAGCGACAGGCAGTCCAGCCGGGCCAGCGCCCCCCATGAAGCGGGCAGCGTCCCAGACACGCTCGTGCTGTCAAGTGTCAGCACCTTCAGGAACGTCAGGCGGGACCAGCTGCCGGGCAGGGTGCCGCCGACCGCAGTGCCCATGCCGGAGAACGAAATAATTTCCAGCCGCACGCTCGGTCCGTTCACGTCCGCAGGCACCTCCGGCAGCGTTCCGGAGAAGGTCAGCTTGTCGGGCTCAAGGTACACGGAGTTCCGATAGCACATCACACCGGGCCAGTCGCAGAACGACGTTCCAGTCCACAAGTCCTTCAAGCCGGGCATCGCATCAGCAAACGCTTGCATCATCTTCAGTGTGTTGTCCATTTCAGCTTTGGTGAACGCGTAGACAGCCAGCCCCTCAACCCGAGGGATCGAGGGCACCTCCATCTCAAACGGCAGATCCATTTCCTCCACGATAGCGCGACTCACATGTGCGCCGCTCGTGAGCAGCAGCACCACGAGGACCATAATGGCCGCCAGCGCGAAGCGGCGGAAGCACTGGGCCATGGTCACACGATGTTGGGGTTCAAGGGTAAGGTGAAGACGGGGTGTGCTTGTTGCTTGGGGAGCAAAGCGTTGTGCGCGTGTGTGAAAGGCACAGTAGGCAGTGGTGCAGTGGGGAGCGGTGGTGGTTAGTTAGCACGGCTGAGAGTTATCTGTGCGCGTAGAATGAAGCGTTTGGTGGGAGAGGCGAAGGCGGGGAGGGGAGAGAGTACGGGTAGAGAGAACCAGAGTTGGCCGGTACCAAAGAAAGCACCAGCGGTGCCATTGTGCATCTTACGCACAGCGGTGCCAGCCGCACACGGAAGGCAGCGCGCCAACGCGCAGACGCACATGCGACTGGACACGCAGGTCCCGCGGGCCCGGCGGCCTTCAACGGTGTGTCACCGACTCGCCGAGATCCAGGCACACGCCCATTCACGCGCACCATAAGCAGCGGTAGCGTTGGAAGAGATGTTGACGTCGTAGAAGACATACTTGTCGAAATCAAAAGTAACTGATATAAAAAAGCACTTACAACCCAAGGGTGCACTTGGTGTGAGCCCCGCCGATGTCCGCGTGTGGGCACGCCTCTCCCAACGGTCCCGCAAAAAAGAGCATTCAGAGAGGCAGAGGGGTCCAGAGCACAGGGTCTCAGAAGCAACGCCGCGACGAGGACATGTCCAGGTGTATGTGTGTGCTTTTCTACGCATCTTGCTCCGCGAGCACACGAGGGTCGGCAACTTGCTGCACACACGGGAGTTGTCTCCCTCACATTTCTCTCGGCGCCCACGCTGCGTACGGCGCTGCAGCATGCAACGAAAGTGAGGTTGGCCGTACTCCAGCGGTGTGCCTGGAATAGGAAGAGGAGGGAATCCGAGAGAAACCGGAAAAAGAGACAAAGCGCGCAGCACTGAATTGAAAAGGAGGAAATAAGAGAAAAGAGGGGAAAAGGAATGCCGCCATTACAATGGCCAAGGTTGGTGTTCCTCGCATCACTTCGTCATGCCCGGATGCGGAGTGGAGACATAAACAATAACCTCGGCTGCTTAAAGCGACAGAGAACAAAGAAAAAGAGTAACGCGGGCAAAAAGGAGCCGAGCAGCGACGGAACAGGGCGGTGGAACTGCCAACACTCTTGCGCACATGACGGGAGCGAAACCAACGCAAGCTGTGCCACCATGGGGATCAGACAGCCAAGCCACGCAGATCACCACGCACAGTGCATGCATAAAAACGAATGAGGCACCAAAGGACCTCCGTACGTGTCAATTTGTATTCATGCGGTCGCCACCTCCGGTAAGGAGGAATGAGGGGTCGGAGGTGCTGTTCGCAAGGGAAAAACGAATAACAGAACAAGGAGAGAGGAGTAAATCACTTATAGGAGTTGCGTACAGACTATTTGTTCTTTCGAGAAGATGGAGACAGCTGCGGATGATGTCAAACCAAGTGAGCTGCTCCTCTTTTCGGAAACGAGAAAGCACAACATCCATCTACGAGTACTTAACTAGACGGGTGTGAAGACGCGAACGCACTTCACCTCAATGAGGTAATAAAAAAGAAAGCAAGAGGGAGGACGCCACTCCCTACTTACAGGAGAAAGGAACGCGGGGACAGCGTGGCAACGCGCGTGAAGGAACCTCAGCAGCGACCACGCTATAATAATCCCTCGCATTCTCAGATCAACAGCACCATGTGCATGTGGTGAACCTTGGGGAGGAAAACAAAGAAAACAACAGGCTGCGAGTGCTCCCTTTCCCTTGCTTCGTTAGACATGACCTTGTCCATCATCGGCACGCACATGGAGTGGAAAAGCAATCAAAGAGGCAGTAATGCAAAGCGAGCCGTGC